>JALHLI010000006.1:6294705-6894705 GCA_023349425.1 Anthopleura sola | reverse complement strand
TTTCAGGACGTCAACCAAAAAAAAACAGCCAACCAAAGAAAACAGCAAACTGCGAAAATAAAATAACATTAATACTTTTAGAATTTTCGGATGGATTTATACCCCAGGTTTCTAAATTTAGAGCATAAGAAATAGTAAGATTGTAATTTCCAATATGTTTTATTTTTGGACAGATAACAGTTTGAGTACGTTGATATCATTTGATCGTGGAGGAGAGTGGAAACCTATCAAGTTGGATGATAACAATCTGTGCAAAGGTCAAACTGCTACAGTGAGTAAACTCATTTCCCTCATACTTTTGTTGCAAAATTCTGTTTCCTTTTCCTTCTCAGATTTGATCACCCTATAAATGTTGCAAAAACTGGTGTGTGTGTTTGCTGTGTGTAGTTATAAAATCAGGAATACTTCTGTTTTAAGTGTTAAAACACTTCTCTTGTACATGCATATGGTTCAGCTCTAATGAGATTTCCCCAAGTGCTTTGTAACTGCACACAGCACAGCACATCATAGCAAGTATTCTTATTTTTTTATTAAATAAAATAAAAATAAATAAATTTTGTATACAAATGATGGAATAGAAAGTGGCTGTGTGCACACATATGTCAAGTACTTTGTGCTTAATATAATATTTTATAAAATAACTAAGATATAACGCGTGCTCTGATTGGTCAATTACCGTTTAATATAACTCAACATAGATCGTGAGGAAATGACGTCAGCAAAGCAAGCGATGTTTTGTTGCTGTTTCTTTCCGAAAAAAATGGAGGACTTGTGTTATATCTTAGTTATTTTTTAAAAGAGATAGAAAACTCGTCTTGCTTTTGCTATGTTGAGTTATATTAGCACTTGGGAAATTGCTTGAGCCCTCGAGAAGTGCAGATAAGCACTCGCCTTCGGCTCGTGCTTCTCTGCACTTCTTGAGGGCTCGCGCAATTTCCCAAGTGCTAATATAACTCAACATAGCACGCGCGCTCGTTTTTTATCTCTTCAATAAAGCATGCATCCTCAACCAATCAGAAAACAATATTATGTAATTACAGTTATGAATTCATAATTTTAATATTCTCTTCTGGCTATTTTTTCCTCAGAAAGATGCAAATGTTTGCTCTCTTCAAATCCACAATGGCTTTAGCCGTAGTAAAGGTGTTAATGTGTCCATGAGCCCTCTGAGTGAAGCCAGTGCTGTTGGCATTATCATCGCACATGCAACTCCAGGTTATGCTCTTCACATAAAGAACATTGGGATTTGGATATCAAGGGATGGTGGATACACGTGGAAGGATGTAAGAAAAATGAGTTCTTCAAGTTATTGTAACAGCGCAACTCTCAAAAGTGTGTTAAGTATTTGCATGCTTCTATGCACAGGTTTTTGCTTCCAAACAAGCTTTTAACCCCTCATAATGGTAAAACCAGCCAGCTTTGTACAAAAGCCTGTGCATGGAAGTATGCAAATTTATTAAATGTGGTCATACTTTTGCACATTGCTTTGTAATAATGAAATTATCTAAATTTTGTGTACATTAATTGTATATTAACAAGGATTTGTTTTGTTAAAGACTGGTTTGAAAGGAGCACATCACTACGCCATAGCTGACCACGGCAGCCTTATAGTGGCAGTACCTGTGGGTCCTAACGAAGTTAGATCACTATGGTAACCAATAGCTTAATTATATTAATAACAATTATTCACTGATTAGAAGGCAAAGTGAATATCTGTGAATATTTAGGGAGATGTACTGAGCCTGAGGTGAATAATTGTTTTGATGAAATTCAGGATAAAGATGTTTACTTAACTTTTAGTATTACCTCCACTGTGGCAAACTTTGGTAATTCTCATAGTCACAGCTCAACTAGAATTTTGCAAAGTCCTTAGTTTCTGTATAAGTTTGATTCGTGTGTGTTGAATAAAGCACAGGTGGCCCAACCAGGATCACACATGCTGGAACTTTGTTTTGGACAAAGCTTGTCAACTTGCATGAGGAATGAGATCTCTGACAACTTTGACGTTCGCTTCTTTTTTTGCCCTCCATTTATGCTCTTGACTTTGTCTCCGATCAGAGAGGTTGGCTTGGAGCAAGTCTACAACTCAACCAGTGATTATCATCTTATGCTCACTAGTTGCTTGAGCAATCACAGTGTGGGAACTAGACCCCAATATAGAATGTCAAGTCTAAATGATGGTTAAGCTACTATTAATAATTATCATTATCATTATCATTGAAAATATTAGGTACTCAGTAGATGAAGGAGATTGCTGGTTTTCGTATGAATTCTCCCAAGAAAAATTCCACTTGACTGGTCTTGTGACTTCACCTGGTGCACGGACCATGAGGGTGAGCCTGTGGGGATATACTGGTGGTACCAGACGATGGGTAGTTTATACCCTCAACTTTAGACGTGTGTTGGAGAAAAAGTGTAAGTTCATGAATAAATGAAACTTAAGGCATGGACACGTGGTGCAACATTGCGCACAATATTGCATGCAATGTTGCTGAAGTAGGATAGTTTTCTACTTCAGCATTGTGTGCACCAAATTGAGTTGTGTGACATGGCTCCCAACATTGATTGCCTGCAATATGGCATAATGTTACATTTTATGTCTGTAGCTGTAATGTTAAAGATATGATCATGGTGTTTCCGTGGCATCATATTTGTAATATTTGATAATGATACAGTGAGATGATGGTGACGATAATAACGGTAATGATGGGGATGGTGTTGTTGATGATGATGATGGTTATCACTCAGGTGGTGTTGTTGATGATGATGGTTATTATTAGGTATGCTCAGGGTGATGATAATCATGAACAGCAAAAATCATTACAACGACAATACGAACACCGCACCTTAAACTTTAATAAATACTCTTATCATATGGCAAGGTTATTTCATGCGCTATTATTGGCCAATTTGCAGTCCACAACTTGCGTTACGAACCAAAAAATTAAAAGCCTTGCCATATAAATATATCATTAACCTTGTTTGCTCGGTCCATACCGCAAGTTATGGATCCTCACGTTTGCACTATGTGCTAGGGCCATAAGGCAGTGGAAAAACTTGGCCCATAACTTACGGTACGGGCCTCAAACTCAATTAATAAATGACCTCAAACTTCAGGCACATACGATAAAGATAAAGAGAAGTCTGACTATGAAGAATGGATCCCCCATGGTAATGGCAAAAACAAGGGATGTTTGCTCGGCAAGAAAATGACATTTTTGAGGCCCAGGCAAAACGTTCTGTATGTACTGTACCTTATGTTTATCTATCTTCTCTTCTCTGTTTGCTAGTTTGATAACTTGTATTTGACATGTATATCTACTGTATTCATTTGACAGTTGTTTTAATGGAGAAGACTACATACCCAAGGCAACTGTTGAACACTGTAAATGTACAATGGATGATCTGGAATGGTAAGTGTAGACAATATGATGCAAATTGATGAGGATGATGATGATGATGATGATGATGATGATGATGATGATGATGATGATGATGATGATGATGATGATGATGATGATGATGATGATGATGATGATGATGATGATGATGATGATGATGATGATGATGATGATGATGATGATAATGATGATGATGATGATGATGATGATGATGATGATGCTGTACATGATGATAAAGAATGATGATGATGATGATGATGATGATGATGATGATGATGATGATGATGATGATGATGATGATGATGATGATGATGCTGTACATGATGATAAAGAATGATGATGATGATGATGATGATACATGTTGATGACTAATGATAATAGTGACACATGACGACAATGGTGGTAACATGGTGGTGTTGATGATGATGCATCATGATATATGTTATATGTATATAATGATAATGATGATACATAATGTTGATGATCAGTAATAATAGTGTTACATGATGATGATGGTGGTTGGTGGCAATGGTGTTGTTGATGATGCTACATAGAGTTTAGATTGTGACATGGTATATGGTGCTTATAGTGATAATGGTGATACATCATGGTGGATGGTGATGATAATGATGATCGTGATACATGATGATAATGATACATCATGATAGAGATACATGATGATGATAATGATGACAATGACACGTGACATCGATGTTGATGCTGCAATTATTGTTGATGATACATGATAGTACATGTTGCATGACTGTCGATGATAATGATAAATGGTAATGATTATAATTATTATTAATAGTAATATGTGATAGTGGTATACTATGATGACGTCACATGATTCATTAATGATACATAATTTTCTCTTCAAAGTGATTATGGGTATTATCGTGAAGTTGGTGACACAACGTGCAAACTGGACTTAAAAAAGAAACCAAAGTTCTGCGAGAATGGAAAAGAAATAGATGTAGAAAGCAAAGGGTATGATGGAAAAAAAAACCAAAAAAAAACCGGTGTTAGCAATGTTTAGTTCTAGGAAACTATCCGACTTTTCCCCAGGGTTTTTGGTTTGAAAAAAACTTTCCAAATAACCTGAGCAAACCACCCCCTCGTATGCTTCTAGGAAACTGTCAAACTTTTTTCCAGGGTTTTTCACTGGAAAAACACCCTTCTTGTATAGTTCTAGCTAACTGAGTGGCTTACTTTAATTTAATCAACCCTAATTATTATGTTTTGATGAATATTTGCAACTTTTTGTCATAAAAATAATTTCAGGTATCGGCCTATTCCTGGTGATGAATGCAGTTATAATGGAACTTATGTGGAGAAATATTTAGATGCTCATAAAAGATGTCATGATCAATATGGCAACTATGGAGTACGGACTGATGAGAGAAAAGCAAAGGTACTTCGTGTGATGTAACATTATTATATATCCTAGTCAAACTCGTTTTCTTATTGGTCGAGAGTACATCACGTGGAGGGAAATAAATCTCAATAACTCCCGCGCGGGTAATAAATGCATGTGATCAAAGTGTGAGAGGGGAATAAATCCATGTGATCAGGTCAAAGTCCATCGAAAGTTCGTGTTTTGTAAATAAAAAATGTTCAAAATGGAGAGAAAATTTTTCTTCGTTTGACTAGAGTATATAATAAAACACTTAATGACTGATCCCTCGGGAAATCAGTTAGTTTCGTTTCCCGAGAATCTCAATGTTCACCTCGGCCGGAGCCTCGGGAAACATTGAGATTCTCGGGAAACAAAACTAACTGTTTCCCTCGGGACCAGTCATTAAGTGCTAATTATTTAACTGTCCCAAATTAAAGAGTTCTTCTTTCAGTTGTTCTTTCAATGAAATTTCAATGATAAATTTATGTACTTTGCTTAAATACAGTCCAGCTCAAAGTCGTCAGTTGTTGCTGCTGTGGTTGTGCCCATCACCATTGTTGCCCTTGTTATAGCAATTTACTTTGGAAAAAAATACCTTGACATAAGGAAAAGGTGTGTATAGATCCTAACCCTAAATTATGATGTTTTACAGTCAAATGTCTGCATAGTACATTAGTCACCTCAGTAATCGGAACAAAATTTCCTGGCCATTGAGCAGAGTTGGGCGTTGTGAAGTGGCAGTTGGTGGAGGTTCGACTTTTTACCTAAACTAACACTTACCTTTTCAAAATCTCTTTTCATATTCAAATGTTAGAATTCCTTGAGGCCCGTTTACACTAGCAACTTTGTCGTGCGACTTGAGCGACGATTTTATGGCGATTTCACGGCAATGATCGTAGCAACGTCGCCGCCAATTCAAACATGATTGAAATTATTTAGTGCAAAAAATCGCCATTCAAATCGCCGCTCAAGTTGCGCGATAAATTTGCTAGTGTAAATGGGCCTTTAGAGAATACCAAGACAATAGTGAAAATTAGCATGTCAACCAAAAAAGCTACCAAATTAAAAGGGATTCTGGAAGTGTAGGTAGAAAACGTCATCATGCTTGAGGCGTATGATTTTATATGACATTATTGGAAAGCACTGCAGTAGTAGTAATACTAATGACAAAAAGTTAATTACTATTAATTTTGCATTTCCTTTCAGTAAACCATCTTATCAGTACTCATCCGTGTCACAAGAGCCAGAACAAGACATGTTTTCCTCCCCACGTCATGGTGAACAATCAGATGATGATGTATGTACAGTATAATAATACCTTTTTCAATTGTATCATATTTTGCACTGGAGATCTAGAGGGGAAGGGTGGGGTAGGCCAGTGGGTGACCTTAAAAGCTTGGACTGAACCAAGTGGGGATCCAGGGGGAGGGTTGGTTTCAATTGTCAATCATCATTCTACTGAAATAGCTTTACAGTAGTATATGTATTTGGACTCCCCCCCTCCCCCCAAATTCTTGGATCCATCCTTTTGAACTATGTGGATTTCTTTAGCATAGCCTTGCTGTGGAGATCATTTTAAACCACTCTCTTGTCTATAATACCTTATTTGGTGATTAAGTTTGAGAAAGAAATAATTTGGATGTTTGTGATTTGATTGGTGAATGTCATTTCCAATTAACGGCCATATCTATCATGAGACTTCTCAGCAGTGTTCATACAAGATTCCCTGCAAAAATTTCCAAAACTTTCCAAAGCCCTTTGACTCAAATTTCCAAAACCACACATAGCGCAAAAATATAGCCAAATTCATGGATCTGAAACATTCAACATACATTTACAATGAAAACAATTGTTTGCGAGGTATAAGCCAGACAAACTACGAAACAAATCCATGATAACTTTTCCATAGCCAAGTGAACCAAAACTCAATTTTCCAAAACTTTGAAGGTCCTGGAAAAATCAATTATAAATTTCTAAAACTTTCCAAAAACCAAACAAACCCGGTCTCACACTCAATTGAAATCTTAGTATCCTTGATTAATAATTTTTTCCCCCTTTTTCTCACATTTTTTTCTTGTACTTCAGGATGCAACCATGATCGAAGTGTAAATCAATCTTCAGTTGGTATTATATCATGACACCAAGTGAACCATCATTGCACTTGTTTACAGCACTTCCAAATAATGTGCAAAATGGTACGATAGATCCCTTGCAGCACGTCGGAGTGCAGTTCAATTTGGAGGGCAAAACAAAAAAAATTCAGACTAATGAAAATTAGAACCTATTGCTTTGCCCTCCAAATTGAGCTGCATTCCAACGTGCTGCAAGGGGTCTATTTGCTGTCAAGACAGTTGGTTTTGGTGGACGTCAATCAAGATGGTTTAACAGAATTCCGTAGGCATGAGCTCTTGAAAACTTTGTGTTTTCCAACAATGACATGATTGGAAACAGTTTGATTGACGTCCATCAAAATCTTATTTTTGTCTCGAGGCCACTAGATTACAATTTGTAGGATTTCACAGCCCCATGTGATTGGCCTAAGCGCTGTAAATCAATACACAGTTTGTAATATTTAAGATGAAAAGATCTTTTGATAATAAGAAATAGAGTAGAATATTCCAAAGAGCCGTAAATGGTTATAGAATTTATATAATAAGGAAGTGGTCATAAAGTAGAAGAGAGAATAAGCTAGAGAATGGGTGCATTTTCAGTACAGTATGTACGATCATAGGTTTAGAGATACACATTTTTACACAGGTTTTTAGAATCAGATTTGCACTTACAGCGTGACTAGCAAAAGTATAACCACATTAATTTATATATTCACATACTCCTATGCACGGGCTTTGTATGTTAAACCGACACATTTTGAGGTGAAGCTCACTGATTTTAGTAAGCAACAAGCCCATGCATCGAATACATTAAGTGAGGTCATACTTTTGCACATCACGCTTTAAAATAACAGGAATTGTTTAGATACCAAAATTGTGCATGACCAAATACCCTGAAATCAATTAGAACATAAAAAAATATTACCAGTATATGTCTTCTCCCTATATATATTTAATGACCAATTCCTGTTTTTTTACTGAATTATTCTTACTAGAAATAGAAAACATAGGGTTTTGATTATATAATAAATCATTATTAATTGCACGTCAAATAACTAAATAAATGCAGTTTACAAAAAACCTCAAAGTGTTTATGATTCAAGTGCCAGCACTACTGTAATGTGCTTCCAAACTAATATTTTAAAGGTGCTAGATTATTTGTCAACTGCTGCAACTTTTTTCGGCAAATATTCCATCTGTGGTTCGTTCTCTAAGTTTAATTTCATTATTTAAATATTTAAGGTTCAATATCTGTATAGCAGTTTATAACTTCGTTATCAGCCACAAGTGCAAAAGCATAACTTAATATCCATTAATTTATTGAGGTGTAACAATTTGTTTATATCAACTTTATATTTAATTCACATTTATGTGTTGGAAGTAATGTTCAGTAAATTTGCCATATGACTATTTGGAAGAGGGTTGTCAGAGCCAAAGAAGATAGACAACTCACCATTTAAAATACATTGGTTCACTGGTCAAACACAAAGCATTCAGTCAAGGCTGCAAGGTTCAAATTTGAATAATCCTTTGAAACTACCTTGCAGCCTTGCTTCAGTGCTTTGTCTGTGACCAGTGAACTGATATGAAAAATTGTGAATTGGTATTATTGTCTATTGCCTTAATTTTTGGCTCTGACTATCAAGTTTTTTGAAATAAGGTGTATATTTAGTATTCATTTAAGAGAAATGTCTAATGGAATAGAGGTTTTGCATCACCACATGATTATCATGGTGTAAGCTTATGGTTAATGCGCACAATGTTTTAATGAAATAAACATTTATAACATCATCCAATGGAGAGTATTTCTAAATTATAAACATATCTAGATATCAGGCCTTGAAATAACAGCCAGTTAACAGACAATGACAGGCCAGAATTAAAACTTGTCCAGTCAAATCTTTGCCTTGTCAGTTATTTTGACCAGTGATGTCAAGCCAGAAATGGGGTATGACCAAGTTGAAACTAATTTGGCCAGTCATGATTGGCGACTGACTGACCGGCTGATATTTCGAGCCTTGACAATATATATATATATATATATTGTAATATGTATTATTATCATCCTAATAATAACCAAGAATAGTGTCTACCACCTGCATGCAAAACCCTTGGCACATCTTTTATAAATATTGAACATCAAAGTAGCCCTATACATTCTTATAAATATGAATGTTATAACTGACAAGATTTATAAAAGTTGTATGCCAACATGGCTGCATTTTCAATAGAAAAATAACATCTTAAAGTCCTAGCAACCATGGTGAAGGGTTTTGCACCTGGGGGGGTACTTTGGGTCATTTCATACAGGGATGCTCTGCCCAGACTCTCGACCCCTTACCCTTTGATATACCAAATTTCAGCAAAAAGTTACCCCTTTTATATACTTTTTTGCCTGAAAAGGTACCCCTTTCGTATACTTTTGAAGAAAAGCTACCTTTTTATACCAAAATTCACAAATTCCCACCCCTTTTCTATACCTGCGGCCTGAAAAACGTACCCCTTTTGGGCAGAGCATCCACGTATAGTCAATAATTATTATAGGGAGTACCCTCCCCCCGGGTTTTGCATGCAACTGAGTAGCTCGATATGACATCTTGTACTGACAATAACTACTAGATCTAAAGCAATGCCCCTATTCAACTATATACAACTTAACCTCACAAATAAAGGAATCTCCAGTGGTTCTAACAATGAGATAAACCTTCAAATATATTATCAATGATTTTGTGAGCAGAGCTTATTTTTTCCTGATTTGTGTCACATGACCATGTCTTGCAAAGGGCCTATTCCATACTCAAAAATTATGAATACTCAAAATCATGAATTGATCATAATCTTCGAAATGAAATTCTGGTTCCTGTTTCAAACTTTTGAAACACTTGTAGGAAGAGGACCAAGAGTAACTTTTTTTGGTAAACTGTATAAATAAATAGCAAACATAACCAGAGTAGCACCCAGAACAAACTGAAAGCTGATGTGAAAACTGAACAAGTATACTGATATTATACATGAGAGAATGATAGAAAATGAGGTAGCAAATCCTTTAAGAATGTTGTCAGCATATTTGACTACGACGGCGACTAACAAACCACCAAAAGCTTGCATGGATATAACAACCCAAACTAAAGTTGTGTAGCCATATAGGAATCCTTTCTCGGCTATCTTGGATCCATCATTGATTTGCATGCCTATAAGTCCGATGATAACTCCATAGGTTCCTAACTGAATATTTCTGAGCCATAGGGATCCTTGGGTTCCCTTGAGGATTTTCTCAAAGTAAACACCTGGGATTCAAAAGAGAGGTCTGATTAAGAATGGATGGATGGATGAGAAGAGATGGGATGAATTGATGAATAGATGGGATGGCACAGTGAGATGGATGGATGGATGTGTGGTATGGGGTGGATGTGTGGTAACGGATGGATTGGAAAGAATGGAAGAATGATGGGTAGATGATGAAAGAATGGATGAATAGGGTGGTACCGTGGATGTATGGATGGAAAAGCAAATAAGGTGATGGATGGCTGAAAAGATGGGATGGATGAGTGGATAGATTGGTGGGATAGGTGAAATGGAAGATGAATTAAATAATGGATGGCATAGAATGATTGGACCATGGAGAGATGGATAGTTTCATGAGTTAAGACTGAATTGAATTTGATGTAATAAATGAATTGTTGGTGACATTAGCCAATGTTAAAAGCACTAGTAAATCAAGTGAAAATTGTTTTAGTATTTCTGGGTGGGAGGGAGACATCTGCAATACTAAACACAGGTTTATTTGATTAGCTTACCAGCAAATCCAGAACATAAACTTGACATCACCACAGCTAAAAAACCGATCAGAGGATTCTGTTTTGCAGTGGCCATGGTTGCTATGGTTACCATAGTTGTTGCAGGTGCTGCCGTGGGCTTCACAGTTGATGTTGGCTGCAGCTGAACAATTGATACACCACCAAAAAGCATGAACAATGACAGCCACTGTAGTTTGTTTAAGCTCTTGTTTAACATTACAACTGAAAACAGAGCTGTTGTTAAGATCTTTAGCTGGTAAGTCACCTGGAAATAAAATGAAAAATCCCATTTCTTAAAACTTTGTCCTTGATTTTAAGTTGTCGTGGATCAAATTTTTGGAAAGCTATCCTTTGGAATATGTGCTTAATAGTAAAGCTGAATAAAAGGAAAATGTGAGAACAACAAATAATTATCTACAAATTTAAATAATTTTTCTCAAAAACATTGCCATACATTTTAGCAAAAAAAAAGTTTGATATTGGAATTTGACATCCACTAAAATTATTGTCATTGTGACACAAGTCCACTGGATGCAGCCTCAATAGCCAACTTTCCATATTCTGGTTGAGTGATCATGCACAAAGCAATTCAAGACAAGGCTCTGGGAAACAATGACGTAATCTTAATATATTCTTTTATTTCCCTGAAACCTTGACTTGAATTGCTTTGTGTGTGATCACTCAACCATAATATCTAAAGTGCACTATTGAGTTGCAGATAATGAAAATATTGAGATATTTGGGGTTTGAGATAAGACAATTTTTACATCGCTTTTCATAACTCTATGACCCAACTAACTCCAGTCTAGCTTTTTGACTTCAATCAAATGGCTTCCATCATTTAAAAATGCCATGAAAAAGACTGTTGAGTCATGGGAATTTCTTTATTGCTCAACCAGAATGAACTAGGCCCATCATAAGTTTGATTGATGAAAGCCAAAACAACAGATGCCCAGAGTCTGTTAGGTTGAAGAATTATGAAAAGTGCTGTAAATAAATTTTGGTGACAAACCTGAAAAGTTGCAGCATCTAAGTTTGATATAGCGACATACTGTAGATTATTCTGAATTGTGTAAATCAATGCAGGTACTGCCAGCTTCAACGTATCCAAGGGATTATTTACTATCGATGTGTACAAATGATTACTCCATTCTTTAAAGCTACCGAATTGATAAAACATGATTATCAGGCATGTTACAACTTTGAAGAGTTCTGCCATCACTACTGCTGTACTTGTAATGTACATATCTCCTGGGAGAGTCCTAGTGTAGCGTATTGTTAGGATTAGGGATGCATTTTGTAGAGTTAGGACCACAAGACTGAGGTACTTGATGCTAAAATAGCCATTTTCTGTAATAAATAAAAATAAATAAATCTTAGAAATTTATTCATTAAGTATATCTTTCCTGGATGCTCTTGAGTGACCACAAAATAATTGTTCCAAACCAAGCTAGATTGGACTTGATGTATTCATGAATACATTTACTGTTAGTATTTTATCAAGTGCAACCTCCACTTACTCGAGAGAAGTTGGGAAATATCTATTTAACAGTTATATATGAACTTAAAACTTTAGTGGTAGTGTGTATGGAAAAAATCTAGTGGAAGCCCCTGATGTGAAGAAGCAGTTGAAAAAAATGACTCAATTTAATTAGAGGATGTAATGCAGTATTGTTAGTTTGTTGCCTTGCAACCCTCCTCCTTATTCCAAAATAATTCCTATAAGTATTGCTGATAAATTGAGAAAATAAGTTTAATAATAAAATTATAATAAGCAGAAAGCATAGAAAACACAGCTTGCTTATTTAAGGAATCAGTTTGCCAACAAATGAGCTAACGATAAGACTATAAAACGAAATGTGTTGCCACGTCTACAAGTTTAATACATAAATTAATTCATAAACTTTATTTGCTCAAGTTCGAGAAAAAGAGTTTTTTAAGCTTAAATCAAATAAATCCAGAATATTTAACATTTAAGTTTTCGATCTCATTCAGCAGTAAATTGGAAAAAAATCAAGCTGAGGATTTCTGGAGTATTTTTGACCAAACTTCTTACAGTTAAGTTAGTTTATTTAGAGTGAATAAGATTAAGGGTTAATGATTTCTTTAATTGGTATTTAGTCTTGTTTTTCACAGCAATAGAAAATATTGGGCCTTCTACGTCTAAACTTGAATCTAAACTAGAACTAGAAGTATTCTAGTTTTCACAAATTTTAATTTTCAACACAACTAAAATTTGATCAACAAAAAAGATAAGCTTATTTGTCACGAGTACTAGTGTGAAGACAAAAACAAAGCAGTCATTCGAAACATCTTCCAAAATCACAAGCCCATGAAGAAGAGGATTGATTGGTGTTTCTTCTAAATCTTTAGCTTTATTCCTGTACGTAAAGGGATAGATTTGTAAATATTAAACAATATTCTTACCATCTTTCGGTTTGCCGACCGCCATCTTGGAAATAGTTGAGTTTAGGCCAGGGCAACAACACAGGAAGCCCAAAGATTCTATATTTCTGGAGGAGGAACCGGAAGTGATTCTTTTGTTTGGGATTTTATAGACCCCTTACACTGTCTGGTGGTCAAAACAATGGAAAATATTTAAATCAAAAATATTCCAATCCTCAAGAGAAGGCAATTATATTGTTTTGACCCCCAGATTGGGAATCAGTGCAAGTGTTTGATTCCATGTTCTATTTATATGAAATAGCCTATCTAACTTTCACTTCCAAGCATAGTCAAAGATGATTATGTTTCAAAATACTAATCTTTATTCTGGTATACACGTATATGTTCATCTCAATAGGCGTTGAATTTCACAATAAAAACAAAAATATATTTTTGTTTAAGAAAATTGATATATTACACTCATATTAACTATTTTCTCTCTCGCAATATATTCATTGTACTCCTAAACCCAATAATTTCTAGGGACAATGGAGCCCGCCTTGGATAGAAGGGTGGGATACTGGTATTACAATGTAGTATAGGGTTGATAATCAGGCTTACATTATGTTTGTGTGTGTGGTTAGGGGAGGGCTCACTTTGTCGCCTTTGTCGTCCATACTTCTTTCTTTCCCCTACATGGTGCATTAATCTTGCATACTAGTGTATTTAATGCTAGAACACTAGTCTAGTCATCCTTAGCAGCTGTGGATTCTTTGGAAGAAGAGCCTTTCTGAGGTGTTTTGTTGGTAATCTGTCCAATACTGTATAAATATATGGCAGAGATAACAAGCCCTGCTCCTAATAAAAACTCTGCACTTGCTTTAAAATTGAAAAAGTGAACTGAGACTATACATGATATTACTATAGCAACAGCTGCCGAGAATCCTTTGAGAATATTATCAGCATACTTGACAACTATTCCTACTAACAAGCCACCCAAAGCCTGGAAACATATGCAGAATTTGACGAGAGATGTATAACCAAAGAAGAACCCTTTTTCAGCAACTACTGCTCTATCATTGTAGAAAACTCCCATGAACCCAAGCAAAGATCCAAAGGTGGCGAGTTGAAGATTACGGACCCAAAGGGGTGTCTTGGTGCCTTTCAATTGCATTTCAAAATAAACACCTAAAATAGAAAAAAAAATATTAGGAAAATATATCAGAAAATGTACATTACAAATGGCCTAACAACTTCTTTTTATTACTTGCTACACACTATGGAATGGGGAACTTTTATACCATACCATGAACTTTTATACTTTGTTATATACGAGATAATAAAAAGAAACCATGAAAAAATGTCCAGCCATCATGTGCCACAGATAAATACAAAGTTACTGTCACTACCAGATAAATTGCCAAAGTCGTCATCTGTGAACACTAGCATGCACTATGCGCACACGTAAGACAAAACGGCAATTCCTATAACGCGAACCATATGGAAACTTTTCATCTAGTATGCTTTTAGCAAAATTTATAAATGGATTTTTTTGTTGGTGAATGCTGTACATGATGATACCCAGTCAATCAGTCACATTTTTTGGCATGGAACATGCATTAAATTCTTGCAAGGTAACCTGAGCACTTTTGCATGTGCTCATTTTCTTGGCAAAATAATAGCTGACAACTTGTGGCAAGTCCTCTTGAGAAGAGGTAGATGGTCAGAAATGAGAAAACACTGCATTAAAGAGGTCTATTCTGATCAATGAAAGCTAACCTGCAAATCCTGAACAGAGTGAAGAAGCAATGACTACGATGACTCCAAGAACAGGATTTTGCTTTATGTCGGAAGATGATGCCTTAGGTTTTCCAGAATCTGTGGGTTGTAGCTGGACTATAGAGACACCCACAAACAACAAGACAAGAGACAACCACTGTGTTTTACTAAGAGGCTTCTTGAGTAAGATGACAGACATCAGTGCAGTAGTTAGAATTTTTAGCTGGTACGTCACCTGAGAAAAGGGTTGATGGAATGCATAGAATATTAGAGGTGAAGATAAGGAATGATTATCTGGTATGGAGTGGTGATGGCATTGTATGGTATGGTATCGCATTGTATGGTATGGTGTGGTATTGTATTGCAACATTTTTAAGCTTACCGGTACATGTATGCTTACTCATTCACCCATTCATCCACTTTATCTCTGAGCTGCAGCTTATTAATGGATGTGTTAGAAGTATGAAATGAAGCACCCACTTATTCATCAGATGTATGAGATGCAAGTTGTATGTGTTTGTGTGTGTATTTTGGGTGGGGGAGAGGGGTCACAAATGAGTTACTCACTCACCAGATGTAAGAGCTGCAAGTTTTTCCTGGGTGTAATGTATATGTTTTGGGTGGGAGAGACGGGTCACAAATGAGCTACTCACTCACCAGATATATATATGAGCTGCGAGTTATTTCTGTGTAGGCATCTGTGGGGGTGGTATACAAATGAATCACTCACCCACTCACCCACCAGATGTCTGATATCGTAATAACATAAGAACATCACTAACAATGAATAAAGCTGATTTCTCTACCTGAAATGTTGCAGCTTCAAGGTTTGATATAGCCACATAAAGGAGGTTATTTTGTAGTGTGTAGATCAAGGCAGGAACAGCCATTTTGAGCATGTCTTTTGGATTACCAAGTGTAGATGAATAAATGAAGTTCAGCCACATCACAAAACTTTTTTTCTCCCAAAACAAAACAATGAGAGAAACTACTGCCTTTACAATCTAAAAAAAAAACAATATATCATTAACAAATACATCAATAGTTATATTTAAATGCTAAATATACCTTGTCAAAGTGTGGCACATGCTAAAAAATTGTCTGCGTATTTGTGTGCCAGATGTGTGCGACTCTGCTGACAAACATCAACATTTTAGTCTGCATTCCATTCTACACAAGTCAGCATTCTTTTGATAATTTTCTTCTCTACAACTCATTAAAAGGATACCACTCTTTGGTGAAATCCATATTATCTTACCTCTGTCATTACAACAACTGTACTAGAAATGTACAAGTCTCCAGATACTGTTCTGCTATAGCGTATCATCAAAGTGATGAGGGCATTCTGTAATGTTAGTATGATGAGACTAAGGTATTTTATACTGAAAAAAGATCCTGTAAGACAAGAAAGATCCATGTTTATTTCAAATCAAGTTGGCTAAGAACTACAGTAGCTATTCCATGAATTAATGGATGAATGAAAAAGGGAATGGATGGATTAATGAATGGATGGATGAGTGAGTGAATAAGTATCAGAAAGAAATGTGGTGAACAAATTACAGAAGAAACTATTCATCTTGTTTTATAATATAAAATGAAAATTCCATCTATCAAATTGAATGAATGACTAAATAAATAAATGAACGAAAAAATTAATAGGAATGAATAAATAATTAAAAAATGAAGACCTATGTAAGCAAATTGATGAACATTGTGTGTTATATCTTAATGCCCAGCAAATTCATTTTAGAGTTTATTAGAATTATCATAGGAAGATATCCGATCAAGCTTAAACACAAACAAGCAAACAAGCTTACGCCTAAGATAAACACTGTACAATAGTCAGCACACTTCTGTCTTAGAGATCGCAATGAATAGTAGAATATATATATCCTAAAGACCACAGCATTGATGCTTTACAGTAGTCAACTATTCCCTTTTTATTGTAAACTAAACGTAAGCTAAACTAATAGAATCTAGAGAAAGAGAAATGAATCGTCATCACAGACAACAAAGGTCATTCAAATACTAAAATATATCTTCTTCAAACATCAAAGCGCATCGACATTGAAAATGTTAAAATACTTTGTAAAAACAGTTATTTGAAGTGTAAAAACGTATCAACGAAGGACTTGTTTATAGTTTTGTAAATATTTTAAGAATTATAGTTACTCACCGGCTTCCGTGGCCGCCATCTTGGAAACTTGCTCTGCCATGGCAACGCATGCGCAAGTAAAATATCCTTTAAACCACAGGAAGTCCATGATCTTATTTGGATGCCGTGAAAAATTTTAATAATGAACTCTTTGTTGACTTTGGGCAAAATGTTTTATCATTTCAAACCACGTGTCATTTCCTACAGTTCCTAGAGTTTCGTTTCTTTCTTTAATCAACGGTTGAGTATGGGACATGGATATAGATGTAACTCAATAAATTTTATTCTCAAGAGAATTTGCATAGATAGACGAGACATCAGAGGAAGTATTTTAGATGGATCGATTTATCTTTTATTTGGGAAGGATTTTTTCTTAGATTTTTTATTGTCGACAGTTTTATACTTGTCAACCCTTGGTTTTTCACCATCGTCTACTTCATCATCTTCGGCTTTCCGACATTTACTCACAATCCATTCATGCTCTTCATCATCTGAAAGGAAAAAATATGCCGGCAAGGACTATATTTCCACAAGCTAATGCTACGGACACACGGTGGAACATTGCGCCCAATGTTGCAGGCAATCAATGTTGCGAGCTATGTCATACGACAATATTTGTTGCACGCAATGTTGCTAAAGTATAGAAAACGATCCTAATTTAAGAATCTTGGCCCGCAATACTGCGTGCAATTTTGCAACGCGTGTTTTTGCGCCTTAATAAGTCATGAGATTTTGTTCATAAGTCAGTGTACCTGCAGATTTGAAAAACTTCATCTCGTAGGTATAGATGACTCTCTTAATGGGGTCATAAAACCCCTCACCACTGTCGTACATGCCCTTAGGGATCTGGTGTGGAGGAACTCTGTTAGAGATCATCGAGCAACCTATGTAGACATAAAAACGAACTAGTTTAGGTTACTATCTTTAGGCTTAAACTAAAGGAGTTGATTACAATGAACACTGCTACCCAAGATACAGATTGAATTAACGAGTGGTTTAGCTGTTTGCGCGCAATCCGCGCACCGTGTAATATGATACACAACCCTGTTCAGTTGTTGTGCGCAAAGATGTAGTTTTATAGAAGAATGCGCAATACCCGCATCTGCATCAAAATGAATTGCCCAGGGACATTGTAATGCTAGCTTCCAAATCTTCAAACTAAACCTTGCGCTGTGGGTAAAGGACCAACATTTCCCTGCTAGCAGAGTCTCCCTTGGAGACGAATCCTGGCAGAGAAAATGCAGACGAATCCTCTGCCAGGGAGACTCTGCTAGCAGGGAAGACCAAAATGCGCAAGACGTCCAAGAAATTGCTAACCTGCAGGCTTGACACCATCCCGTAACTCCAAACCAAACAATCGATCAGTGGTACCATTACAATACTCCCACTTTTTTTCAACGTCGTACGTCAGTCCGTCATCCCGAAATTCGTACTTTCCCTGAAAGGCGACAATAATCCTCTAAAACTATCACATGTAAGGACGTTCACAAACAAAAAAAGTTTCCCATGTTTCTCACGCGCCCGCTATCACGAAATACGCGCAGAACAGCAGAACAGACGCGCACAAACAATGCCCGCGGACGTCCTTAATCCTATTCAAAAACGTGACCAAGTACATAATATTTTTTCGTTTAGGTTTTACGAAGCATGGGTCGTTTATATTATTCGTAATGCATGTCTTTCATTCCTCTTCCATGTTCCTCACGAAATAACTTTACGAAGCTTTTAAGTAATAGCGTCAAAAAGTGCACTTTTTCGAATTCGTAATTCGGAAACAGTCTAAAATCATCGTACAAAATTAGAACTTCTTACTATCAAACTAGATTTTGGCAAATTTTATGCCGAATTCATTATGAATGATCCATCAGAAAAAAAGTTAATTATTTGAACTGAGTCCTGCAACATTTTACAGGATTCAACGTCAATCAAAGAGATTATTTATTTATCTCACATCAAAGTTGAATGACGTAATGACCCTCAAAAATAGTGCGGAAAAAGTGTATTCTTTTGTTCAAAAAGTGTCCAAATTTGCAGTACAAAATTAGAATTTGTTACTTATAAACTAATTTTGGATGAATTCGTGGTGTTCATGATGAATATCCATCAGAAAAAAATCTATTTATCTGAACTAAGTCCTGCAACATTTTACTGGATTCAACGTCAATCAAAGAGATAATTTATTCATCCCGCATCAAAGTTGAACGACGTAATGACCTTCAAAAAGAGTGCGCAAAAAAAGTGTATTTTTTTGCTCAAAAAGTGTCCAAATTTGCAGTACAAAATTAGAATTTGTTACTTATAAACTAATTTTGGATGAATTCGTGGTGTTCATGATGAATATCCATCAGAAAAAAATATATTTATCTGAACTAAGTCCTGCAACATTTGACAGGATTCAACGTCAATCAAAGAGATAATTTATTCATCCCGCATCAAAGTTGAACGACGTAATGACCTTCAAAAAGAGTGCGCAAAAAAAGTGTATTTTTTTGCTCAAAAAGTGTCCAAATTTGCAGTACAAAATTAGAATTTGTTACTTATAAACTAATTTTGGATGAATTCGTGGTGTTCATGATGAATATCCATCAGAAAAAAATATATTTATCTGAACTAAGTCCTGCAACATTTGACAGGATTCAACGTCAATCAAAGAGATAATTTATTTATCTCACATCAAAGTTGAATGACGTAATGACCTTCAAAAAGAGTGCGAAAAAAGTGTATTTTTTTTTGCTCAAAAAGTGTCCAAATTTGCAGTACAAAATTAGAATTAGTTACTATTAAGGTAATTTTGGATAAATTCGTGGTGTTCATTATGAATATCCATGAGAAAAAAATCTATTTATCTGAACTAAGTCCTGCAACATTTTACTGGATTCAACGTCAATCAAAGAGATAATTTAGTCATCCCGCATTAAAGTTAAACGACGTAATTACCTTCAAAACGAGTGCGCAAAAAAGTGTATTCTTTGGTTCAAAAAGTGTCCAAATTTGCACTACAAAATTAGAATTAGTTACTATTAAGCTAATTTTGGATGAATTTGTGGTATTCATTATCAACATCCATCAGAAAAAAATCTATTTATCTGAACTAAGTCCGGCAACATTTTACTGGATTCAACGTCAATCAAAGAGATAATTTAGTCATCCCGCATTAAAGTTAAACGACGTAATTACCTTCAAAACGAGTGCGCAAATAAGTGTACTTTTTAGCTAAAAAAGTGTCCAAATTTGCAGTACAAAATTAGAATTAGTTACTATTAAGGTAATTTTGGATGAATTTGTGGTATTCATTATGATTATCCATCAGAAAAAAATCTATTTATCTGAACTAAGTTCTGCAACATTTTACAGGATTCAACGTCAATCAAAGAGATAATTTATTCACTTCAGATCAAAATTGAACGACGTAATGACCTTCAAAAAGAGTGCGCAAAAAAAGTGTATTTTTTTGCTCAAAAAGTGTCCAAATTTGCAGTACAAAATTAGAATTTGTTACTTATAAACTAATTTTGGATGAATTCGTGGTGTTCATGATGAATATCCATCAGAAAAAAATATATTTATCTGAACTAAGTCCTGCAACATTTGACAGGATTCAACGTCAATCAAAGAGATAATTTATTTATCTCACATCAAAGTTGAATGACGTAATGACCTTCAAAAAGAGTGCGAAAAAAGTGTGTTTTTTTTTGCTCAAAAAGTGTCCAAATTTGCAGTACAAAATTAGAATTAGTTACTATTAAGGTAATTTTGGATGAATTCTTGGTGTACATTATGAATATCCATGAGAAAAAAATCTATTTATCTGAACATTGCCAGAAATATTGGACATTGTCAGCGGTGTTACGCATGAATGAAAATGAAGTGGTTTTCTAGAGGAAAAATATAACTACATGGTTTCCAAGCACATATTTATATTCAACTATCATGTTAGTAAAACAATTCTTGCCAAAAAATAGTTACTTGACAATCAAAAGAACAACTATTATTTTTCTGTTGATAAGCCTCACCACAGGAAGCCCATCAAGGACAAAAAACAAGTTTCAAACGTAAACTCGTTAATCTAAGCTTCCTTATTGTATCTCAGCAGTCAATAGGAGCTTGTAAAAACAAAATGGCGATATTTAGGGGTTTTTGAAGCTGTTTGGAGCAGTTCTCTGTGGTTTCTTGTCATTTTTAACTGAAAACTACGAGCTAACAACGCGTCGAATCGCTTAAAATTTAACCTAACTTCAAGCTTCTTGGGAACCTCCATTCTGAAGGCATGCTGTCTATTTTGAGCGGTTTTGGATTTATTAAACACTCGTTTCGTGATATCGAGGAAGAGCTCTTTTACTTTTAAATTTTTTCAAGCTCAAATAAGACGATTTTGGGGTCAAGTGTGGCCAGATTTATAGACGATGTATGGAATCTAGAGCTTTCAAAGCCTTTCAAAGGCAAGTAGTCCGGGAACCAATAAGTCGCATGATTCAATGATCATTTTACGCTTATTTAGTAGCTTGTAGGGTGGGTTGTTTGTCGCGATGTGGAGCTCAGAGGAAATAAAACCCTATTCGCCGTAAATAGAGGAAGCTCTATATTCCCCATACATTTCCTATAAGACTCGGCGGCTATTTTGTAAGCTGAAACGCATCATTGCGCATGTATGAGCAGGCTCATGTCCCATATTTCTGGCAATGACTAAGTCCTGCAACATTTTACTGGATTCAACGTCAATCAAAGAGATAATTTATTCACCTTAGACCAAAGTTGAACGACGTAATGACCTTCAAAACGAGTGCGCAAAAAAGTGTTGTTTTTTTTGCTCAAAAAGTGTCCAAATTTGCAGTACAAAATTAGAATTAGTTACTATTAAGGTAATTTTGGATGAATATGTGGTGTTCATGATGAATATCCATCAGAAAAAAATCTATTTATCTGAACTAAGTCCTGCAACATTTTACAGGATTCAACGTCAATCAAAGAGATAATTTATTCATCCCACATCAAAGTTGAACGACGCAATGACCTTCAGAAAGAGTGGGCAAAGAAGTTTATTTTTTAAGCTCAAACAATGTTCAAATTTGCAGTACGAAATTAGTATTTGTTACTATTACGATCAAAGAGATAATTTAATCATCTGACATTAATTAAGCAAGGACTAACGAAGCAAACGCAATAGGGCTGTTAAGTGTGACGTCACTCGTATAGAAAAAGAACTTCCGGGTTCAAAACGAAAAGTAGGTTTATAAAGATTTTTTCTTACTCTTTCTTTATTACAGGATTTGTTGTCCAAAGTTCTAATTGTTTCAGGTGGAGGTTAATTCATTGAGAACATTTTGCGCTTAATTTTAGCGGTTTTTGTGAGTAGTTGGACCCGGAAATACGTCACAACTGAACAGCTCTATCCCCTCGTTTTGAGGTGGGGGAAATGTTTTGGTATAGGAATTGAAATATAGATAAAGTATGGTACCTCTTTTGATTTACCATCCTCGAATTTTCCCACGTACCACAGCATATCTGATATTTGTATAGTCCCCTCGCCTTGGAATCTACAAGAGATTACACAACCTTAAAGTGAGTAACATTGTTGGGGAGGACGGGCAGGCGTGACTCTGCGCGAAAATTCCTTAATTTGAAATCCACACGAACTAAGCCCCATCAAAATAAACCATCGAAATATCGAGCCATTAAGACAAATGACATGGCCATTTTGTTACCCAAATAGGGACCATGTAAAATTTTCGAACGTTTCGAAATTTTCTTGCCAAAACCAATTGACCCTGAATTTCGCGCCCATGGTGAACAAGTCAAGGTACACACACAGTGCAACATTCCGCTCATGAACAGTGTTGAGCTGGCAATCGATGTTGCGAGCGCTGACACACGCCACGCAATCTGTTGCTCACAATGTTGTTGAAATAGGAAACGATCCTACAACTGCAACACTGCGTGCAATAACAAACCGTCCATGGCGAAAACAGAGAAGCAACACGTGGTCGATATCTGCTATGCCGCGTCTTGCTATAAAATGTCAAGTTCTTTGTATCCTACTATGATATGCAAGTGATGCAAGATCGGCCGACACTAAAGTTTGCCATTGCCAAGTAATCTAAGAAAGGTTACAGCTTAGTACTTACTTCCCATCCTTGATTTGTCCAATGTATCTTGTCCCAAAAAGAGGAGGGAATTCATATTCACATTCTCCTTCCATTCTGTCGAAAGAAGATCAGTAAGCAAGGATAACCTTGAATAGCAAAGTCGGCTAGTTGATGGGATTCATAGGCTTGCATGGCAGATCACTTGCATACATTGCCCTCTCAACACTTCATAACTTACCATTCTTTATTTGGAATAACACAAAAGAACTTGAAACATGGAACATGTCGCCTTAAGGCTAACCGCGCTTCACTGCCAGTTAATTCTTGTATACATGTAGACTGCATGGCAATCATGTGCACCTTTTGCGCAACCCTTAGCATATCAAACCGCAAGAGAATAAACAATAAACTTCAAAAAGGAGGAGAAGAAAGACACAAAATATTAAAGCATTATATTGGTTTTACCTTCCATCTACGAAATCTCCATCGTAACAACTCCCGGTGTACTGAATACCTGGAATCATGTTTATTGAACTCTGGCTCTGCGCATGCCAATACTGAAATCACTTGATCACGCACTTTGAATACATCTGGAAACCCTTTATGACGTTCGTATATCTAGCCAAGAGCGCGCGCGCAAATAAGGACGGAAAATAGAGAAAGTATATTCGCGCAATGCGCATGCGATATGGGAATGTGAGTGCCTGATATATAATGGCATAGCAATCTAAAAAGATCTTCTATACTTTGTGCAGCAAAGTCGCGCAATTTTGTTCTTGCAGGGGTGGTTAATACGAGCTACATTCACTCTCTAACTTGCAACGCAACAATGTTGCACGAAAATGGCATCGATCTATGGATAGTTTCAAACGTTTGGTGACATAAAATTTCGCAAAAATAAATATTTATTGAAAAAATATCTAAATCATTATTATTAATAGAATAATATTTAGTGAGTACGGTGCAATTTTGCGTGTGAATTTTATAGCTGTTTTTTTTAAAACTAGTAGACGAATGCGTGCTTTTTACATGTGATTTGCTTAATAAAATGCTTCTCAATTATCAGATGAATGAATTCCTCCTCCTCATAAAAAATGAATAGAAGTAATATTTGCATTTAAAGAAATGCGCGCCCTGAGAAAATTTTACTCTTGCGTGTGATACGTTTGTATAAGATTAAAGCCAAGAATGAATTGGAAGTCAACTGAACCAGCCCCATTTAAGCCCAATTTAACGTCGATCTTCTCATGAGCCCAACCTTACGACATCAAAGAAGACCGCCTTTGTTTTCAATGCGTTCAATGCGTTCGGCTAATGAGAAGATCGACGTTTGTACTGGGCCTCAAGCTACGAATGATGTTCTTGACTATTCAGACATCATAAAGCTACGGGCAGACGGCAATCGATGTTGCGAGCCATGTCAATTTGTTGCACGCAATGTTGCTGAATTAAGTAGAAAACGATCCTCACTTCAGCAACATTGCCTGCAATATTACGCGCAATGTTGCACCGTGTGTCCGCGCCTTAAATCGTACTGGCATTATCCTATGTATATAAACATTCTATGTATGTGGGCATGTATTGCGCGCCACACGAATGCGTTACTAGAATTCAGTATTCTAAATCTTAATCATTTCATTTCGTTAATTATTTTCTCATCCAATTTCTACCTATGACCAGGAAGAGAGGAGTGGTAATGGTATAGACCTCTTTAGCTTAGGTGTAATGTTTTCCCACTTCAGACCACGTGTCATTCTCTTGAGAATAAGATTCTTTGAGTTGTATCCATATTCATGTGTCTCCTCATGCGCAACCCTTAAACAAAGAAATGATACTCTATGGAATGACACGTTCTGTGAAATGGGAATACACCCATTACGCCCAAGCCGAAAAGGTCTTTTCACCATACACCTTTTTTCAGGTTTAACTTAATTACTTTTTATTCGAGAGAGCTCGAGGGGCAGGTCTTCTTGAAAGAACAACTTATCTATTGTATCTACTTCTCGTAGCAGTATATCGTTGGTTTTTGGTCAGGAGCAGAGTTCCACATTGAAGCCAATGTTTCGTCAGTCACACTTGTTGTTTCATCGTTACGCTTGTACCTAGAAAGAATTAGGGATAAACAGATCAGACGACAGTGAAAAACAACGTTCCGTGCCGTGTTCGACTCCCTGGTCTGTTAGGAGTATTCTGATAAAATGAACAGACTGTGATTGATAGATAGATATAAATAGATAGATAGATAGATAAATAAAATAGATAGTTTATTTAAATAAGACTTTGCAGCCACAGGCTGAATTACGTACTATTTACATGAAATTTATAAAATGGATAGCAAAAATACAATATAAAACTATAAATGACTTTATAAGGGGGACAAAGGATGTTTGGGACAAAGGATGTCGGTTTTAATGCTTATCGTTTAGCCATGATTTTTTTCCATCTTACCATAATGCAAACTTGTCTTCAGAAACGCCCAGGGCTTCAGCAGCAGTCTTTGAAAGTTGTGAAGGCGTCAAGTCGCGGTTGACTTGAACAGTCCTTGTAAGAACTAACTGGAATGTGACGATTCCTTGTCGTTTTGGAGGTCGCTTTGGTATGGCATTCTCGACAGGGAAGTCGAAACGAGCTGGAGAAGGCGGTAAGGGACGCTCGGGTACTGGTAGAGGGCTGCAAGGGAAAGGAAATATAATGTTGAAATTACATTTAGAAGAGTTGAATTCTTCAAAGAAAAAGCCCTGGAAGAAGAAGAGTATATTAAGTCTGGTTAACGAACCCATGACCACAGCGATTTCTTACACCAACATTTCTAAACATCTTCTCTTGCGTTCATATAAGTTTCTAACCTTTTAGATCTTGGAGATGGTGGCAGAGGTTTAGAAGGCGGTAAACTAAGCTCAGATTTAGAAGAATTCTGATCAAAATCTTTTCGTCTTGGATGCGGAGAAGTTGGTCGTGGAGGGGGATTGTCTGAAGAGTAAGGAGAGAGTGCGGCAGAACCGTTATTCCTCTGTGGTAAGCGTGGAAGAGGTCGTACTGGTGCACCAGAGGTCTTTTTGAGTGATTTGCGAGTTTCTTTCTTACGAAGATCCTTCAACAAATTGCTTCTTTCATTGACCTAAATAAGTTAAATAGGTCAAAAGCGAACCATGAAAATAAATAAATAAATAAATAAATAATTAATTAATTAATTAATTAATTAATTAATTAAATGAATGAATGAATGAATGAATGAATGAATGAGTGAGTGAGTGAGTGATTGAGTTAGTGAGTGAATGAATGAATGAATGAATGAATGAATGAATGAATGAATGAATGAATCAATCAATCAATCAATCAATCAATCAATAAATAAATAATAAGAAATAATAAGAAATATACCGCGAGATACAAAACTGACGGAACGAATCTTTTAGGATTAAAATATCATGCAGCAATAGACCCCTTGCAGCAAGTCAGAATGCAGCTCAATTTTGAGGATAAAATAGTAGGTGCCAATTCTAAGGAGATTGAAATTCTTTTGTTTTGTCCTCCAAATTGAGCTGCTCTGACATCAAGTGCAAGGGCGACTATACAAACATTTCTGCTGTGAAGAGTAGCACCCACCAGTTTTATTGCCTGTGGCTGGTGTGCCTCTTGTACATTATCTCTGCCATTCATTCCACTGGATTCTGATTCCTTTGTCTTAGAAAGGGGTTTTTGAGAAGTGATATTAGCGTTATCATCTTTATCTCTGGCTGCGACCACTTGTGATTTTCCAAGATAATTGGGCTTTTCTTTTGCGGCAAGTAATTTGCTTCTTGATGGCTGGAAGACTGCATGGGAAGGCAACGCTGTAGGGACCATGATTTTTCCAGTCTTAACGAACATAACATAAACAAGGTGTTTCAATAAGTTACAGAAAATAGAGGCCAAGACCTAAAGAAAATTACCTGAAAACAGAGAAGAGCATCTTCAATGACACCATGGTGAGGTTCAGCACGTGATTCCATGGCTTTCAAAAAGTCATTCCTGGCTTGCTGGTCTTTTCCAAGCTTTGCAAAAGCAATTGCCCTATTGCAAAGTATCTAACATCATAAAAAGAAAATAGCAGTTTGAAACATATCAATATTCCAATTTTATGCAAGAAACAATGGCTGCTCTTAATGTTTTCAACTTCTGCAGCATGAAACACCTGGGAATATCAATAGTTCTAGATAATGGATAGCTTCTTAATCCATCAACATCCCCTTCAGTGACAGATCAAGAGGGATTTCAAGGGGGTGGCTGTTACCTAGAAAGGCATCACATAGCACCCTTTTTAGGTTTCACCTTATCCTTTATTCTTATCATTTTCCATTTCCAAAGGGGAGTGAGTGGATAGCCCCTGAATCCAGCCGCCTTGGATCTGCCCTTGCCCCTCCCTGCACAGCATTTTATCAGCTTACTCCAACAACTTCCAAACTTTAGAGAAGTCTTTCATTTCATCCTACCTCACAGCCATATAGCTTGTACTTCAAACCCAATTGTCTATAATCGATCAAGCGATTCCCTCTCAGAAAGAAATTTGCATCTTCAAAATTCTTCAGTGCATCACGGTTCAGGTTTTTCTTCAAGTGTGCACAACCAAGCATGAAATGAGCTACAGCCAACATCTTGTCCTTTCCAATGGATTCTTTAAAAGCCTAAGACAGTAACATAGAGTTTTCGTATGACTAAGAAAAACTTACAGCAAGGACCACTCCTTGTTGTGACTGTCTCATGAAAACATTCAACATTCTGTACCTTACCCACACTGTGCCAAAACAGTGCCGCATGTGGTGAATTTTCACTCACATGAAATCTGCTGTATTTTTACAGTGCAAATGCAGATTGAGTTGTAGTAGCCTGCATAGCAAGGTTTTCTTGATAGGGTTGGGCTAGGGTGGGTACCTCTTCCAAAGTTCCAGAGCTCCCCAAATGAAGTTGGAGCTTCAGAGTGGAAGGGAGAGGGGGAGGCCTTGGACTTTGGGAGTAGCAGGGATTGTGGAGCACATTTTAATGTGGGGGTGGGGCTAGTATGCAAATTAAAGGGGAAAAGGGGGCTAAGATTAGAAAATATGAAAGGCTAGTATGCCTTCCCTGAGTAGATGGAGGAAGAGGGAGAGTCTGAGCAGGGCACAGCAGGGACACCACAGGAACCCCATTTGACAATTTCATCATCAAAGGTACACATACCCCACCAGTTGATTAACTCTGATTTTCTGAAGACCTATTAAACATTTCATAAACTTCATAAACACAAACTTGTAAGCTTAATAACTTTCTAATAAAGTTATCGCATATTAAGCTGCATTCAAACTTTCTTTCGCCAAAATACACATTTCCTGGAAATTCAACCTACTTCAATAGCCATGTCAATCCTTTCAAGCGAGAAATACGTCTGTCCAATGTTAAATAGATTCCTAGCCGACGTAATCATGGCTTGCCCAGAGTCTGTTCGCTGTTCTAGAGACATGAACTTCATGAGTGCATCTTCAAAGTGGCCTTTTTCGGTCAAGGAAACAGCTTCGTTCCAGAGCTGTAAAGTCTCAACCATTGACATCTCGGTCATTTTGGACACTGACAATGACAAAGAAGATCGCGAGAGAACTTAAAAAAATATTGTAAAAGTACAGTGCAGCAGCTAACACCCAGACATTCCTTTGTATCTGCGGTCGATTAACTTTTTTTGTTCCTTGTGCGAACAACCGCTGATCAGAAGTACTGTCAAACAAAAAGCAACAGGTAGTCCAAGTCAAGTCCAAAATTTATTTATTTATTTATCTAGAGGGTTAGGATAACAAATTCCAACAAGTAAAAAAGAAAAAAAGATGGAGATAAATGCAACATTTAAACAGTTAATCTAAGTGAGGGGACAAGTAGCTAACAGACTCGCAAGGTCCCGGCGAGGTAGCCCCCAAAATATTAACATTCATAAAGTATGTCTAATGCAATAATTTCGATTAAAAATAACTAATTAAAGTCTTATCCTAAAAATAATATTTCAAAGAAATACTTTTGGTTTCAGAATCTTGGGAAAATATACTTGGAAAATATGAATATTGGGATTCCTGTGTTTTGGCTGATACTGTGTTACCATGACAACGTTTTGAAGCAGAACCGCCATCTTGTTTTAGCAGTAAATACAAGGACAAGATTCAAGCTGAATTCTCGTAAAAATAATGGAGTACACGGGAAGTAACTACGAAGGTGATTACAAAAATGGAAGGTTAGTTTATTGTTGAATTCAGGTATATTTTTTATTTGGTTATTTCCTAATTATTTTGGTTGTTTTTGATCCTTAGAATGGAAGGCAAAGGGAACTACGCTTTTCCTCCTTCGGTGGAAACAAAATACGAAGGAGAAATGAAAGATGGAATGTGAGTTCAACATCTTCTATTACACTAACGTTTCCTTGACTACTGAAATTTTACAATTAACCACTTATTTCTCTAAATTGAGCATTTAGAACAGCAATTAGAACCCGATGTAGTTCTAATTCCATTGTCAAACGTTAACGTTGCTCAAGTCTTCATTGACATATCTATAACGCTAAAAAGCTTTAAACATCTTTATCAATTTCTAGGTTTCATGGTGAAGGGACGCTTTTCTTTTCTAATGGAAGCAAGTATGTTGGTAAATGGGAGAATGGTATTGCAGTAGAGGTATTAAAACTTGTAATACATTAGAAATTAAATTTTGAATGATGTTGACTTACACTACACTTTACCTAAAATCACAATTTGGTTGCTATACTAGAGTTACACAGAGTAATTTTCAGCTAGGCCCTTATAAATCGAATTAGAATTGAGAAGGAGGGAGGAAAACCAGAGAACTAAGGAGAAAAATCCTCAAAGCACAGGAGAGAACCAATAACTCTACTCACATATGACACAGAACCCAGCAGGACTTGAACCCAGGTCGCATTGGTGAGAGGCAAGTGCTCTCATGCTTAGTTAATAACAATTTATCTTTTCTTTTGACAGGGTAAATATACATTTGCAGATGGCTTGGAGTATGACCCAGAAGACTGGAGATATTGTGATGGATATGACAGAAGATTTTACACTGAAATCTGCCATGGATTAAAACCTGCTGGTTAGTAATTTACGTAAGCTGTCTGGGACCACTGAGAGAGAAGTGTAAGGGGCTAGGACACTACTAGTTTTGTTTGTCTTACTTGGTGATGAACCTAGTTGATTTCAAATGGTAGCAGTTACTTGAACATCCATTGCTTTAGCCCTATGTATATCACCTCTTAAGCTGCTCCATGGTCCCTGTTCACTAAAAGTTTGCCCTGTTACGCTGTTACATTGTTGTGAGACTAATATTATTGCTGGAGAATTGCACAGTGTAACAGGGGTTGTCTTGCAATTTTGTTGTTGAGCGTAGCATTGCATGAAGTAGAACTCAGTTTTACTTTTTGTTTTGTTTACTCAGTTTACTCTACATGCTGAGAGGTCTCACTAGATCTGTAATTATTACCCTGTTGGGTGACTGAATGAAAATTTATGGTATATTTCTCTATATGACTGTTACAGGTCGTTCGCAGCTCACCAATAGAATACCTCCTCGAGTTATACCTGAGGGATGTTATGACTGTGGAGATGGCTTTTATAATCCAACCACTAGAATGGTTACAGACTATAAGGATAACTTCCTCAGAAATACAGGTGAGTGAGAGGGTCTGACCTCTTCTTTGTATCTTAGTATTTTAGTTTTAAAGAGGTCTTGAATGAAACTGCTTTTTTGGGGCTGCCAGTGCTAGCTTCAATTTACAGCAAAGTAGGGTTAGGAAGAAAGGGAAGGTTTAGACTGTTAACAGTCCCTCTTTTCCCTCCTAATTAACTCAGTCAAGTCAGGTTTTCCCTGCCTTGGCTGTACAGGGAGTGTGGGTGAGTTTAAAGCAGCACGGGGGGAGAGGAAAACTGGCCCCCACTCCCCCGTGATCAAGTTGGCAAAACAATCTAACTCGACTGAGCTACGAGGGAAAAGAGGGACTGTCAACAGTCTAGGGAAGGGTAAAATAATAAGCTTTCCTTTCAGGGAAGGCATCACATGTTTTTAACCTGCTTATGTTTTATTACAGATGATGATGAACATGAATGGATTGTCAGAACATGCAGGAAAGGCTGGGATGAACATGTTGGATACCAACCACAAACAAAACCCTAGAGACTAGAATATTGTGGATTACTTATAGAAAAACAGAAAGGCCCAACAGAAATCCACGCACCAAAACAAAAAGGCCAAACAGAAACCCACAGATGATAAGATGGAGTAAGAGAAGACCATCATCATGCATCCTCTTCACAGCTGCTCCAACAGTGTTTCTTTGAAAATAACAAGGGCATATATATGTGTAAAGGGTGAATCTTGTATAATGTACAGATTGCAAGTGTTAAAAATGGTCCAAGAATCATGAGCACTAAACATTAACAGTTGACACTTACATTTGCTGGTAGGGCCATTTTGTGTTTCTAAGAGTGTCAACAATAATGTGGATGACCAGTAACTAAATCACTGGAAATATAATTTTCACATGTACATATGTCATGAGGATGATGAAAAAGACATTTAAAAAGTTCTGAGGGTAACAATCACTGTCACGACATTGTCACAAAAAATATAACAGTAACTGGCCACATATTCTTGTACATATTTTTTCTTTGCTGTAATTACCCAGTCTTCTGTTAATAAATCTATAATTATATAAAATGGTTTGATTTTGTCTTTTTTAATTTTCAAAATAAACCACAGGGAGCCCAATTCACCAAGAACATACTTTGAAAAGGCTTTGCACCATCAAGTGATGGGATACTCTGTCATGGCTACCATCACATGCTATGGAAAGCCTCTATAATTAGGTACATAGAAGAAACATAGCAGTTATTCCTTGGTCATTTATTTGAATATTGTAATAATAAGAAATATGCAAAATGTGCCTTCAAAAGGCTGAGTGAAGGGTATCATACTGTACCAATGGCTTGGGTTCCCTGTGGTGTACAATTATTAAATTGGGATGTTACAAACGTTATCAAACGATTCTTTATAAGTGTATTTCAATAATTTTCAGTGCTTTTGAATATTGCTTTTGGGAATGGCAAAGTCTTTTTTCCGTCGGGGGAGGAGAGGGAGAAACAAAAATTTATTCATATGGTTCCCAGTCCTTCGGTCGCGCTGTCATTTGCACATGTGGACAAGAACCCGGCACATTGCATAAGGCTAATCAGCTACTAAATTCACAGATTCAAGCTAAAATATGTCGTATTGCAGAGAGGAAGGTAATTCTGAAAGAAGCTTGATTTATTCTCTATGTCCTATAACATTTATATTGCTTTGCATTTGTCTTTCAAGGTAAAGATAAGTTGATTTTTGCCACCGAAGACGACCACTCGACGCCAAGTAATGTTGTCTTTCTGGCAGAGGACGATGAGTACGAAGGATTAATAAAACCTACCGGAGAAATCAACTGGGATTGTCCTTGTTTACAGGGGATGGCGGATGGCCCATGTGGAGAACAATTCAAGGCAGCTTTCTCATGTTTTCACTACAGTGAAGCCGAGACCAAAGGTGCTGACTGCGTACCACAATTTCGAGATATGCAAATATGCTTTTCTAAATATCCTGATATATATGGCAAAGAAGACGAAGAAGGTTCCGAAAAGGACGAAAATAGTAGTGAAAGTATCGATGGAATGGAAAAATCGGATAGTGAAGTCGAATCAAATACTCAAAAAGAAGAAAAATCAGAAAGCACTGACAATGAGATCAAAACCCCCGAGGGGGGTGATGAGGGACAGATTATTAAAGCTGACTCATCAAGCTGATTTTTCTATAAAAACATTAGAACATCTTCATAGTAATTTCTTTCAAACTTTCATATAATACACAGGTCATACATGCTATATGCATACATTTTTTGGGGTGTTGGAGTGGAGTAAGAAGTAACTGATGTATTTATATTTAAAATGGAACAGTCAATATTAGTGTGGAGGTTGCCAAATCATTTTTAAGAATGTCTCATTTTTATTAAAGTTAAAAGTTTATCCTAGTTTCCAAGATTAAGAAGGAATTCAGTAAGTCTGATGGAAGCAAAAGGGAAAACTCAAAGGTCCTGTAATACTGCAATTTTCTTAGAAATGCTTGGAAATGTAGCATTTCAGGTTACCATGGTGGGGTGTTACACTGCAACTCATGTCAGTAACTTGCTACAACTTGTAAAATATGTCTTAAAATTGTAAAGAAATTTGCTAGAGGCTAGGGGTAATACACTGTGCAATGTTGCCATTTGCTGCAATCCATTGTAAAAAGCAGAACTGAGTTCTACTTCATGCAACACTACACACAACAACAAAAATTGTAAGTCAACCTCTGTTACAATGTGCAATTCTCCAGCAACTAGAAAATTGCAGTGTAATAAGGCCTTTGGGACCAGACAATTTTGATCATTGTGCTGTATGTTCTTGTGCTTGCATCATGTCTATGGGTGATGTATGCTAATGCACAGCTTCTCACTGCTTGGTTTGATCCTTAGTGGGCATGACACAATATGTAGAGCAGGCCTCTAGAAAAAAGGGAAGGGTCCTGGTGGGCCCGTGATGCCCAAATAATTTCCGCTGTAATGTATATTGAACAATATTGAACACTGTTACTAATGCATAGCATGTTTTAGAACATAGGTCCCCTAATATGTTTGACCTTTTGGGACTGTAGAATTTGATTTTAGTTTGGTCACAGACCTTTTCTGAGATAGCGAACATGGTTCATGGTGGTCTATCTCTGGTATAAATATCTTTTGTTCATCATGCCTCATGGTATTGTTTGTACTGAAGCTAGACCACAATGCATCTGGTTTATCAAACTCTGAAAAGGCTTATGCCCAGGAGGAGAAGGAGCCTGGGAGGTTTCAATAATAATTAATAATAGTCAATTATTGACTGGTGCATATCTGTGTTTTGACAGCTATGCATCTCCCTCCATTTCAAATGAAGTACCCAACCTCAACAGAAAATTTCACTTAAACTTCAACTTTTATTAATTTTGAATCAAGAAATTTTTGCATTACTTATTTTATAAAATTTATTAAAACATGAAAAATAATTCTTAATTTACAAATATTTTGCTGACAGGATGAAAAAGTCCTCTATCTGACAATCCGACATGATATAGCTGAATTCAATAAAAAAAAATTTATGCACTTTAAAAACCCATAGACTGATTGAGTTTTCGTTTAAAACTTCATCCACATGATATGGCTGAGCTAAATGAATTTCTTTTTTGCCCTTCAAAAACCCATAGACTGATTGAGTTTTCGTTTAAGACTTTTGACCTGCTTACTAGGTAAAGAACTGCCAGGTATTGAAGAACTCTGAATCAACACTGAAGATTTAGCAGGTGTCAAAGTTGGAAGTTCCAATGATTCCTTCATTGGTAAATCTAAACTTTGTCCTCCTGATTCCAATATCTCTTGTTCTAACATTTTATCGCTTAACTGGGAACTTTCTCCTTTCTCTGTTTCTTTAGTAGCTTCATCTTCATTCTTGTCTTCAACTTCAACATTTGCATCAGAGGTGATTGTAGACACTTCATTTTCTTTATGTATATTGTCTGTACTTCCCAGATTTAAGGGTGCAGGTGTGTTGGAAAACCAGTTGTGAAGTAAACATTTGCTCAAAGGGTCTTGATAGCTGTTAGCATTGGTTACCAATTTAAGATCTGCACATTGGTCTTCTGGTTTGATTTCTTTGCTACAGACAAAGTTCAGTGTTTGAGATTTCTTTAACTGCATTCCATATTTAACATCAATACCACACAGTGGACATACACTATCTTCATCACTGTCTTCTTGTGCAGTAACATCCTCAGTTGTAGCGAGATTACAAAGTACACATGACCGATGTGGTTCCCCAAGACACATAATTTCCCTAACAAAATCTCCAAAATATGCCTCAGCCGAGTTGGAATTCAATGGCCATTCATTGTAGCAACCATCGTTTTCATTGTGCATTGTTACAAGTTCATTTACCCAATCCTTTAAAAAGGCAATATCTGCATCAGAAATTTTTTGGTCTTTGGAATGTTTACTAGTTATAGGATTATCTTGATCTTGATAGATTTTGCTTTTGCCTCCTTTATCTCTTGGAATGAATGGCTGATAAAATATGTCACCAGCTGAAGACATTTGAAGGACTGTTAGCCCTTTCCTGTCTTCTCCGGAGGTCAATGGGATGCTGCAGACACCAATGAGTGGGTTAGCTAAACGATCATCTAAAAGTGAAGAGATTGGGAGAATCGAAGTAGGGACATGTAATGACCATTCATCATAAGAAGACACCTGTAGGTCAAAGAGTTTGCTGGTTAGAATATAAAAAAACATACTGCATAGGAAAGCTATGTATATACAGTTGTGATAAAAAAGTAAATTTTACACTGTAAAAAATAAGAAAGATCACTTACTGAAGTTTCGGACACTAGTCCTTCGTTGGAGTAAAAGAGAGAATAAGAGTGGAAGGTAGTGTATATATATGGTATATATATGGATGGAAAATTGATAACCAATGAGAGCAAGGTAGGCAAGGTTACAAGAAAAAAACAATAAAAAGACAAAAGAATAGATTAATTAAAAGCGAAGAGTTCATTCATCCTATTGGGATTACGAGTACCCAATAGGTGAATGAACCACATCCTTGCCTACCTTGCTCTCATTGGTTATCAATTTTCCATCCATATATTTAAGGAATATAAAACGGCGCGCATGTCTATATACTGTGATATAAACACGCTGGGAGCTGTAGAGCAAGAGAGAAGTCGTAGAGAAACACGAGGCGCAGCCGAGTGTTTCTTTGACTTCTCGAGAGCTCTACAGCTCCCAGAGTGTTTATATCACATTATATAGACACAAGCGGTCGTTTTATATTGCTTTTATAAAATATTTTGATCTATTTTACGACAATACGATGAAATTGAAATTCTCCCAACTTAGTATCAAAAACAAGACTTGTACGCATGACAAAAGTTCATTGACAGCAACCAAATTCCTTAGTACAGAAATGGAATTTAACGAGGCAAAATCATTGAAAACTCTTTCAAAATCACGGCGAGAAATGTTTTAAAATGTTAATGAAGCTACTGCAAAGTCGAAGATGTACTGAAAATGAATTGAAGACGTGTTTTTATAAGATTAAACAGATGAGGTAAGGTTTGAAAAGGAAATCTTTCAGCTTGTGGTGTACGCTTTGACTGATGTTCACAAGCTACAAGGACTGTAAGTTTATTTATTTTACAAGAATTTAAAAAGCTTAGTATAGAGGAAAAACTGTGAAAAAGCTTTCTTCTCTGAGCTTTCGCTGTCTTTTTCTACTTCGTCTAAGACAGTAAAGAGTGACATAAGCTACACATTTCTGATAGTAAGGCCTTGTGAATTGTTTGGAGACGAATTTTTTCAGGTTGGTAAATTCATAGGATTTTTGTGCTTTACGTTTTCTTCTTTTCTCAGTCCTTGATGCTCCTGATTGCTGCATTTAACATCTGATTCGATAAACTAAAAGATGGGTTTGAATTTATCTGAATACATCTGTTTTACGGGGGACTATTGAGATTTTTCAATGCAGTAGTGAATTTTTAGCAGCAAAGATTGACTCTATTCCTTGCCTTCCTTGTTTTAGCTTCGCCGTAAAATATTCTCAGTTTTTTGTCAAGCTCTTCGTCATTCATTAAGTGAAACTCAGTCAGAATACTGTTTTCTTTTCGCTGTTAAAAAGCTGTTAAAAATCATCATAAGTTCTGTTAAAAAAGAGCTGTTAAAAATCATCATAAGTTCTCTAAAAAATAACTTTTTTAAATATATCTTGTTGTTGTTTTTGAAGCTGATGGTGGTTGTTTCGTACGGGGAGTTTTAACTTTTCGCAATGATGACTTTTACGCCAAACGCCATTTAATATAAATAAAAATCAAGGCTTTCATGAATAAAACATAGGTTTAAATTTATTATTTTATCATAACAGCACAGTATTTGCTTTCAAAAATGCACAATGTCCACTTAGCTTGGTATTTAGCTGTGATTGCAGTGGATTTCTCCCTCTGATAGCTGAGAAAATCTTACTTTTTCGTCGTTATTTTGCACTGTCACTTATTTTTGGTTTAATGAATTGTTTCCTAGGAAATTAAAGTCTTCGAAACAAAATTACGGCTCTACATTGATATTCAAATCATTTTCTTCCGTGATTTTTCGTTTTTTTCTTTTCCTCAAAAGGCTGAGCGTGTCTCTGTCCTCTGATATAAACACGGTAGTCAGCCAATCAGAGCGCGCGTAGTATCTCAAACATTTTATAAATACCATATATACACTACCTTCCACTCTTATTCTCTCTTTTATTGTGCTGATCAAGACAACATCGCAAAACAGAAATCAGGCAATACGCTGCCTTCAATCAAACAAATGGCTCAATACCTTTCCATACTCAGATTGACGGCAGTGTATTGCCTGATTACTCTGTCATGATGGTTGTCTTGAGAGTGTCTCAATCAGGGCGTAACAATGAAAACAGTGATAATTATGCTCTAACTTGAAACATGAAGAGTAAACATGACTGACCTTCCAAGGTAGCACTGTTGACACTGGAGGATTCACAAGACGTTCACCTCCAAGTGGAAAGGTATACCGCACATCATGTTCTCCCCAGTTATACTGAAAGCAATGAGTCTCGTGATGCTGTGACCCTGAAACTATTATTACTGTGTCTTCACAGCCTGGTACTGCACTAGCTATAAGCTCAATATGATGCACTGGGTCTTGTAGATGATGTCGCCATTTTAGGACTGGTTGTTGTATGAACCTATCGTCCATGATCAGTAGTGACTGGTCAGTTGCTATGACATAGTGGTGAGTATTTTCAGCATTTCGTTGAATTGCTGATATCCGTTCCAGAGTGCTCACTTGTTTTGAAGTCACTGAAAAGAGGTTTCTTGAATAGGAACCACTTGCCTAATAAGATGCAAAATGAGATTGATCACAATTATTTATTCTTAAGCTAATGAAATATGTTCAGTATATATTTATATTTTGCTTTCCCTGAGAAATCTAGAATACTATTACAAGAAATTTTCAAAAAATTTGTGAAATTAAAGTGTGACAAAAAATAAGTGTTGCAAAAATATAATGATGCGAAAATTAAGTGACCCTCCATTTTTGAGAAAGTAAAGAATTTAATGAACAATCAGAAGCACGGATAAAATATTGGATAAAACATTTGGAAGTGCCCTGACAGGGAGTGATGGTTGTAAAAAATGTTGTTTTTTTAATATGTGATAAAACACTGCACTTTTACTTCCATAATGAGTTTGTCACATATTAACTTGTCTACTAAAAGTTATCAGCAGTTTTCATAATTCTGTGACCTAACCGACTCCAGGTGGCTGGCATTTTGGCATTAATCAGATTCATATAGGAATAAAAGAAATTCCCAAGAAAATGCCTGTCAAGTCAGACCAACTGATCTGAGAAAAAATATTAGCCAATCAGAATTGTGAAAATTTGCAACACTGAGGTGTCATCCTTATAGGTCCAGCAGCTCAGGAAACGGTTATTTCTTTATTTTATTTTAGTACATGCATACAAAAATTAAAAACCTTTTTCTAAAAATCTACATTGATCTCAGATATAAACTTTTATAAGTCAATTTTTGCAGGCTTCATGACACCTCAGTTTTGCAATGACATCATTTCTACGTCACTATTTCAGATCAGTTGGCAGGAATTTCTCAGCACTAATTTCACTTGGAAATTTCTTCGCTCACGATCTATGAGTTCAGATGCCTGGAGTCTGTTAGGTGGCAGAATTATGAAAAGCACTGTAATCAATTAAGACACTATAAGACTAATACATACCCTTAAGTCCATAATATCAGCCTCTACTGAATTAGCAAATAATACACATCTTGGATGAGAAGCATATATACATTGATACCAAGGCCATTTTTCCTTGGGAGCAATTGATGGGACGTTTCTTGTTTCAACATCTTTGCCAAGGTGCCAAATATAGACCTGTCCAGTTTCCATGGCAATAATACCCTCACCTGGGATAAAGGGACTTAGAGCTAAGAACACAGCTTGATCTTCATTGTCTAGATTGTCTATGGCCTTTAAAGTGATCTGAAAAGAAAATAACACATAAGGGAGTTATGTAGTTGTGCAGGGCTAACAATAACAGCTGCTCATGGCCAGCCACATCGGAATGATGAACATGTGACCAGTCAATGTGGCCGGCCATGAGTACAGACTTAAGAGGTGCTTGGCTTGACAAAGGGCAAATTTTGGCTGGACATTATTAATTTTGTTGACTGGCTATTATTTTGAGCCTTGGTGTGATGGAAGTGGCTATTACTCGGCTCCTCTGGTGTGCACTGAAAACCTATTGAATTCTTGTTAAGTTTTGTTCTGTTGTTTAACTTGGAGTCTTTTCTTGTTTCTATTGAATGACATAGACTGTGTCTGGTACATGAAGGAGATGCCTGTTACTGAGAGAGCTGGATCTCTGATTTTCATGAGTGGAAAAATTCACAAGTCTCAGGACTGATATTTGTGGTTGTTGCAGTAGTACCATTTTTAAGCAGAACATCTGACAGGTTACACGGCTGTGGATCCGCACAATCGGGTCAACCCGCACAATCAATGATTTTTCTCACATAATCAACGATTTTTTCTGCACAATTTATGTCCCAAATCCTGCACAATTTGTATTTTTTCCCCTGCAACCTGTCAGAGGCCCTGCATAGGATGCTAGTGCAATTTGAGGGCCTATAATATAAAAAAAATAATATAAAATGGAGCCAATATATATATAGGATAGAATGTAGTCTATGTATCACAAACCTCAGGACTGTCGTTTGTAGTAGAAGTAGTAGCACTGAAAAAGGAACAGCTGTATTGGCTTCTTGTTGCTACAAAGGTGTCACCATCATCATAAGATACTGCAGATGTCTGTCGGATTTGTCCTTTAACGTCAGCATTTTTACTACAAGGTGATAAAGCTGGCTTTCCATATAGTTTTCTTGTTTCATCTGAAGCATTTCCAGTATCTTTAAGCCTTACCACACTTGCATTCAACACTTCCAAACACGGCCCACTAGGGTACAATAGAATACCATCTCCTGATTTACTATCAGGCATATTACAATAGGCTAAAGCATTCCCTTGTAAAATATCAAAATGGAGCTTTTCGTCCTTTTGTTGTTCTACACTCTCATTCAAAAGGTCAAACAATAGTCTTGGTGGAATATCATGGAATGCCTCGCTCATTCCCCTGGGCAAAACATAATTACGTAGATATTTTTGAAGACCAAGATCATTACTGAGAGGAAGTGTGGTGAATACATCACAAAATTTGTTCAGAGTATTGTCTGGATTTAAGTGCCCTTTTATCCTCTTTTGATGAGGCCAATATGCAACTTCCTTAAAACAACAACACTGTGGTTCCCAAGGCTTGCAATTTAATTCTTCTTCAACGAACTCTATACTAGATTGAAAAGCAATGTGTGGATTTTCCTTGCAGAAATCTTTAACCTGTTCCACAAGGCTGCGCTGAAATTCTCTTCTTCTTAATCGCGACTTATAACGCTGCTCTGGGAAGTCCTTGCCTGTGAATACATTTTTACAAGGTGGTAACAGTGGAAGAGTAAGCTGAGCTCCAACAAGACGAGCATCTTGAATTTCTGTATCATAATGTCGATGCCGAGAGGTTGTTGCTACACGTCCACCATCATCAATACCAATATTAAGTGTTGACACACTTCCATAGTCAATAAAAGTTTGCTGGTGCCCACCATCGGGGTAAAATGGATGGTTAAAGGACGGAAAAGGATGATTTTCCATGATATTTGTTAAATGTCTTCGTCCGCCATCTTTAAGTATTGACGCATGTGTAAAAGAATCTTACCGCTGACTGCAGGCTCAGCGCTCCGATAAGAAGCGTTTCAAAGCGAAGTGGCTGGAAAAAGTAGTCTTTGTAGCCGGATTATTACTCTATCCTTCAACCATGGCGGTAAGTAAACTACACAGCTAGTCCTATTTGATATTTTAACAACTCATCAAGTAGTTTTTTTTTGGTTTTGAGAGTTTGTTGGAGTTTGCGCACGTGTTAAGTCGACACAGGAAACCCAAAATACTTTCCTTTCATGATTTTCCTAATTTTCTTAAGATTTGAAAGAATTTCCTAGGTTTTTTGACAACTATGCTTAGCATTTCTTCGTATTTGTTGCATTTCTGGTCAAACTTCAATGTTTTTGAGTCCTGTTAAAAATTGGAAGGATATTTTTCACAGTTTTGCTCAAGCTTTAGTTGGCTTGGAATTCCTTGAATTTTGTGTGTTTAAACAAGAAAAAATCTTATATTTTTGACCTAGGTTTTGTAGAATGATAGCAAATATACTTAAAACTTCAATATCTTGTCGTTTTAAAGTAATATTCTTTGGGAAACAAAGAAAGAAATAGCTCAAAAATATGGCCGCAGCGTCTGTTGAACGTCTTTTACCACGTGACAAGTCTGAACCAATAACCTTCTTAGGTTACTCTTCAAGTTTACACAAGCATTATAGAGTATTAAATTTATTTTCTAGACATTACTACAATTCCTAGTATTCAACAAACTCAGTATTTGTGAATTTGCAATTGGAATTTTTTTTCTTCAAATTATGCCGCCAGTCAAAAATATACTGACTGATAAGTTTTGATTGACGGCAGAGAAAAATGGCTGAGTTCACAGAATATTGAGAATTGCAGTAAACTCCAGCTCTTTTATAAAATGCTATCTTAAACCAAAGGTAGCCCAATCACTGTTTTTGATAGGTCATGTCATACACATAAGTCTTATCATTATGTTTTTATCCACCAGACTATGCCCTTAAACCCCAAACCTTTCCTGAATAGTCTAACAGGAAAACCAGTTATGGTGAAGCTGAAGTGGGGTATGGAATACAAGGGTTACTTAGTATCAGTAGATGGTTATATGAACTTACAGGTCAGTATATAACATCTCACTTTATTGCAGTTCATATCAATAAAATAAATAAACAAATCTCTTTATTAAAGTGTCTAGTCATTCTAGTGCTTTCTTACTAATTGGGGACACTTACATGCACTCACTTACATTTACTCACATTTACTCACATGCACTACGGAAACTGGAGAACCCTTGTTACATATAATAGTCGAATAATCATTGGGTTAGAAGGGGGATCAGGGAATTTCACTACTGTAGCATAGGTCATTTATCAAAGAGTTTTCCCCCCTACAGTTGGCCAATACAGAAGAATTTATAGATGGTGCTTTAGCTGGTAACCTTGGAGAAGTCCTTATCAGGTAAGATGATGACGACAATAGTGATTAATGCAAAATATGTTTGCCAGTTTTTTATTTATCATGGCAGAGCTTGAAATAACACTACCAGTCAGTTGCCACCAGCCAAATTAGCTTAAGCTTGGTCTTTAGTTCTTCTGTCCACAATGGACAGCCATGGCAGCGATAGTGTCTTTAGTTCTTCTGTCCACAATGGACAGCCATGGCAGCGATAGTGTCTTTAGTTCTTCTGTCCGCAATGGACAGCCATGGCAGTGATAGTGTCTTTAGTTCTTCTGTCCACAATGGACAGCCATGGCAGCGATAATGTCTTTAGTTCTTCTGTCCACAATGGACAGCCATGGCAGTGATAGTGTCTCTAGTTCTTCTGTCCACAATGGACAGCCATGGCAGCGATAGTGTCTTTAGTTCTTCTGTCCACAATGGACAGCCATGGCAGCGATAGTGTCTTTAGTTCTTCTGTCCACAATGGACAGCCATGGCAGCCATGGTGTCTTTAGTTCTTCTGTCCACAATGGACAGCCATGGCAGCCATGGTGTCTTTAGTTCTTCTGTCCACAATGGACAACCATGGCAGCCATGGTGTCTTTAGTTCTTCTGTCCACAATGGACAGCCACGGCAGCCATGGTGTCTTTTTTCCTTTTATTCTCATGGAAAGGAAGCATGCCACCACTAACAATATCTTCTAGGAATATATATATATATATTTTAATAATATTTAAACAGGTTGCCCAATTCAGCATAATAAAAATCTTTCTTGCAATATCTAGATGTAACAATGTACTTTATGTGAGAGGAATAGAAGAGGAAGAAGAGGATGGCGAGATGAGGGAATAAAACTAGTCGCATTATCTTACATTGATGAAGAAGAAAAGGCATTTATTCCAGCCTTTTTTGATATGTAATTATAGGATGCCAACTCTTGTTGGATTCAGTAATTTGTTTTTTTTTTATTTTCAAGATACTTACAGTAATATCTGACCAATTAGGTTATTCATTGTATATAAAGCTTGATAATTCTCTTTACATAATTTTTACTACTATCTGAGCACATTTAACACTTGCACTGAGTTCACAGGGTACCAGACAAGTTTTTAATCACTCAAAATGTTGTACATTTAGGCATTTGATCTGGTTACACAAAACCGACAGTGCTATCCAGACAAAAATTCAAATGCCTAGCCATGCAAATTTGGGACCTAGTTCCCTGTAAATGGTATATACTGGTCTAATTTTTGAATTGTTAAAAACTTACCTGGTACCATGAAAACCCAGCATTATACATTCAGTCTTGATGTAGTTTTTATATGACGTCACCATAAAACCTGCATTGTACAATCACTGTCTGGACAATATCAGTTTATTGAATCAGAATGCCGACACAGTTTTCAGTCACTTTATGGAAACCACTTTGACGTCATTGCTGGTACCATGATATTTTTCACCATCATAGAAAATCTTCTACAATATATCAGTTTGTACACAGTGTTGTCTAAGGCTATATTTAACATGGTACTGGATGAATTTTTAACTATACAATAGTTTGATCAGTAGGTACCATTTATACCAAACCAGGTATGAAATTCACATCGCTAGACATTTGAATTTTTGGCTGGATAGCATAGTTCCATGTAAACGGAAAGCCTAAATGCACAAGTTTTTGAACAGTTAAGAATTTATCCAGCACCATGTAAACCCAGCCTACATTGATCATTCCCTAGACTTGCCAGGATTTTCATTTGGGTGGAGAGGGGTTGGTATTTGTATGTCAAACCCTCCCCCCACAGATCATGGATGAACATCTAACCCAAATATTTACAGATCAAAAGTCTAAGGTTTCAGCAAGGTTGTAGCAATTTATTGTGAAGAATCTGCACTTATCTATTGATTTATGTCCTATAAGTAGTTCAAAAACTCTCAACCACATTGAGGTTTCATACATATTTTATTGTAAAATAAAATATCACAGGCCCTTACATTACAGAATAAAAAAAACTGAAAAGTTTGTTTTTATGTTTTATTCAAAATTTCCCTGTTTATTTACAAAATAATGCTATACATTTATTTATTCATCAAAATTACAGTTTTGCATTCATTTTATGTAAAGAAGTATTTTAATTCTTCTTCTTCTTTGTCTTGTTTCTTGTCCGCATCGTGTTGCTTTTTCCTTGTTTGTGGTGGTTCTGATCTGAACATCAAAGGTTTGCCAGTCTGTTGAAAGTAATGAGAAAAATTCAGGAGTGTTTTGTCTTGAAATTCCCAATAGACATCACAGCAGCTCAATTTGAAGAACAAAACAAAAGAGTTTCAATTTCCTGAGATTGAAAACCTATTGTTTTGTCCTCCAAATTGGGCTGCATTTCGAAGTTGTGCAAGGAGTCTATCCACTTCATGCCATAATGTTGTTAAAAGTTCCTGGAGATAGGAGCCAGAGGGGCTAAGGGCTACTTTCTTCACTTCCCCTCCTCTCCCCTCCCCCTAAAGTTTAACCAAATTTTTTTTTACTTCTGACATTTTGTGTACTATAACATGACTTCTGAGTGAAATATGCCCTATCAGTGAAGAGGATACAAAACATATTCCAACTACACAATAATTACTTGTACTCAAAATAGTATTTAATAAAACGAAAAGTACTCTAATTTAATGATAACTTGTTGGAATAAGTGTCAGAACGGTACCTTTTTCTTTGGTTCAGCTTGTGCTCTTTCCAAGGCTCTTCTCACTCTGTCCTCCTGGTGGAGTCGCTGTTGTTCCATCTTCTCTTCTCGAAGCCTCAACCTTCTTTCTTTCTCTTTTGCCTGAAGTGAAAATATTTCAATAATGTATTGGTTAATATAACCTACTTTAAATCATTTTTTATATTACTGTCACAGACACATTATTCCTTACAAAATTTGTCAGCATTTTGACTTCTGTCTGAACACAGGTAGCCCAAGCTATGGTTCTGAGTAGCTATTATAGGGAATGTGTGGCAGAAATTTCTTTAAGATAAAATAAACTTCATCATTTATTGTTTTCTTGACTGTATGTCAATGTTTTATTGCATGCTTTGTGGTTTCTAACAGTTTAGTTGTATTTTAAGGCAATTTTAGGAAATTTTAACCTCCTCTCTAAAGACGAACCATAGCTTGGGCTACCTGTGGTCTGATTTTATCAAACTCAAAACATCTTACTACTATTCTGGAGTAAGTTAGTGTAGAGGAAGAAGGCAAACTAATAAGAGTAAGTTTTCCTACCTTTTCAGCCATTTCCACTCTATCTGTGGGCATGATCTCAATTTGTTCAAACAACTCTTCAAGGCGATTTTCAATGTTGGTGAGCATTTGAAGTGTGCTACATGAAATAGGGAAATACAATGGAATTTAGCATTATGATCTCAAATTACTATCCTAATTATTCAGCAAGAATAAAATAGTTATCTCCACCTAGTACCTTATGTTAGCTTCATTGTCACCAATGCAGTTTCTGTAGACTTCTTCAACCTTCTTGTTTAGGGCTGCTAGCATTTTTTCCTTTAAGAAAAGCACAGTATAATTATAAAAGAAAGTTGCAGTTCCTAAAAGGTCTGTTATAGCACAAGATATTTGATTCTTGCAGAAAAGGTTTGCTTGACCATTTGCTTGATGCCACTTTCATCATGTCAGATAAAATATGTATTCTAGTAATCGAAAGAGAATTTAGATTTTTAAAAATTAAGATTTTTATTACCTGATCTTCAGCCTTGAATTCCCCGTATGAAAACATCCTGAAGATGAAACGAAAGAAAAAACATTGAACATTACTTGCTGATTTTAATGTCATATTATTATCCTCCTTACATTTGGAGTGTGGCTCAACCCTAGCCCATCCCTTAAAAAACCACATTTGTCAGCCTTCCTTATCAAATGGCAATCTTACTTTGATTTCATTTCTAATTCCTCGGCTCGTTCAGCCTCTCTCTTGATGGCATCCTTCAGAAAGTCAATCTGCCCCTTGAGAATTTCTGTCTCTCGATTCCTAAAGAAAAATTATAATTTATATACAACTTCTTTTTTAAGTTATAATACTTAGGACTAAATTACAAAGATTGTTGGTGTAAAGGCATGGACACAATGTGATGTTACCAACAACAGAGAGATTGAACCATGTGTCCACCTATGCAATGCATGTGTGACTTTGCCGGCAACATAATGCAGAAGTAGAAAACTTGAAACTGACACATCACATGTGTCTGCTCCTTAAGAAAACTCTTACATTTTATCTTGAGTTTGCTTGATAGTTTGCCTCAGTTCTTCCAATGCTTCTTCTGTTTCTTGACTGTTTTGGATCAAAGATAGATTCTGCTCTTCAAGCTCAGAAAAAATATCAAGCAGCTGTTGTGGATCCAAGAAGTATAATTCTGGTTCCTTAAAAAGTGTAAAGAGCAATAAAGATCCTTAGTTAAATCCATAGGACATAAATTATGGTACAGCAGAAGTTCTTACTTCATCAATATCATCTTCATCTGTGTCGTAGGCAGATGACGTCTGGCTCTCTACATCTGTGTCTCCCTTCGGCCTAGTGAAAAAATAACAAGATATTGTATTTATTGATAATCAAAGAGGAATGTAATTAGAAAGATATAATAAGTGCATTAACTAGTACAGTTTTTGTATGAGTGTGAAAAGTCATGGCACATGGCAAGGTTATGGTGGGACATGGACATGGCACTGAATCTCAACTGTTTTACAATGGCAAGGCACTGACATGGTCACAGCAAGTTGTGGTCCATGCCGTAAGTTTTTCATAGTCATATGAAAAATGCTCTATGATGCTCATCTTACCTCTTTGCACCTTGTGGGGGACTAGGGGCTGGCTTCTGAAATGCGTAAAATTTTATGGAAAATGTTAAGAAAAATGAGAAAATCAATAAACCTTTATAAATGTATTAAGCTTGGTGTTTTTTATAGTTCCTCATAATGTTTTCTGACAAAAATAGATTCATATCATACCTAAGCTGGAATTTTCCCTATATCAATATTAATGGTATATTTACTCAGGGGAAATCCTTACAGGGAAAACCCCAATTGATTTCAAACTATTAGGCTAGAGGAAACCCTTGAAGGAAAACCTCTTGCTAGCCAGGGGAAAACCCTTTTGATTCTAGCCAGGGGAAACCCCTTTAAGGGAAAACCCCTTTTTGGTTTTCAGCAAATAGTTATATGCAAAACCCTCTTTGATTTCAGGGTTTTTATTGCAACTCTCAATATTCTGCAAACTCCATAGTTGCAAGTTGCCCATTGGAATTTCGTTTTTGACTGTGAGTGATTAGTTTTGATTGACGGAAACGAATAACCAATTTTGTAACGAGTTGTTGAAATAACAAGCATTACCTGTGCTATTGCCATTTTACTATCTTTTCTGCTAGATCTGCTGGAGGTTCTGTCTGAAAGGACAACTGAACCTGTGGCCAATAAATTATAAGAGTTAGCTTAACATACATTGAAAAATCCATCCACTGAATATACCAAATGTCATATATCTGGCTCACTGTATAAACATTTATTTTACATTGATTGCAGGGAGTGATTGTCCATCTCCTGTTTTAGCTTTCAATGCCACATCAAATTGAAGGAAATTTTTTAGTAGTAATTTTTACTTAGGGAGGAAAATTGACAAAAAACAGAGAACAATCCTCAAAGCACAGGAGAGAAGCAACTCTACTCACATACAACACCAAGCCCTGGAATCGAACCCAGGTCACATTGGTGAGAAGTGCGCATTAGCAGTACACCCCACCCATACTTCCCATATGTGATCTCCACCTTCCAAGACAATAAAATGTATTTTGTCTAGCTTTACCTCTCTTCTTTAGTGTTGATGATGGCTTTCCTTTCTGCTTTCCTTTCTGCAAAAGAGATAGTTATAAATGTAATTAGACTTTAATCTGAAGGGTTCGAACGTCATCCATGAGTTATCTATAAAAAAAGATATTAGAAATTTTCAATACCTTTTTCTCGTCTTTGACTTTCTGCTTGTCGTCTTTCCATTCCTATATAACAATAATTTTTCATTTTTATAAATTTTCAATTTTTAATGATTTCAAGGTATATATGTATAATCCAGTGTATGCAGACTTATGAATGAAAAAAGATTAAACATGTGGGACAGAAAATATAAATATGAGGCTTCTTTGAACCCCCCTACCCCCAAAGGAATATCCACCTTTCCACCAGGGAAATTTTGGTGCTCCTCTCATAGATATATTCTGGAACTTTTAGCATAAAAGTTATATATAAATTCAAAAAGAGTTTTACATATTTTTTACCTGTGGTGTCAAAGAGTCTAAGAACTGCTGGTATAACATGTACTCTTTCATTGTATCTTCATTCTTTGAAATCTCACTGAAGGGGAATCAAAAGAGGAAGTTAAAAAATGCACTCATGGTCTATATCATCCACTCCCTTTCACACTTGCATCAAATTACCTATCTAACATATAAGTAAACGCTGTTAAATATACAGTCCATGGGCAATATATATATACAGTAAGACTGGATACTGAACAGAAGAATAATTAGTTCTCATATACCTCTTTATTAGCATTATTTGTGCATTAATCTTCTTGATTTCACCAACTTTTTCTAGCTTGAGTTTTGTCTCAGCTTCAGCTCTTCAAGAAAAAAAAAACAAATTAAAATTAGACTAACTTATAAAAGATTTGGGAAAATCCTGTAACTTTTACAGTAACTGTTGTGAAGCACTTTCAATTGTACTTACATCTTGATAGCTTCAACAGAATTTTTGTCATTTTCTTTGAGAAACTCATCAAACATTGCAGCATCTTCTTCCAGGTACTGTTCTGCCAATTCTAACTTTTTTTCTTCTGCCTGTGTCACAAATAAAGAGAAGGGATTGTTGAATTAATAGATCAAGGCCTCTGTTTTTCCATTTCCTATAATATAATGTTTCTAAACAGTTGTGCACTAGAAGACACATGAATATGGATACAACTCAGACAAACAAAAGAATCTTATTCTCATGATCAAGAGAATGACACATGGTCTGAAATGGAAAAACATTACACCCAAGCTAAGAGGTCTAGATCTACTAATGTTATTACTGTTTGTAGCAAAAGAATCTTCCTACCTGTGCGATTTCTTCAAGTTTTCTCATCTCATCTCTTTTTACTCCTAGCGAATACTGAAGTGTAACAAATGAAGGAATTATGTAAAACTATACTTTAGTTGAAAAAATCAAACTTGTTATGAGGTAAATTTGGTTGAAAAAAATATTGTGTTTTGGGTAATTCTGCTTGCTGTGGCTTGGCTATATTAAAGTTCTATAACTCTAAACAGGGCTGAAAAATGATGGCTGTTCATGATCAATGCCAGACATGATTGCCAGCCACAAGGGAATTGTCAACTTGTGACCAGTGAATGTGACCTATCAATTTTGGCCAGAAAAAAATTGGTAACATGATTGTTATTTTACAATTATATTTATTATAATATTGTTATTATACAATTATCATTTTACCTGAACAAGAAACATTTCTCTTTTCTTTGCTATGAAATCAGCAAGATTCTCTTTCTCAACATGTCGATCTGTAAAATGCATTGGTATTCATGGAATTATTATAAAACCCCTCTTAAACAGATAAATTTACTAATCCACACACCCCTTTCAAAATCCTACATCAGCCCATATATATCTATAGCCTAATACTAACTAGTCACAGGTGAGTGAATGTATACCTCTTGTGATTGCAAGTGTAAACTGTGGATCATCTTTGACAGCTATTGCTCCATCTTTATCTTTCTTTTCTTCTTCAACTACTTCGTCATCACTCTCATGAGCAATTTTTCTCATGGCTGCTGTTTTGGCATTCACACGTGTCGTGTATGTCGTCTTCTCATGTACTTTGAGTTTTCGTTGTTGAATTCTTTCCTGATATAATTGATAGGTAATAATCAAGGATTAATAAATCTGTAACAATAAAACTCATGAATATGGATATGTTTGTGCTGAAACTACAGCAGAAAGCATCCTGTTTTTTTTTTCAAATTCAGTAAAGGCCTATTTTGATTAGAAGTGGATAAAATTTGAAATTACATGTAACATAATGCTGTCAGTGGTATTGGCAAGAGGACCCAGATTTGAGTCTGCTGTAGAGATCTGCGCGTGCTACAGCTATTTTTTTTAATAATTGAGCAAAAATTAATTTGAAGAATACCATACCTCTTTCTTCTTTTGTCTCTCCTTGTCTCGTAACATAAATATATCATTATCAGAGGGGACTGTGAATGGGTTGGTTCTTGTCTTATCAGACTTGACAACTGTTAATAAGAAAGATGAAATTAAAGAAAATATCATTAATACTTTACAACTTCATTGAGAGATGATTGACACATGCCAGTCACATTGTAACTGATAAACTTGTGGCCCTTTTTGTTTCTAAATGAGATGGGACAACTACCATGTTATATGGTCATCTATGCATATAGAGAGATTTAGCAAACACAATGCAACATGAAAAATGACAGTACGTTGATGAATGACTTCCAAGATGACCCTTGACATTGTGAGGTCCCGAAGAGGATGTGAAAACTGGTGAAATGGTTTCCTGAAATGATTTTTTGGTGCGATTGCCGTTCTCTCTAATCTAATCTAGTAAAACTAGATCATCGTGATTGGATGATATGTAATCTCAATTCTTGGGGTGCATGTTACATATTAGCCGTCATGTTAATTGAAGATAATGAAGCATTGCTCATTAGCTTATCTTGCTAGATCAACCAACATGGTGGCTGTTTCATTGTTATTTATATCTCAAGGGATTTTGAGTCAGGTGGTTGCATCTCAAGAATACGCCAACTTACTTGGAAAAGCTGATAATGATTTACTGGACTTAATTCTTGGAGGGCTTGAGTTGGACTGCCCTGCATCGCTTTCACCTTAAAATAAAGCCAAGAAAAACTAAGAAAATCGTCCTGAATATTGTATGTCAAAAGGGGTAAAAATTCTGACCTACTGCAAAGTATAGTAGCCAGAGCTTTTACATTATACGCATTTTGACAACAATTCATAAAACTTAGGATATTTAAAAAAATACTTACGGGACTTGGATTGCCTATTGGATGCTTTAGAAGGAGCACGTGACATTTTGTCGACGGAAAAGCAAAATTATCCAACTATCTTTACCAAGTTTTCTTCAACAGAAACGTCTGGATTCGAAGTATGTTGTCCCAAAACTCTGTAATTTTGTTATCAATACTGCTGATTCTTTCTGGATTTCTCGAATCTACCTTACAGCTAAGGGATAATTCTTTATGTTGTTACTGAGATAATAGCAATCAAGGTTTAAATATGCTTAAAATTTTGAATAAAACCTGTAGAAGCTAAAATTTGAAATGTACTTCATATTTATCCCTCGTCTTGTTGCTATAGAAACGACGTCAGGGCTGCTTGACCTAGCGCGTGCTTTGTTGTGATCAACCGCTGTGTAAATAGATCGCTGTCACTACCAGATCCAGTCTCTCTCGACCAAGACACGTGGAAGTTTGTTTTGGAAAAAAATTCAAAATTTTGCTCCGTTTTTCATCGAAAATAATTACATGAAGATGAGTAGATTAATTATTCGGCATGCTAAGCAGGTTGTGACGGTTTGTAAAAATGGTGAACGTATTTTAAAGGGAGAAGCTATGAAGAACATAGCCGTATTTGACAGCACAGACACTCAAGGGGTGTCTGTAGTGGCTAAGGAAGGGAAGATAGAATGCATAGATTTAGATGAGAAAGTGGAGAAGAAATATGAAGGATGTACTTTTGACACTGAGATTGATGCTTCAGACATGTGTGTCCTTCCTGGTGAGTTGTTGATTAGTTTGTGGGTGATATGTCAAATTTGCAAATATATGCAATATAATGGGGGTAGTACTTCCCAAGGAGGTTTAATAGTTGTGACAATTTCTGGATATGAATATAATATAACATACATATATAACAGTTGAGAGATTATCTGATTTGTTCCTATATATCTTGCTCATAGAAACTTTGCACCATCATGTGATAGCAGCCATGAAGGCCTAACAATAGAGTCTTTTCCCCCTGGGAAACTGAATTCTTTATCATGTAAATCAGATTACAGCAGATTCAATTGTTCCTGCCTCCTGTCATAGCTGCCATCACATGATGATGCAAAGTCTCTATTCAACCATGAGAGTAGATAGGAGAACTGATTGAAATTGTCCAATGAATATTTCAGGTCTTGTGGATGCACACACCCATCCTGTGTGGGTTGGAGACAGGGTCCATGAGTTTGCAATGAAGGTCAGTACAGATGTACATGTTATACCTTGTTCACTTGCAAACATCTCATAAATGGAGTAGATCTGAATATTTAGGTCAGATAACCTGTCCCCTAAAGATCTCTAACAACTTAAAGAGAGATTTTTATGTTTCTGCAGATGGGCCCGTTTTTTCATGTCTTGGTTCTTCCATCAAATTTACAATAGTTTGAGTTAGAAAGAGGCTCCCATTTAACTGCAGACATCTAAAGGTTGTGGAGTCACAGATCATTTTAAGGGATGCAAGCTAGCCCTACATTAAATTTTCTATTCACAAAAATAACTTTCAACTCATATTATGGTTTGATTCACATACAATGTACCTTTAGCTTGCAGGGGCATCATACATGGATGTGCACAAAGCTGGTGGTGGCATCAACTTCACGGTGCAACATGTCCACAAAGCCTCAGAAGATGAACTTTATGAACCTCTTAAACAAAGACTGAAAACAATGCTGAAGTATGGAACGACTCTTGTTGAAGCTAAAAGTGGATATGGCTTGGATGTTGATAATGAGATCAAGATGTTGAAGGTGATTGAACGTGCGAAGAGAGAGCTTCCAATAGAGATTTCAAGTACTTATTGTGGTGCACACTCCATTCCAAAGTAGGTACCAGTAATAGGTTCCATTTTTCTTGGCTTTTATAATTGAAAATGAGGAAAGCATACTCAAGGGAATGATGATGTTGTCTGAATCTGTAAACATTATTCCCTTATAAGCCAAATAGTTCTTTAGGTGACTCTTAGTAGTCTCAGAACTGAATGGATGATTGAATGGATGAATAAATGGGTGGGTGGATGGATGGATGGATTGGTGGGTGGGTGGATGGATGATGGATGGATGGATGGATGGATGGATGGATGGATGGATGGATGGATGGATGGATGGATGGATGGATGGATGGATGGATGGATGGATGGATGGAAGGAGGGAGGGAGGGATGGATGGATGGATGGAAGGATGGTTGAATGAATGAATGAGTGGATAAATGGATGAATGAATGCATGGATGGATGGATGGATGGATGGATGGATGAATGGATAAATGAATGAAAACTGGAGAACCCAGAGAAAAATCTTTATATATGATTGTATGATAAACATTGTTAATATGTTATGTTTTTCAGTTATTGTTCATACAATTACATGCTTATATACATTGTTTGCATTTTTTCTCTTCAGGGGGAGCACAGCAGAAAAAGCAACAGAAAATATCATCAATGAACAGATTCCAGCAATCCAAAAACTCTTGAAAAGTGGAGAACTAACTGTAGAAAATATTGATGTGTTTTGTGAAAAAGGTGTTTTTGAGACAGACAATACGAGAAAAATACTGCAGGCTGGAAAAGATGCTGGTTTGGCCATCAACTTTCATGGAGATGAACTACACCCCATGAACTCTGGAGAGGTACTATTTTGCTCATAAGTCTGGCCCTCCTCCCTCTTTCCCTCTACTGAACAAACCTCTGCAAAGACTAAGGGTTTTTCTTTTATTTTCATTTACTTTGTTATAATTATGTAGTTATTTGATATTCTTCTTTTTGAAATTTGTTTAACTGGTGAATTCTTTAAACTAAACTAAACCAACAAAAATTTGGTCATCTTGACAAAGTGACGTCACAGTTGAGTATTCTGTGGGCCAATGTTTTCTTTTTGTATTCATAGCTTGGAGCAGATGTTGGAGCACAAGCCATCAGTCACTTAGAGGAAGTGAGTGATGCTGGTATAAAAGCCATGGCCCAAGCATCTATCATTGGTATCTTACTACCTACTACAGCATATATTCTCAGACTTAAGCCTCCTCCAGCCAGACAGATGATTGATCAAGGTAGGCCATTGTCATCTTCATGGAGGGGGTGGGGCAATATTTTCTACATGGGGGAGGGCCAATATTAAAACCTGATAAAGGATAACACCACCCCTCTTTATGGTTAAGGGGTGGGTTGACTTTCTCAGACCCTTTAAGCTTTCTGCCTATTGAACAGGGTGGGGTAATGCCGTCCCTCATGGAGGGGGTGGGTCATATTTACTACATGATGAGAGGCTCATAATTTCTTAGGTAATAACACCATCCTCCGCTATGGTGAAGGTAAGGGATGACAACAATTCCTTTGTTAGTAGTTAAATTATATTGAATTATTAGAACACCACGTCCCATATAAGTTTGATATTTAAAATTCTGCAAAAAATTCCATAATTTTTCATGATCTAGCTTAAGGCTTTTGAGTCAAAGATATAACGTATAACTACCCTCTTCCTCCACACCACTCATCTATGTCCACAATGGAACCATTCTTTGAACTTCCAAATCATTTCATTTTGTTATCATATTAGGTGTAGCTGTGGCACTTGGAACAGACTTCAACCCTAATGCTTACTGCCTGTCTATGGTAAGTTCAAGGTCTATGATATAGTCAATTCAAAAAATGTTGTCATTGACTGGCTTCAAGTCTACATGACTAAACCAAAAGGGAGTATGGTCAGAAGTCATAAATCACCACTTCAGTGATTCCTACCCTGAGCCTATTCAGTCCAGTCACATACCGGTACTGTAGGCTTGACCAGGTGATGACAACGTATTTTTAAATTGACTGTATGAAACAATTCTAAAAGCACAAATAATGTGAAGCTTGCAGAACTTTTTAAATTCATCAAATGATAGGGTATCTACCATGCTCTCAAAGCTCATGAAGTGATTTTGAATTTCCCATTTGTACCAGCCATTGACCATGCATCTTGCATGCTGCATCCTCCGCATGTCAATGCCTGAAGTTCTAGCAGCTGCAACCATCAATGCTGCTGCATCTATTGGTCGCTCTCATTCTCATGGCTCCTTGGAAGTGGGGAAGGTTGCTGATATGATTGTAGTCAAAGCACCAAGGTATGTTTGATTTCCAATTACTTTGTGAAGAGGTAGTAAATGTCCCCTTAAAGTCTTTTAAAATAATACCTATTTTATTGATGAGTCAAGCAGAAACTCCTGTTTATTCATTTTTTCACTTTTCATTCGTTTTTTTAGGTGGGAGCATCTTATCTACCAGCTTGCTGGACATAATGAACTTATTACTCATGTTATAAAAAATGGCAAAGTTGTGTATCAAAGCCAATGCTGACACTAGTAGTGCAAGCAGAATTATCTATAGACCCCTTGCAGCACGTCAGAATGCAGCTCAATTTGGAGGACAAAACGATAGGTTCCAATTCTCAGGAGGCTGAGATTCTTTTGTTTTGTCCTCAAAATTGAGCTGCTCTGATGTCACATGCAATGGGTCTATCCCCTCAAATATCTCTAGTAAGACTAGGAATCGGACAGCTACTGTTGTGTAGCCTGTGCCCAGAAAAAATGGACGACCTAACTCAGTGGTGTGGCTGTACAGAAGGATTGGTAGTAAATTCATCCCACAAAACTGTTATAAAATAATGTAAAGTATCGTTAACCAGGAGGTCATTAGATGACTCTAATAAAGTGTGACTTTTAAATTTTATTGAATTGAATTATTATAAAATTACATGACAAATGGCATGTGTGAAAACAGTTTATGACATTAGTATCTAAACATCATTGATACAGTTGGTCACCTGATCACATTAGTTCTGATTGGTCAATTATCAAATTCATCCTCGCTGTAAACCATTACTGCGATTCTCAATATTCTGAGAACTCGGTACTTGTGAGTTGATCATTGGAACTTAATTTTTCACTGCTGCCAGTCAAAAATATAAAAGGTACTGACTGATTGATTTTGATTGACGGCAGCGAAAAACCAAGTTAACACAAAACTGTCGAAATGTCTGAGTTTGCAGAATATTGAGAATTGCAGTAATGTTCAATATCCTCAAGTCAAACAGTTGAGATGACAATAAAGTATTCAATGAGTTGAGCAATCCATAAATCATTACTTTTCTTAGCATTCAATGATTGTTTTCTTACTTTACCCCTCATTTGAAATAAAAAATTTTATATTTTCAAGAATGTTTTATGGAATGTGGATAACAGTTCTACAGATTAAATAATTATAGCCACCAGAAACATGAAAAATGCTGCATTATTATTAAACAGTGCACAATACATCATCCATTCCAAAGAAAACACTTAAAGGTGCAATACATGTAGAGCAATTTCCTCGCATTGCATTGCAAAACAAGTTGAATTGGGACGGTGCAACTGAGATGCAATCATTGCCAAAAGTTGAAACAAATTCTAGTACCTTTTGCAACAATTGCTGCAACTTGTCTCTCCATATTTTTCAAATTGCAATGTAGGTTACATGCCATAATGCTTCATGCAACTTGTGTCACAGCACCGTTGAGAGACAAGTTGCAGAGAATATTGCTCCATGTATTCGCACCTCATAAAAGGTATTTTACAATTTTTTCCAAATTAAAAAAAGAATTTGAACCCCATTATGATTATAAACCTCCATATGCTTCAAGTGGCCACTTTCTAGCAGTCTACAGGGGCTTTCTGTAGGAAAGGATAACAGACTGTGTTAGCCTAAGTTGCATTATTTGTCATTTTAAGGAATTTTATTGATCAAACTTGCAAAGTCAAACCACCACCAGATATATTGTCACCTCCACCAGCAGTATGAACAATGGCAGTACATACTAAAACAGGAGTCACACAGAATTCATAATCTTCTTCTTCCCAACATGGGACAGGATTATTTGCATTGAGCGGCATGCGATCACTCCCAGGGTACGTACTCAGCGAGAATGAGTCATCCATGATTAACCTGGATTTGTTCATATGTATGAAATTTGAACCACAGATGTATCGTGTAGCAATAAGTGAAGCTTTGGCTGTGGCTGCTTGTGTGTTCTTCCACATTGAACCCTTCGTCGTCATCATGACTTGAAATGCAAGTGTGTGCAAATGTAGCCTTGTTACTTTGCGCTTTCCATTACCTAATGGCTTGGCTCGCAGCAGTTTGTAGACCTGACGCATCTGGTCAAGGATTACCGCAACCCTTGGTTTCTGAGTGGCCGCTTTTGTGATCTTATTGTCCTTCAACATCGTCAGCAGGTTAGGAAGATCCTGCTCGTTCATTCCAATGGAATCCGAGTACGGGAACACATACTCTAGCAAATCCACAAATAATGCCTGCTCATGGAAAACACCCATCTCAAAATGAACCAGTTTCTGAGGGGGTAGGGCACTCAGGTACTTGGCTAGTTCCCCAAGACGTTCACCCCTCTCGCCAACCTTAAATGGAAAATTATCTAGCATATGTAACCCTCCAAGTATGACTATGTTGGGATCTTCTGACTTTGTCACAGCTTTTAAATCATCTAGTGACTTGAGGTATGGGTTGTTGACGTCACTGTGAAGGACCATCCTATTGGACCGTTGAGAAACAAACTTGTCCCCCCAGTGTTCAAAGCCTGGGAACTCGAGAATTAAATGAATGTCATCATCTTCTGGTACTGAGCCTGCAACCGTTATATCATCAGGTAAATGTTTCTTAGTAGATTCAGTCATTAGAACAGCAAGATGGGTCTTCCATCCCTCTACAGTCAGACGTTTAGCAAATGCAATAGCCGTCCCTCCAATGATGAACTTAGTGTGTTGCAAATTGTTGGCTTTCTCTGCCATCTTTCGAAAGAGCTCCTTGTTAGACACGTACTTTGAAGACGCTACACTATGCTCAAAGAAGTAAGCAAAAGTCTCTGCAAGTGCAGTTTCGCTGTCTATTACCTCATGAGAGAAGGCTTTCTGAGGAGGCTCGATCCCTAGTGCCTTCAACAGCTCAAACGAGTCTACAAATATATCCATTGTTGACTCAAAGGCCAAAGCTGCTACAGGAGAATGCGTGACTGTATGATTTCGCTCCAACGCCAGCATGCCGTCCAGAATAGATCTAAGATGCTTCTCATGGGACATTTTCCTGTAATAATATCCAGCCAGGAGGGCAGCGATTAGCACTAATACTCCAACGATTCCATAAGACCGGGCCATCTCAACTCAGCTGATCTTAAGCTTGGTCAAACAGTAAACAAAGCTTGATGATGATGATCTCGATCGACGATCCTGCACTCGGATAATTTCTCCACAGAATAAAATATTTAGAAGAACACTTCAAAACATTGAGATCTTTAAAAAAAATCAAAATTCCTTTAGGGGAAGGAATTTGATGTCAAATTCTTAAAATAAAAGAACTTTGTGCTGGTTTACCAGCGACGTGGCTAAGTACTAGTGTCACGTGATTGTTTATTATAACAATGACCGCGAGGGAATGGGAACAACTTTTCAATAAAAAATTAGCAAAAATTCAGTATGTATCTTTTTTTGGTCAAAAGCTTTTGAAATCCCATGTGTGTGGGGTATACCGTTTAAGTCTACTTTGAAGGAAAGTGTGTTGTTAGAGTTGCGGCAATACAATCAACTAAATCGCGCAACAGTAAACTTGCGGCGCCGAGTTGCAAGCAGCTTATGATTGCTTGTATTTGGGGTACTGAAATGAACGCACCGTCGGCCTCAAGTTCCTTGTTTTCCTTTGTATTGCCATCGTGCGCGCTGCGCAACACATTTTCTTTGCCAAAATTAGTAGAGAGAACTTTTACTTTGTTGCGCACGAGGTGAAACAACAGACGAGAAATGCGCGTTGTTTTGGCCTGTGGGGTCCCACTTCTTCTGAGCCCCTAAGTTGGTCCGAATGAATAAGAAAAAATCATCAAAGAAAAGAAAGTGTGCAAACAGAGAAAGATAGGTAGATAAATGAAATACGGACAGTGGTGAACGGATAGTAAGACAGACAGTCGCGTGTGAAAAGCTGCGACAACAAAGAACAAGTCCTCAGATGACAGGCAAATGTTTTAATAATATATTTGTGTACTATGTTACATTATGAAATAATTCCAAAATACTGAAAGCATGAGTTGTTCATCTATAACTGTAGAAACATGTTATAATTTAGAAGAATTTCCAGGAAACGCGCGGTATCCTATCTTGCATTTTTACCAGAAATTAGCACAGCTTGCGCAGAGCGCAGATCTTTTCAATAGACCTTTTTAGCTTGGGCATAATGTTTTCATAGAGTATCATTTCTTTGCTTAACGGCTGCGCATGAGAGCACACATGAATATAGATACAACTCAAACAACGAATCTTATTCTCAAGAGAATGACGCGTGGTCTGAAATGGAAAAACATTACACCCAAGCTGAAAAACCATATTTTAAAAGACCATCATTCTCAGATGCTTATTTACATTATTGGATTATAAAACAACATTAATTACAAGTTCTAAACCATTCCGGCTTTGTTATAAGAAGTCTTCTCTGATATCGCCCAAGTGTTCGCTTATGTCATCATAATCTAACGTCACTACATTCTTGTCCAGTAATAATTGGACAAATGCCTTGTGTTTTGAACTGTCGCGCTTCAGGATGGTTCCCAGCTGATGACAAAACAAAGAAAGGAAGAAAAAAATTATTATTCTCCTGTAATTTTACTGGATTTGGGACTAAGGCTCCGGTCAAACGTCGATCTTCCTATGAGCCATATGCATTGAGAACAATAGTCCAGACACTTGGCCCTCCTTTCCACTCCTCTTTCAAGACAATAGATAACAAGGCGGACTTCTTTGATGTCATTAGGGCCTAGTTAACACCGCCCAGGTTTCATTTGAACACTTTTTTTATGAGCCTGAAACCGGGTCGAACATGATATAGCCTCCTACGCAGACGCTCTTAGGGTCGTCACGCAATACTTCTCTCCCCACGGAAACGTTGCGTGACGACGTGACTACCCTAAGAACGTCTGCAAAGGAGGCTAAACATGATAAGGTTATAGAGCGTTTACACGAGAACGGTATGAAGTATTAGTCTCAGACATCGTTTTCAAAACATCACGGATATATTACATATTCAATGGATGTCGTGTAATTTCGAGGTGTATAAAACGGAGTAGAAAATAAAATTGAATAAAATGAAATGAAATTTTGGTTTCCATAGATACCAACCTGTCCTTTGTTCGACCCTCTCACGATTCTCATATACGCATTTTCAGACTTTGGGACGTAAGTTTCTAACATGGATTGTGAAACATCTAAAAAGAGAAAGTTAAAAATGGTTGGTAAAATACTCAGATAATTCAATATGCGAAAACTAACTATTGGTTATTTCTTTGTACTTTCCTTTTATTTTTGATATGGGGTTTTTAGGTTATCGTTTCTAGTCCTTGACCATCCCTTCCTGCCTCCCTCATTCATTCATTCATTTATCTGTCCGTCCATCCGTCCCTCCCTCCTTTCTTTCTTTCTCTCTTTTTTTTGTAACTGAAATTTTTGTTTAACAGTTTCATTTGACACACCTTCTAGTAACTTGCCATCTTGTGTTTCACATGTGCAACTACTTCGACCAGTAACGTCTACAACGCGAACCTATGAAAGCACAACAAGAAATGTAAACTCTCATTATATTTTCTTCATTTCCCATTTGAATAAGAATGAATAAATTGAACCGAATCTTAGAGCAGAAGTTCATTTTAAAATCCTTTGTCGAAGAAGCAAAGAAGTTTGAAACATTTTGATGGAACAACGTTTAGTAACAGCCAAACTTCAAACACAAATTATTCGAATGCTAAGAAGGTGTTGCATTAGTACCTTAGCATTGTAGTATCTTCCCTTCTTGAATTCGTCACTGATAATTCTAACTCTTATTTCTGGATATAACCAGCTTTTTTCTTCTCTTTTACTGCTATTGCCATTAGATGTACTGCTTGAAGACTTCGATTTGTGATGTTCACTCTTGTGTTTATCGTCTCTTCGTTTGGATTGACTATGGTAATTATCACTGGAATCAGAATTATGATAGTTTATTATTAAAAAAAAAAACACGATAAAAAAGTCTCTAGGAGAAAAATACTGTAAAAAAAATACGAGTTTTTAGAGGGGCTAATCCCAAGGAGAACTCAGGATGGCTAAACATATTCTGGTTTCAAAATTAAAAATGAGCAAGTGCACTCTACAATTTTAATTAACCCCCCCCCCCCCCCCCCAAACAGATAAAATATTTGCATGCAACACTTACTCTGTTTTATCATCTTTCTTTCTTTTGTTGCTACTTGATTCTGAATCTCTTTTTTCTTTGTGTTTATCTTTTCTTTTAACTGGAAAAAAACCAAAACAGGATATGAAAGTAGAGTCAGACCAAGAATGATTTCACAAAGACAAGACTCAGGCATTAGGAAATTCCCTTGATGTGGGCACCCTTTTCATTAACGGTGTGACAAAGATTTAATGATATTCATTAAACCAATCATAGCGCGCAAGGCTACTGTTCATCCAAATCAGAATGAAGACATCAAATGGCATTGCATGGTCATTGCATGGTCACTGCAAGGCAGGGTAGTAGGATTTTCACATCATACAAAATTTGCTTTAAGACTGATGTTGTCACCAGAAAAAGGACCTAAGAACTTGCTCTAACCATGGTCTTGAAGTCGCACATTTCAACCCAAACTGTTTGAGAAAATAGAGAGATGCACACAGTGTAACACCTATAACATTATCCAGTGCTTACCAGGTTTGCAAAGATCTCTGTAATCTTCTGAATCAACCAATCGAACATGAAACTGATGAATCGTTACATTCTAAAAAAAATATTTACACACACATTAGGGGGGCTGGTACTGCGATGTAAGCTGTTATATTAGTAGCTATAGGGTATTAGTCTAAGATTAAAGAATCATATGACTAACCTCTCCACTAAGATGAAGCCTAACGGTCACTCTTGAGTTGTCAACATCTACTGATATAATCTACGAAATGAAGATAACAATGAAACAACATTAATACTACTGTCTTGGTTCTGGATCTGCCTGCCTATAAATATTGGATTTTTTTTGTATCATGAAACCAGTTAATCACCCACAACTTTTTAGACTGTTCCATGGTCCTTGAATAATCACAGTTTTGCTTCAAAAATGCACACACAAAAACATAATTTTGATAAATAGCTTTGTAATTTTGTAAAAATATGTATTAATATGTGTTTGAAATTTAAACAAAAAGTTCAAGTTCGTGATTTCTCTTAAGTTTTGTCCAATAGTGATGCATTTGAGAGTAAATGGTTTGAAACCAGGAGTAGTAGTGGAGTGAGTAATGTGATTGTCCGGGTGAGTGTAGTCTTGAGCAAGACTTGTTGGTGGTGACTGACATCTCGACAACCTGAGCGGAAGTCATGCATTTAGTGATGCATTTATTCTTACTTTTCCATACTTGTCTTTATGAGGTCCATGTTCTATCACAGCACCAGTTCCAGGTTGGTAATCTAAAGTTATAAAAACACACCACAAAGATGTAAGGCTTGGTCACAAGTTTGCAAAGATTATTCTAGAAAATAACTGAACTTCTTCTTTTAGCAACAGATCAGTGAATAAATAATGTGTGAGTGCAGCATACGACTGCTGAGGCTGAACATTTTTTTTGCACATTCTTTACATTATAGCTGTCCAGACTTTTGCAAATCATTAGCAACGGCCAACTGTAATGTAAAGAATGTGCAAGTTGAATAATACCAATCCCACAGACTTTTAATGGTGTGTTTGAATAGATGACTTATAAACAAGACTAAGCCTGTGCAAATGAGTCTGTGGTCTTCAAAAACAGCGGTTTGCATCTAATGCAAAACTGGAATATTGAATTTTTTTAGTTTCAAGGTAGTTTTTCAGATGTCCTACTGGAACATTATCTTGACTCACCTAATGGTTCTTCCACAGCAACTTTTTCCCCAACACCTTTTACATGACGTACACGGCCATCTTTCTCTTTTATTGGGCCACTCATCTGTCAGTCAAGGAATAGCAAATTGAGCAAGTACCGGTAATACATAGTAAAAACATTTTCAAATGTCAGGAACAGCAGACCCAGAGGGGATGGGGAGGGAAAGTTATCTGCCCCACTTTTTACAAGAATAAATTCTCATTTCATCTCAATCAGTTTTAGTTTTGTACAAAAAAAATTCCAGCCACCCCACTTTAAAATGTGCTCTGAGTATAATTTCTTTACTTATTAGTTAGTAAAATAAATTGAGAAGATATATCTATTTGGATGCAACTCAAACAATGTATCTTATTCTCAAGCGAACTTTAAGACAATGGTCTGATAAGAGAAAGCATTACACCAAAACTAAATCAGTCTATTATTTTACCAACCTTTTTTTCTTTGTCTCCTGGTTTTCTTCTCTTTTTGCTTGGTTCATTCTTTTTCTCAGCTCCTAGACCCAGGCCTTTAGATCTTGGAATAAACTCAATGGGTTCACAAATTCTAAAATTAGAGGGGGAAAAGAATATTATAGCCAATAGTCCCCTTCATAGTTGCCTGTGCCATATTGAAAGGTAACTGTGCCTGTGCATTGAAGCAAGACGAACAGTGACCTTGCAGTGATAGAGACATGTGAATAATTGTCCAAGGTTTTAAAAAAGGTCTCTATCATTGCAAGGTCACTGTTCATCTTGCTTTGATACAAAGGCATGGCTACCTTTTACAGCGCAACACGCTAAAGTATGACCACTTTTAATGTATTCGCATACTTTTATGCACAGGTTTTTTGCTGCCAAACGAGTTTTTACACCCCTTATTTGGTAAAACCAGACAGCTTTGCATCAAGTGTGTCTGTTTAAAGTACAAAAATCCTGTGCATAGAAGTATGCGAATACATTAAATGTGGTCATACTTTTGCGCGTCGCGCTGTAAGATGTCGTGGCAACTGTGAAGGGAACTATTGCTCATATTTAGAAAAATTCAGGTAAATCCTGTACTCCTTACCCTTTGACAGTTCCACCAATACATTCTCCTTTCTTCCATCCCATTCCTCTTAGCATAGCAGCACCAAAAGCACTCACAGGAACTGCATCATAGTCTTCTTGAGAACTCTGAAGATAAACAACAGTCTTTAGAATATGTATAATGTATTCATTCACCTGCTACCTTTGTGATAAACACATCACCTTTGATTCCCAAAGGAGAGATAAGAGCTCTCCATGAGGAATACAATTGGGAGCTCTCACTAACAGGTTAGGTGACCCCATACTCCTATTAAACCAAGGAGTAGGTGGTGTGCATCCCTTTTCATGAGAATAAAAGGACAAAAAATGTGGCTACCATGTTGGTTGACTTACAGTAAGTCAACCAAAATGATCGATGACTTCACATGCACCCCAAGATAGAATTGTGTTGAAATGAATCCCAGAAATGAAAAGAGCACCTTGACATCAGTATGGATGTGAAGTTTCAGCTCATAATATATGACACCAAATTAATTAGATGTCTTATTAAGGATTATTAGGATTTGTATTGATTCAAAAAGGGAAAGAATTTTGAAATTATTTTTGAATATTTTCGACCGAAGTCATCATCATAAAATGTTTATGATTAGTATGTGAAAATGCACTGGATGTAAGGAAAGAGCTTGCCATCCAACACATTCACCCACTCTTAATGCCATTTCTCATATAGCCTTGTTTATCATCAATTGTACCTCTTCAGGCCTCATTGCTATGTCCAGTTTTTCATCTTGTTCATATCCTTCGACTTGTGGTACTCTGTTTCTCATTAGCATTGGTATCGAAAGATCCTCATCCTGGTCGTCTTTCCCTTCTAGATCCCTCAACGCATCTTGAAAAATAAATAAAGAACTACAGTGTAAGTACTTATCCCCTATCTACTGTACGTACATGAGAATGAAGCAATATCACAATTTTTTAATTAGCCTTCAGATTTTATCTTTGCCCCAAATCATAGCCTATGGAAGTCAGGACACGACTGACTCACAGATAAACTCGGAATTAATCTTGTTAGGTTTTGCAGAGGGAGGAATATGATGAATCTGGAGAAATACTCTCTAAACAAGGGAGAGACCTAAACAAACTCTACTCACGTGATTGTGATACTGAGTCCAGAGCTAGAAATGAAACCTAAGCCCAATAGATGAGTGCACTACTACTAACCCACCCAAGCTTATATAGCCAATATATTCATGAATATAAATACTAGTTTGATCATTCAGTGTATTCTAATTAGAACGGAGCAACTTTCATTTTAATTTTACCTTTTACGAGTTCTTCGGCGGCTTGCTTGTCCAATCCATCAACTGTGGTAGGCAGAATCCATCGATTCTTCTTCTGCAGTGGTATAACTAGCTCTTTGGCTACTTCCTTTGGCTTAACACTAAAAAAACAAAGTATAATCCAATATCAACTGTGTTACAAGGTTACATAATGAAAATGAACTCCAACTATGGAAACTTTTTTGACAAATACCGGCATAAAAACGTTCACAAGACGTGTACGAATACCTCTTCAGATCGTTTCCTTCAGCTGATTTTATAAAATCTTTCTCTTCTTCTTCGTCTCTAAGGCCATGATCCGTACCTAGAACGCTGCTACCAGTGTTCTGTAGTTTTTTAGCGCTTGTTTTCTTCGCAAAAGTAAAAGATACAGATTTGCTTGGTTCGTCCGCCATTTTGAAATCCTACTGTCAGGGGAAATACCGCTGTTCATCATGAGCTTGAAGTAATGACGTCATATAAGGAAGAGTTTTGAGATCTAGACAAATTTCGGTATTTTACCGAAAAATATTTTGGGGACCGGTCATCATATATCGCCTGGGAGGGGGAGGGGGAGGGGGTCAGCTATATACATTGACAACCTGGGAGTATCAAAGGAGGCCACACAAAATGATGCGATATATAGTTGCAATCATGAGAAAGTTGGAATCATAAAAAATGTTCAAAAATGTCAATGCCTTAATTGTACTTATTTACAATTACAGCAGTTTCTGGGTTACAATATATCTAAATTAAGTGCATCATAGCCTTTTTTATTGTTATTTTTTTGGCCACATTTGTAAATCCTTTGGGTTGCCTGTGCTTATCTTGACCCCTTGGAATCCTCGTTGATCCCCGTAGATATTTTCGCCATATTTGATAACCTGTCAATCAATATTATTTATCTCTTTCCTGATTTGTTCTGATAAAACGCCTACTTTTTTGTTAACTTCTGATTGGCTAAAAGCAACTGCACGCGGGAATCTTTCGCTCGGTGTTCGTAGATGTTTTCTCCATATTTGGTTACCTGTCAATCATTATTATTTATCTCTTTCTTGGTTGGCTCTGATGAAACGCCTACTTTTTTTATCATCTTCTGATTGGCTAAAAGCAACTGCACGCGGGAATATATTTCACGTGACCATTTGACCGCGCTGTTTGAATTTTGCGCACTTTGATTCAAACTTTCGAGTGGGGAGTTTGTACAACTTTAAGGTAAGAAAAATTCGAAATTTTTCCTTCAAAACTGTACAAATTTTGACTTTTCTTTTCCTATTTAATAGATACAAATTAGAACTACAATGAGGCAAACCACTGGTTGCGTTTTGATGCAGTAAAAATGGTTTTTATTGAGCCTCGAGGTCAACTTTTGCAAACTCCTTCGGCAAGGAACGCACTCCAAAAAGGTGAATGAAAATTTATTCTATTTTACAAATTTTAGCCAGTTTACGTTTGTTAAGAAGGTAAACTCTTGTTAAAAGTCATTGTAAGCTTTTTTTTCGTGTGAAAAAAGTGATATTTCTTGATTTTTCCCAACTCGGCAAAGTTGAACTGACGCAAATTGTAACTTTGAGAGCAAGGCTTTTTGAAGAGTAGAGGCTTGAATACAATATTTTGGACTTTCTTTAAATAATACTTACTAATAAATACATCTATTTTCTCAACAGGAATAAACTTTTATCCATTTGAACACGAAGAAAGCTAAAATTCCCTGCTTTTTGAAGCCGGTGGCTTTGGTTGGGTTTCTTGGACAAGGCGAGAAACGTTTGACTCAAAGGTTCGTGAAAATTCTTCGTAACTTAAGAATTACTATTCGTGGTTATTTTTCACTGGAAATTATTTATAATACAAAGCTTGGTGGTAATTATTTTCTTTCAAAAAAAGATAATTTTGACAAAAGTAGAAAACGAAATTTCCCGCCATTTTTGCTTACCAGCAGCGACCACAAGAATTCGCTCGCAAAAATATTCCTTAATTGCTTGAACTCAAACGTAATTCATTCGAACTTTAAAGTTTAGTTTAAAGAAGTTTTCTAAAGAATATAGTGGAAACTTTCCCTAATTACATGAAAGTTTTGTTTTTATGTTTCACAAGCCGGGAACTTTTCGCGCCTTTTTTGTGAAGAGCCATGAATTGTAAAAACTAAGACATATTTGTTATTTTTTCTTCCAGGTCCAAGAAGAGGAAGAAGCGACAACATTTAGGCGAAAAAAGTTACGTTCAACAACTTTATCGCCTGCCTTGAGAAAGAAAATTTGAGGTAAATTTAAACAATGCGGGATAATCAGTGATTGTTGAGGCGGACCCCCTCCCCTCTCCTCAAATAAAGAATAGCTGATATGCGAAGTTAAAAAGAAAGCAGCATCAATAAGCAAAAAAAAGAAAAACAGAAAAAAAAAAAAAGAAAATTATAAGGGAAAAAAAATCAAAAGCTTTACACCTTTTCTCTGAGGATAGATCTATGAGAAAGCTCAGTAACAACAAAAACATACATGAAAAATATATATAGGCAAAAAGTTTCAAACGTTTTCAACAAATGTTATCTTCTTTATGACACAAACATAAATGTAGAGGAAACATTATCGTAATTCTAATGACATCTACATACAAAGAAACCTTGAAATCAAAAGCTGTACATTCCTGGTATAATATTTGAAAAAGAACAATTAATTTTTATCAACAACAAAAAAGGAACAAATTAAGGATTTTCTGGTAAAACTAGTCACAAAATATTAACGTTTCGGTTTTCAGCTCAAATGATATAAAATATGCTCGAGTTAACAATAAAATAAGAATAAGTTATACAAAATTAAGGAAAAATATAAATAAAGACTTGGTGAAAAAATTAGCTGCAAGGTCAAGACAGTGTTCCAAGAAAGGAACCCAATTTTATTGATTTAGGAGTGGTGGTTTATCTTCCACGCCTTCAGAGAGCCTTTGAAATGCTTGACACGGGTGTCTCGTATATATGTGTATATACGTTATTTAGCATTCAAGCAAACAGACAATACATTCATTTCTGCAATTTCGCTTTTGGTTTTGGAGTTCTTTTAGGACCAGTCATTATTTACAGGAGAGGGGGTGGCGCATTTTGGTTATTCTTTATATTGATATTCGTGGGACTGCAGAAGCAGGGGGATGTAGCCTACAGTTTAGGCAGATAACACAGCCTTGGTCTTGATAATTTACGATATGCTATATTTCATTTGGTGGGGAGAGGGGTGGGTGGGCTAACAAAATAATCGGGCTCATTTGATATTCATTTGAATAGGCCATCTGCAGGACATTATCACATGACTGTTACTGGATGATAAAAAAAATCGGACTTCATTTATTCAACGAACTTTTGCTGGATTACTAGTGTCATATTCAAAACCTTTTTCAATTAATTCGTTATGAAAGTGATATATCAGCATCTGACTATGGCCTATTCTGAGGGGGTGGGGCATAAATATTAGGTTTGTAAAAGGGGCACTATCAAAAAGATGTTAACATCGCACTCCCCCCCCCCCCCCCCCCTAAGAGTAGCACAATATGTAAATTCTTGTCCATTCCTTGAGTGTTAGAATAAATCTCAGTGTGATATTTAACTCAACAGAATACACAGAATAATCCACTTTCGATATTCTGGTTAAGTGATCATGCAAAAAGAAATTTGAGACGAGGCTCCAGGGAAACAAATGGATTAATCCATTCATTTATCCATTCAATATATTCATTTGTTTCCCGGAGCCTCTCATTGAATTTCATTTTGTGTGATCACTCAACCAGAATATCAAAAGTGGGGGGTCAGATAATTTATTTCAATAGGTGTTCCTATTTCATATATCTCAAGCATATTCACTAAATTTTACTTTGTTCTTTCTTACAGAAGAAGAAAAAACCCCAGGCAGTAGATAATAGAATACCAAGAACCAACAGAACCTAAATCCCCAAAGACAAACCACAAGACCCCCAGTGCCAGAAAACCCCCAATGCCAGAAAACCCAGCCGCAACCCAAAAGGAAGACTACAGAGCATGTGACACTGATGGTTGTTGTATATATGTTTACATGTTGTGTGTGTTTCTTTATTCCTTTAATCTTCCATTCTTGCAACACCATTAAGACACATGTTCAAGGTAAAACACTGGTTTAAATTTTATTATTCTTTTTCAAGATGATTGGCAATATGTACATTTAACGGCATTTTATTCAAAATTTTCCCAAAATTCAATAGTTAAGGAAGTTAGAGTTTTTACCAAAACAGCTTTTGGTTGTAACTGAGGATTCTTCTTCATTTCTTTTCTTTAGTATCTTGCTACATTTATTCGGCTAAAACATTCCGTCGCCTGAACTTCGATACAATTGGCATCCGGCTTAGGGGAAGGTTAATCCTTTAGTTACAGACCAAAAGCTTAAAGATTCTTTCTGTTTGATCCATAAAATACACAGCTTTGATTTTTCTTTTCTTTACTTTTCAAAGTCGCAGCGCTTACCTCAAAGTTTGTGTGCTTTATGACAAACAGGAAGCAAATTACTTGTCCTGTAAGATGATTTGAGATAGATGATACTTGACATAATTTAATACTATTCCTATATATTAGTTAATATGGTGTTATATAGTTAGTTGGCGTGCAGTTAGGTTAGAGTCAAGATGTCATCAATCTCTCTATCATCTTAAGGGCAGGGAACCTAAATCTACATTTCATGACAAAATTTGGTCCATTTGGTATTCAACGGCATATATTTTCACACCGTGCTTGCAGAGGTCTTTTTTCTGTTCTCCTTTCCAGCCAGCCAGCTGTTCAGCCCTACAGCCCGACGAAGGGGAAGAAAAAACCTCTGCTTGCATAGGCAAGGCCATTTGGACTTGCCAGTTTTGGTAAAAACTGTTGGGGAATATAGTTATTTTCTACCCATCCTTGGGCCAGTTTGGACCAACGCTCATCTATCAGTCATTTAGCTTATCTAAATTTCATGATAATGAGTAACGTCGTTGGACAGCGCAATGGCATCACGGTAGGTTAAGGAACACCAGCATTGGCAAAAAGGGTACAAACTGCAGGTCCTGTCTATTGCCTTATGTAATATATAGGATCGACTTATTGCAACTGGATGGGTAGAACGTGCTATTTCTCCTTTTTTTTTAACTAAGGAATATTAGTCTAGGGTTTGAAGAACTTTTTCTTTCTACTGCACTCCATTTTGTGGAATGCTATGCTGACCTTTGTTGTACAAAGGTCACTAATATCCTCATATGCAAGGGCTGTGTATTACATCCTTTCATTTGAGAGAGAATGCAGATATTTTGTCATACTTTCGCACGCCAAAACTTAGCTAACCTCACTCTCTTCATGAATTCTTTCATAAAGAATAATAAATACACTAAAATAAAATACTAAACAATACAACATTCAACTATCAGTGAATACTGATAGATATCTTTAAGGAAAGTATGACAAAATTTCTTATCATCAGCAGATCTAAGGTGTTTACAGTTGTTGTACAACCGTACACATCTTGTACACTAATGATAACTGCAAAGAGAATGAAATTTCAGTAGGAAATTTCCAAATACTTACTGTGGAATTTTTTTTTTTTTTGAATATTTACTGTTTTAAATGCTAATTATTCTTGTGTTGTCTTTGTGATCAGTCCAATTATTTTACTTTTCCACAGTAAGTTATAAAACCTAAATTATAAACCTTAAACTACACTTGTTCTGCTTTTTTTCAGGAACTTTCTCTTTTCTATTTCGGTAATAGGCTTGTAGGTAGATTAACTGTAAACATAAACATAAAAGGTTATATAGTAGGTGTGGAAGGGGGGACTCCTGCTTGCCCACATGTGAGGGTTTAGTTATATAGTATATTATTACTTACATACATTAATTTATCAGAATATTTTCAGATTATTGGACTCAATGCTTATTTTATTAATGAATACAGATTAATGAAATAGTCGTTGGGTTTGATAAGGGGAATATTCTATGAACTAAAACGTTAAACAAAATAAACCTCAATTAAACAAGAAACACTAACACTTTTTTTTCCACAGTCTGTTCATTTTCAGCTTTTCCTTTCGGCTTTTTATTTCCACAGCCTTTCATTTTCAGCTTTTCCTTTTCGGCTTTTTATTTCCACAGCCTTTCGTTTTCAGCTTTTTCTTTTTGATAGGAAAAATTGTAAATCCTTAGTTTTTCAATACTGATTGTAAATGCATTGTCTTTGACTTGGCATATGAGCGAATGAATGAATGAGAATCTTGTAAAGAATTAAATTATGTATTTGAAATAAAGATTATCTTTTTGTTGTAGTTGTTTTTTTAAGGACAACTAACAAAGTAAATTTTGTTTTCAGTTTTTCTGGGTAAGTATGAACTGTAATTCTTTGATTATTCTAACAACTGTTTCAGACTGCTTGTTTTCACAGTATCCAGGGTCTGGTAAACAAACGTTCACAAGTTCATGACAAGGATGCACAATCTGGCAGTATGGTATATTAATGTATGATAAAAAAGATTGGAAAATTGAACAGAAATCATTATTACATTCAGTGCTTCAAGCACAATAGTTTTTACACTAGTCTGAGTTTTCATGAAAAAGTGAAGTAAAATCACAGATTTATTTAGTGCAAAACTTCAACCAGCATCAAAACCTTTTCACTACCAAAGTAATTATGAAAATAAAAGAATGAATGAATTTTTTGATGAAACTTAACGAACAGAAGAAAAATCTAAAAAAATGAATGAAAAAAAGAAATGAATTGAAATATTTTTGCAGTTTCCCATAAACATTAACATTCAATATTTTCTTTTATATTTTTTCAGTTTGATGAAAGAAAGGATGCATTTAGTGACTTTCAAAAGCAAAATTATGTCATTTTAAAGGGAGTATAATTATCAATGTATCTTGATGAAAACAAAACTACTGTTTCCATGGTTACATGTTTCTTGACAATTTTTTAAAAATTTGTTAAAAGAACTATAAAAGGAAAATACAAAAACAAGATTCAAAGTTTTCTATTTTACAGAAGTGCCAAATTAATTTATATGCTTCTAATACTGAAATCATTGAGCAATTGATATTCATAATTCATTTACATAATCAACACAAGTTTAACTTGGCAATTCATACCAATTCAATTCATTGAACTGGCAGGATTTGAATTCGGTGAACAACTTTGATAAGAAATAAAGCCGAATGCATGCATTTGTTAACTACAAGAAAAAATCCTGAATGATTATCATTTCGTATTTTTAGATTCTTATTCTTTAATACTTCATTGTATTAAGTATATTCCTTCCCATTTTTTTATTTATCTACAGAATTCAACAAGCTGAACTTAATTCTGACTAGCATCCTCTGGATGATTGTTAAACAAACTTGAATGATAATGCACTTGAGAAATGGGATGGAAATGGCCAATATGAAGAGATGGTAGACTGGGAATGGTAGTGCATCTGAACTATGACTTGACAATGGGAAATATGGCAAGATGGAAGACTTTCAATTGTAGTGCATCTGAACTATGACATGGCAATGGCAAACATGGCAAGACAGAAGACTGAGAATGGTAGTGCATCTGAGCTATGACATGACAATGGGAAATATGGCAAGATGGAAGACTGGGAATGGTAGTGCATCTGAACTATGACATGACAATGGGAAATATGGCAAGATGGAAGACTTTCAATTGTAGTGCATCTGAACTATGACATGACAATGGGAAATATGGCAAGATGGAAGACTTTGAATTGTAGTGCATCTGAACTATGACATGACAATGGCAAATATAGCAAGATAGAAGAATGAGAATGGTAGTGCATCTGAACTATGACATGACAATGGCAAATATGATGGCAAGATGGAAGACTTTGAATTGTAGTGCATCTGAACTATGACATGACAATGGCAAATATAGCAAGATAGAAGGATGAGAATGGTAGTGCATCTGAACTATGACATGACAATGGCAAATATGGCAAGATGGAAGACTGAGAATGGTAGTGCATCTGAACTATGACATTTCAATGGCAAATATGGCAAGATTGAAGACTGGGAATGGTAGTGCATCTGAACTATGACATGACAATGGCAAATATGACAAGATGGAAGACTGGGAATGGTAAGATATTTGATCTATGACATGGCAACGCCAAATATGACATCGAAGAAGTCCTGGGAATGGTAAGATATTTGATCTATGACATGGCAATGGCAAATATGGCAAAATGGAAGACTGGGAATGGTAAGATATTTGATCTATGACATGGCAATGGCAAATATGACAAGACAAAAGACTGAGAATAGTACTGCATTTGATCTATGACATCGCAATAGGAAATATGACAAAATGGAAGACTGAGAATGGTAGTGCATCTTAACTATGGCATGGCAAATATGACAAGATGGAAGAATGGGAATGGTAGTGCATCTGAACTATGACATGATAATGGCAAATATGACAAGATAGAAGACTAGGAATGGTAAGATATTTTGATCTATGACATGGCAATGGCAAATATGGCAAAATGGAAGACTGGGAATGGTAAGATATTTGATCTATGACATAATGGGAATATGCAAGATTGAAGACTGAGAATGGTACTGCATTTGATCTATGACATTGCAATGGGAAATATGACAAAATGGAAGACTGAGAATGGTAGTGCATCTGAACTATGACATGATAATGGCAAATATGACAAGATGGAAGACTGAGAATGGTACTGCATCTGAACTATGACATGATAATGGGAATATGCAAGATTGAAGACTAGGAATGGTAAGATATTTGATCTATGACATGGCAATGGGAAATATTTCAAGACCAAAGACTGATAAGTAACCTATTTGAATATATAACATGGTAATGCGAAACTTGACAAGATGAAAGTGTATCAGAAAAAAGACAAGGAACTGTAGTCTTAAAATGGGAATGGGATACAGATGCATTCAAAATAGAAGAATGAATGCATGGTGCACAGATGATGCACTATATGTCACTTGTATTCATTGAATTTCAAATGGAAATAACACTATGGCCTAAGAATAGAAGAATGGGAATGGTACACAGATGCACTATAATATGTCACTGGTATTCATTGGACCAAGAAAAGAAATGGTGCTATTGTATCAGAATAGAAGAATGGATCAAGAAAGGAAGAAAGGAAAGGAAATGGCAATTTGGTCTTAGAATAAAAGAATGGGAATGGTACACAGATGCATTATAATATGTCACTGGTATTCATCGAATCAAGAAAGGAAATGGCACTATGGCCTTAGAATAGAAGAATTGGAATGTTATACAGATGCACTATAATATGTCCCTGGTATTCAAGAAAGGAAATAGCAATTTGGCATTAGAATGGAAGAATGGGAATGGTACACAGATGCACTATAATGTCACTGGTATTCATTGGATCAAGAAAGGAAATGGCACTATGGCCTTAGAATGGAAGAATGGGAATAGTGTTCAGATGCACTACAATATGTCATTGGTATTCATAGCATTACTAAAGGAAATAGCACTATGGCCTAAGAATGGAAGAATGGGGTTCAGATGCACTAAAATATGTCACTGGTATTCATTGAATCAAGAAAGGAAATGGCAATTTGGTATTAGAATAAAAGAATGGGAATGGTATACAGATGCATTATAATATGTCACTGGTATTCATTGGATCAAGAAAGGAAATGGCACTATGGCCTTAGAATGGAAAAATGGGAATGGTACACAGATGCACTTTTATATGTCCCTGGTATTCATCGAATCAAGAAAGGAAATGGCAATATGGTCTTAGAATAAAAGAATGGGAATGGTATACAGATACATTATAATATGTCACTGGTATTCATTGAATCAAGAAAGGAAATAACACTATGGCCTTAGAATGGAAGAATGGGAATATTGTTCAGATGCACTACAATATGTCACTGGTATTCATAGCATTACTAAAGGAAATGGCACTATGGCCTAAGAATGGAAGAATGGGAATAGGGTTCAGATGCACTATAATATGTCACTGGTATTCATTGAACCAAGAAAGGAAATGGCAATTTGGTCTTAGAATAAAAGAATGGGAATGGTATACAGATGCATTATAATATGTCACTGGTATTCATTGGATCAAGAAAGGAAATAACACTATGGCCTAAGAATGGGAATAGGGTTCAGATGCACTACAATATGTCACTGGTATTCATAGCATTACTAAAGGAAATAGCACTATGGACTAAGAATGGAAGAATGGGAATGGTACACAGATGCACTATAATATGTCCCTGGTATTCATGGAATCAAGAAAGGAAATGGCAATATGGTCTTGGAATGGAAGAATGGGAATGGTACACAGATGCACTATAATATGTCCCTGGTATTCATCGAATCAAGAAAGGAAATGGCAATATGGTCTTGGAATGGAAGAATGGGAATGGTATACAGATACATTATAATATGTCACTGGTATTCATTGGATCAAGAAAGGAAATAACACTATGGCCTTAGAATGGAAGAATGGGAATAGTGTTCAGATGCACTACAATATGTCACTGGTATTCAATAGCATTACTAAAGGAAATAGCACTATGGACTAAGAATGGAAGAATGGGAATAGGGTTCAGATGCACTACAATATGTCACTGGTATTCATAGTATTACTAAAGGAAATAGCACTATGGCCTAAGAATGGAAGAATGGGAATAGGGTTCAGATGCACTATAATATGTCACTGGTATTCATTGGATCAAGAAAGGAAATGGCAATATGGTCTTAGAATGGAAAAACGGGAATGGTACACAGAAGCACTATAATATGTCACTGGTATTCATCGAATCAAGAAAGGAAATGGCAATTTGGTATTAGAATGGAAGAATGGGAATGGTACACAGATGCATTATAATGTCACTGGTATTCATTGAATCAAGAAAGGAAATGGCACTATGGTTTTAGAATAGAAGAATGGGAATGGTACACAGATGCACTATAATAATATTATGTCACTGGTATTCATTGAATTTCAAATGGAAATGGCACTATGGTCTTGGAATGGAAGAATGGGAATGGTACACAGATGCACTATAACATGTCCCTGGTATTCATCGAATCAAGAAAGGAAATGGCAATTTGGTCTTAGAATGGAAGAATGGGAATGGTACACAGATGCACTATAATATGTCACTGGTATTCATTAAATTTCAAATGGCAACGGCACTATCGTCTAAGAATGGAAGAACCGGAAAGGTGCACAGATGCACTATAATATGTCACTGGTATTCATTGAATCAGGAAAGGAAATGGCAGCATGGTTTTAGAATGGAAGAATGGTACACAGATGCACTATAATATGTCAGTGGTATTTATTGGACCAGGAAAGGAAATGCCACTATGGTCTTGGAAAGGGAATGGTACACAAAAGAACTATATGTCAGTGGTATTCATTGGATCATGAAAGACAATGACACTATGGTCTTAGAATGGAAGAATGGTAAATAATTGTACATTGGATATGAAGAGAATGTTAAACATACAATGGACATAGTAAGTAAAAGATGTTAGATATATTCTATTTCTTAAGTCTATAATGTATGGTTTACAAACTATTTTTTACTCACTGCCTTGTATATATAGGCATGACTATATTGTATATGACCTGGCCATTTTATTGGTCACTGCCTTGTGTATGTAGGCATAACTATATTGTATATGACCTGGCCATTTTATTGGTCACTGCCTTGTATATATAGGCATAACTATATTGTATATGACCTGGCCATTTTATTGGTCACTGCCTTGTATATGTAGGCATTACGATATTGTATATAACCTGGCCATTTTATTGGTCACTGCCTTGTATTTGTAGGCATAACTATATTGTATATGACCTGGCCATTTTATTGGTCACTGCCTTGTATATATAGGCATAACTATATTGTATATGACCTGGCCATTTTATTGGTCACTGCCTTGTGTATGTAGGCATAACTATATTGTATATGACATGGCCATTTTATTGGTTGCTGCCTTGTATTTGTAGGCATAACTATATTGTACATGACCTGGCCATTTTATTGGTCACTGCCTTGTATTTGTAGGCATAACTATATTGTATATGACCTGGCCATTTTATTGGTCACTGCCTTGTATATATAGGCATAACTATATTGTATATGACCTGGCCATTTTATTGGTCACTGCCTTGTGTATGTAGGCATAACTATATTGTATATGACATGGCCATTTTATTGGTTGCTGCCTTGTATTTGTAGGCATAACTATATTGTATATGACCTGGCCATTTTATTGGTCACTGCCTTGTATATATATAGGCATAACTATATTGTATATGACCTGGCCATTTTATTGGTCACTGCCTTGTGTATGTAGGCATAACTATATTGTATATGACCTGGCCATTTTATTGGTCACTGCCTGGTATATGTAGGCATAACGATATTGTATATGACCTGGCCATTTTATTGGTCACTGCCTTGTATTTGTAGGCATAACTATATTGTATATGACATGGCCATTTTATTGGTCGCTGCCTTGTATTTGTAGGCATAACTATATTGTATATGACCTGGCCATTTTATTGGTCACTGCCTTGTATATATAGGCATAACTATATTGTATATGACCTGGCCATTTTATTGGTCACTGCCTTGTATATGTAGGCATAACTATATTGTGTATGACCTGGCCATTTTATTGGTCACTGCCTTGTATTTGTAGGCATAACTATATTGTATATGACCTGGCCATTTTATTGGTCACTGCCTTGTATATATAGGCATAACTATATTGTATATGACCTGGCCATTTTATTGGTCACTGCCTTGTATATGTAGGCATAACTATATTGTGTATGACCTGGCCATTTTATTGGTCACTGCCTTGTATTTGTAGGCATAACTATATTGTATATGACCTGGCCATTTTATTGGTCACTGCCTTGTATATATAGGCATAACTATATTGTATATGACCTGGCCATTTTATTGGTCACTGCCTTGTATTTGTAGGCATAACTATATTGTATATGACCTGGCCATTTTATTGGTCACTGCCTTGTATATATAGGCATAACTATATTGTATATGACCTGGCCATTTTATTGGTCACTGCCTTGTATATATAGGCATAACTATATTGTATATGACCTGGCCATTTTATTGGTCACTGCCTTGTATATGTAGGCATAACTATATTGTGTATGACCTGGCCATTTTATTGGTCACTGCCTTGTATTTGTAGGCATAACTATATTGTATATGACCTGGCCATTTTATTGGTCACTGCCTTGTATATATAGGCATAACTATATTGTATATGACCTGGCCATTTTATTGGTCACTGCCTTGTATATGTAGGCATAACTATATTGTGTATGACCTGGCCATTTTATTGGTCACTGCCTTGTATTTGTAGGCATAACTATATTGTATATGACCTGGCCATCTTATTGGTCACTTACTTGTTCATATGTAGGCATCGCTATATTGTATATGATGTGGCCATTTTATTGGTCGCTGCCTTGTATTTGTAGACATAACTATATTGTATATGACCTGGCCATTTTATTGGCCACTGCCTTGTATATATAGGCATAACTATATTGTATATGACCTGGCCATTTTATTGGTCACTGCCTTGTGTATGTAGGCATAACTATATTGTATATGACATGGCCATTTTATTGGTCACTGCCTTGTATATATAGGCATAACTATATTGTATATGACCTGGCCATTTTATTGGTCACTGCCTGGTATATGTAGGCATAACGATGTTGTATATAACCTGGCCATTTTATTGGTCACTGCCTTGTATATGTAGGCATAACTATATTGTATATGACCTGGCCATTTTATTGGTTGCTGCCTTGTATTTGTAGGCATAACTATATTGTATATGACCTGGCCATTTTATTGGTCACTGCCTTGTATATATAGGCATAACTATATTGTATATGACCTGGCCATTTTATTGGTCACTGCCTTGTGTATGTAGGCATAACTATATTGTATATGACATGGCCATTTTATTGGTCACTGCCTTGTATATATAGGCATAACTATATTGTATATGACCTGGCCATTTTATTGGTCACTGCCTGGTATATGTAGGCATAACGATATTGTATATGACCTGGCCATTTTATTGGTCACTGCCTTGTATATGTAGGCATAACTATATTGTATATGACATGGCCATTTTATTGGTCGCTGCCTTGTATTTGTAGGCATAACTATATTGTATATGACCTGGCCATTTTATTGGTCACTGCCTTGTATATATAGGCATAACTATATTGTATATGACCTGGCCATTTTATTGGTCACTGCCTTGTATATATAGGCATAACTATATTGTATATGACCTGGCCATTTTATTGGTCACTGCCTTGTATATGTAGGCATAACTATATTGTGTATGACCTGGCCATTTTATTGGTCACTGCCTTGTATTTGTAGGCATAACTATATTGTATATGACCTGGCCATTTTATTGGTCACTTACTTGTTCATATGTAGGCATCGCTATATTGTATATGATGTGGCCATTTTATTGGTCACTGCCTTGTTGATTTACAATTTTGGATAAACCTTATTTATTTGGCTGTTCCTTTGCACTGTTGATATTTAGTGACAGAGCTGTGTAAAGACATGTGTTCTTACAAGAATCAAATAAGTTCTAAGAAATGCAGTGTATTTATGGACAGTGATTGAGGTTGATAATATTCCTTTAAGTCATGTGTGGAAAACATAGGAAGATGAATAGATCATACACAATACACATGCAGGCAAACTCCAGCATCAGCTATCTACCATCCACTTCAAGAAATAAACCTATAGTATTGGCAGACAATGAAGAAATCAACAAAAACATTGAACAAGACCAGATCCATTGCCCAAAGTCCTCAGGGTCTGACTATTAGAAACCTGACATATTATAGTGCAAAGATCAAGCAAATCAAGAGCTACAGTATTAAAATGCCAATCAATATCTACAGACATTTAATACCATTCTTCACACCTAAATCTTGGATTTTGACATTATATTTGAGAAGCTCATTGGACTATTTTGTTAGGCAAAAGGTAAAGACATTGATAGCCTTGGGTAATTGCAATCATTTTGACTGGAACATACCTAGAAGACTAAGATCAACAAATAGTATGGTGCACATTCAAGCTAAGGTTGAGGATGGACTACTAGACTGGATAGATATCTCAAGTATTCTGTAACATCCGAAGATGACAATGAAATACTGACCTGCCTTAAATCTGGTAACTAAAGATACAATGTACATAAATTGTTCAATTTACAAGGGTAAGTTTCGATTTATTTATCATAAAACCCTAGAAACTCTTGATATTATTTTTGCTGTTTTTTTCTAACTACTATTGTCATTGCAGAATGCCATTCTTGAAGAGATGTCTTAACACAAGCTGCACTTCTGTTTGTAAAAATTGTTTTATATTTGTGATGTATTGTGTAATACGTTGAGTGATATTAAGCTGTGCAATGCAATGCTTTGGTTTTATATAATGAGGTTTTTATGGGTATTATGAAGCCTGGTTTACGAAAATACCTTAACAACTTAACCCTTATAATGCTAATATCTAACCATTAATCCTAACACTTAGATGTTAATCAGGCTTTGTAAAACTCACTTGGGCCATTATATAATCATAGGGGCGCATAAATTTGAGCTGGCTGCGCATTTGATTGATTTTAGACACTGATTGGACACCCATCTAGTGTGATTTCACAGATGTGGAAATTTCCGCTACATGAATGGTAGCCTCCACGTGGCGTAGCGGGGAAGGGATGTCATGGAAACATGCAAGTATACAGTAGAAATTTATCAAAGATAAATACTGTGTACTAAAAGTTACTAAGGCAACTCTACAAATCACCATTCACCCAAATTATTTGAGTGCAAAATTTAGGATGATTTTTCTTTGTATGGGGAAAATGGTTGTTATCTCTTTGTTAATAAGTGGAAAATGCAATTTTCTTCCATTCCTTTAATTGTCACATTCATTCATTTATAATTCTATTCTTCCATTTTGATCTTTGAGCAAAGTCTAAGTTTTAAGATGCTACTGAAGGACAACATCAAATGTTAATTCAAGAATTTAAAAGATTACAGAACTATGCTGAAGCATAATGCAGTTAGGCAATCATTCACATTGAAAAGAAAACATGCAAACATATAGCCAGACATATACAGACAACCCATACCATCAGATCGAAATGGTGTAAGAGAGCACACTTGACATTTACGTTTAGTAATGTCTTGAGGACTGGGTGCAATTCCCAGATTGGATTGTATGTGGTTGATCAACAAAAATAACAAACTCCAAACTCCATAACTTATCATACGCAGCATGCATTTGCAAAACTAACAGAAAGATTTATTTTGCATTCTTTATGCTTTGTTCATATCTTCTGGATACATATACACACATGCCTTTTCATAATATATATATATATAGGCCCATTGCCCTATTTCACTATAATGACATCACATCAAAACCATCTATTGTTTTAATGCTAAAGAACATGGTTACCAAAGAGAGGACAAAATAGTAGCAAAACAAATTAAATCGCAATAAAATTTGGTTAACTTTATGACAGTTATTGCTATAGTGTATATAGTGAGAGCAGCTAAATATTAGCCTAAGAAGATTTAGCCTAAATTTCTATTATTCTTATCCATATAAACAAGCTACGATGTTATACACGTTGTGATTTTTCCTTACAACTGCTTTATATCAACTGTACAATGAAATTACGACTGTAAATAGCAACTAATACTTGAAGTAAGTTATGCTGCATGCAAGAGTTTGCAAGGAAAAATCATACAGTGTAAATCGGCTTTTTATTCTACGAAATAGCATTCTAATGATAACAGTAGACACTCATATCATCCTTGTTTTAATTTGAATAATAAAAAAACTATGTTAAGGCTTCTGTTTCCAAAAAAAATTACTTAACAAATAAAATATATCTCTTTACTTAAGTGTCTCACTGTTCTAGCACACACTACCACTACATTCAATATTCTATGCATACAATGCTCACCCACATGTTGATTTTTTACGGAGGGTGAACGTTTTTCCCAGAGAAAACCCTTGTAGCACAGGAGAGAACAACAGATCCAACAAACTCAATTCACATATGGTAACTGCAGCAAGGGCGGATCCAGGGGGAGGGTCAGGAGGGTCCAGACACCCTGTCACACCTAAGGTTTCATTGCTTGTTTTATCCTAAAATTTAGTTTTGCCACAGGTTTGAAGTACATTTTGTATTAAGTATACATTTGGACCCTCTCTCTCAACGTTTGGACCCCCCTGTCAACAAATTCCTGGATCCGCCCTTGTGCAGGGCTCAAACCAGTGCCCTGAGCCTTTGGAGCCACATTGGTAAAAGGTGACACATTAACAACATACTCCACCCTTGCTACCCATAATTATCCTTTTCATAATAACATGTCCAAAAAAAACTTAACTTATGTTTTACGACCATCATTCCTCAGAAGCGGCTCTTCCCTGAAGTTCACTCCACACTCACTTTGTTAATAGTCACTGCACTCAACACACATTTTTACAGAGGGAGGAAAACCCTAATGGCAAGGGAGAGAACAACACACCAAATAAACTCAACTGGCATATGTAGTTTAGGCGGGAATCAAACCCGCAACCCCAGGCCTGAACTACACATCGTATGTGATGAGAGACGACATGCATCCATGCCACCCAACTACCTCCATAGCCCAAGACTTCTGGGGTTTTGGCTTTCTCCAATAAAAAAATAATATCTCACACTGTTGGAAATTTGATTGATACAGAAGTAAGCCAAAGGACTTTAGACTTAGTAATTATATAAGCTTACTACAAAGTTAAACACAGGAAAGATGTATAACTAAGTTCAAAACATGCTTCAAAAGGTAATTTCGTTGATTTCAAAGACAACAGTCAAAACGTAGTACATCGTTTTGGGAAAGTTTGTCTTCTTTTTATCGAAAATAATAATAAATAATCACACAAAAGAAAAACAAAAAACTATTCATTTTTAAGGGAAAACACTGAAACTACTCTTAACTTACCCTCTGGATAAGAAATCCCCAAATATTCTTCATGAATCCATTTCATATATATGCAAAGCTTTTCAAGGTTCCTTTGACTCGAATTTCGTTGTTTTGGGTACCCTGTGGAAAGAGCGGGAACTTTCTACACAGGTAGCCCAAGTGACTAATTACAATTTTTTCTTTTTATATGAAACAACTTTATTAATGCTAAAAAAATACACCTTTATTGCTTTTCTAGGATAAACAACAGCCACTCTAATTCAAAGACATACAGTACGTAATTATTGAGAACTGGCATTCCTCTATTGTACAATATAATTTTATATAAGGCCACCCTCACTGATAGAAGAAGAAGAAGAAGAAGAAGAAGAAGAAGAAGAAGAAGAAGAAGAAGAAGAAGAAGAAGAAGAAGAAGAAGAAGAAGAAGAAGAAGAAGAAGAAGAAGAAGAAGAAGAAGAAGAAGAAGAAGAAGAAGAAGAAGAAGAAGAAGAAGAAGAAGAAGAACTTAGAAAGACAAGACGAACAAAAACAAGAAGAACGAGAAGAACAACCCCCACAACCACGCAACAACAATTCTTTCTTTAAATGAATGGAAACAACAACTGGAAAAGAAGAGCTATACTAAGTTATTACATTTAACCTCTTCTTATCTCAGCCATCACAATTCCAAACCAAACGAGTCGTTCACAGCAAAGAAAATAAACCTTTGACACTCACTGCAGCATCGGTCTCTTTGATTCTCAAATTAGGGTCAATTTTCCGTAAAAAACTACCAACAATCGTAAAAAGATAGATGGTTGTTGATATTATCAAGATAACCACTTCCGGGTATGATTTCCGGTAGTTTTAGGCTCGACATATCGTACACGCCGCTAATGTAAATACAGATAAAAAAAAAAAAGCTGACGAACTATCAAACAAGTTTTTTTTGCTGCCGTTTTTCATCCATGGGGTGCGCACCTTCAAAACATTATGTGCCTGTAACAATTTCTGACACTATATTTAGGTTTCCTAAATAAATTACCTTCAATAAATTACCATAGCTATTTAGGCCATCCTCATCTTTTTTTCCGTTTCCCGTCGCCCTCACCAGCTTAGAAACTCAATAAAATTGTCTTACGTTTTTTCCTATGGGAGGAAATGGTAATTTATTGACCAAATCTGCGCGATACTTGCAATATATGTGCAAGGTTTCCCTGAGTAACCAGAACTTATTTGCCTTAGGTTTTTTCCTTGAATGAAATGCTGCCAAAAGAGGAAACTTAAATATAGTGTCAGAAATTGTTACCGGCGCACAGTTTTTTGAAGGTGCGCACCCCATGATGAAAGAAAAATGGCAGCAAAAAATATTGTGCGCATCATGCAGTAACATTACTGCTTGCTTGCTAGCTCACTCGCTTGCTTGCTTGTTTGACAGTTAGTTAGTTAGTTAGTTAGTTAGTTAGTTAGTTAGTTAGTTAGTTAGTTAGTTAGTTAGTTAGTTAGTTAGTTAGTTAGTTAGTTAGTTAGTTAGTTAGTTAGTTAGTTAGTTAGTTAGTTAGTTAGTTAGTTAGTTAGTTAGTTAGTTAGTTAGTTAGTTAGTTAGTTAGTTAGTTAGTTAGTTAGTTAGTTAGTTAGTTAGTTAGTTAGTTAGTTAGTTAGTTAGTTAGTTAGTTAGTTAGTTAGTTAGTTAGTTAGTTAGTTAGTTAGTTAGTTAGTTAGTTAGTTAGTTAGTTAGTTAGTTAGTTAGTTAGTTAGTTAGTTAGTTAGTTAGTTAGTTAGTTAGTTAGTTAGTTAGTTAGTTAGTTAGTTAGTTAGTTAGTTAGTTAGTTAGTTAGTTAGTTAGTTAGTTAGTTAGTTAGTTAGTTAGTTAGTTAGTTAGTTAGTTAGTTAGTTAGTTAGTTAGTTAGTTAGTTAGTTAGTTAGTTAGTTAGTTAGTTAGTTAGTTAGTTAGTTAGTTAGTTAGTTAGTTAGTTAGTTAGTTAGTTAGTTAGTTAGTTAGTTAGTTAGTTAGTTAGTTAGTTAGTTAGTGGTCTTTATGTTTGGATGATATTTTAGTTTCCATTCCAAATAAGCCTAGAGCACAGAGAGCACTACTAGGAGCATTATCACACAAGATCATGATTATTATTGCTTGTTATACTGATTTGACGGCAATATAACTTTCGTCAGTTTTTTATCTGTATTTACATTAGCGGTGTGTACGATATGTCGAGCCTAAAACTACCGGAAGTCATACCCGGAAGCGGTTATCTTGATAATATCAACAACCATCTATCTTTTTACGATTGTTGGTAGTTTTTTACAGAAAATTGACCCTAATTTGAGAATCAAAGAGACCGATGCTGCAGTGAGTGTCAAAGGTTTATTTTCTTTGCTGTGAACGACTCGTTTGGTTTGGAATTGTGATGGCTGAGATAAGAAGAGGTTAAATGTAATAACTTAATATAGCTCTTCTTTTCTAGTTATTGTTTCCGTTCATTTGAAGAAAGAATTGTACATGTTGTTGCGTGGTTGTGGGGGTTGTTCTTCTCGTTCTAGATCTTCTACGTTCTAGATCTTCTTGTTTTTGCTCGTCTTGTCTTCAGTTCTTCTTCTTCTTCTTCTTTTTTTTCTTCTTCTTCTACTCCTTCTTCTCAGTCTTTCCCTCCTGAGTTTCCTGCTTTAATGAGCTCACAGTTTTTTATTCACTTTGTTCGTTTTCGGCATGGCCAATGGATACTGTCATTGAGGGTGATGAAGTGTCATCGTGCACGCTACGATAAAAAGAAATAATAATAATGGTAATGATAATCTTCAAATAACACAAAGTTTCGAGTGAATTTTTGCATTCTTGACTATTTTGGTTTTCTGGAAAAATCGAGGTTTATAATTCTAAATTATCTATCTCATCCACCAAAGATTAACTTGCTAAATATACTATACACTGTAGAAACTTTGCATACTTTCTACAGTGATCACGAACTCAGTATACTTTTAGTTGTATCTGGCGCCAGACAAACTTCCATGTCAGTTTTCACAAGGTTAAGCTGGCCACACCCAGCCATACTCCAATATTCGATTGTCTAATCCTTGCCGAAGCCAGACCAATAAATCTCATAGACTATCATTCAACGCAGCCGACTTATTGTACACTCACAATTACATCTTATTTTCCCGAGTTATAAAACCAATATATCTGAAGACCAAACTTATTAAATGTAATGGAGTGAAGCGACCAACGGACTGCAGGTTTTTGCTTGACTGCGGCTCAGTACCAAGCCACGATATTACTTATGTATAAAACGAATTGTTATTCAAAGCAATAAATTGTCTTGTTACTTTATAAGGAGTATAACGGGCTAATAACCGCTTGAAAACACTTAATTAAAGAATGTGTTGAAGCGATGTTTTCATTGTTTGGCATCGCGAATTCAATTTGTTCTTCGATATTGTACAGGGACGTTAAGTGGAAACGATTGATCAAAACGGTCATTGCTAAGCTTAATTACAAGTACAGTGACCGAACTCTTGTCAAGTCCTTCTTTCAGCTTTCAGCAACACGTATGCTTGACTGCCAACATTGCGAAATATAGATACAGTTTAGTTCTGGCAATATTAATTTGTGACAGTATTGTGGTTAGTTTGCCGGCCTTCTTCACCTGCTAAAAACGAAAACGATATTCTTATACATTGTGACTTAATCTGCGCACGAGAATACTTTTTGCGTTTTTCCAGTATGTTTTTTTTCTTGTTTAAAGAGGTAAATAACTAGTTTAGATATCTTTGTTTTGAGACGAGATGAAAGTCAGGAAGCGACACAGCATTACGGTCACGATTTACCTACAGTTTCATACAATGCATTCAAGTATTTGGGGTTTGATATTTGTGCGATATTTTTTGTTAAAGGTTACTGTTTGAGCTAGAACGGGGGAAAAGTTTTCACAGTTACAATGACAGCAAGTCATAGATTCAATCAATGTCCATTAAATTGAACATCTTATTGCTGTTCGTATTCAAATATTTTCTCAATGGAACTGACAGACCATGATCCATGACAAGATCCTGTGAAAAAAATTGAGAATATTAAAATATTTGCCGGTAGGAAAAAATCTAATGAAGCCAAGTCCAGTGAGCTGTTTGGCCCCTTGGAAAATGAGGGTGAACAAACAGAAAATAAGAGACTCTTCCTGGTTAGCTCTGCAAATCTCGAGATCAAAGATTAAGCAACGGTCGAAGTCGTTTCTAAAGAAACACATAGAGAACTATAGCCGAGTATTAATAATGTTAATGACGGCTTTAATTCCTGTCGCCGGTTGTCTTGTAGATCGAATCAATTGGTAGTTCAGTTTGACAGTGGTGCCTTTAGAGGTCATAACTTCGGCTAGCAGACTCTATCGTCTTGTCAATAGAATGACAATTATACTTCCCGTTTCAGTGGCCTAACAAGCTAAGGATATCCTACTCAATCCGCCCGTCAACCGCAGAACTTGGATGAGACATTTGTTCAAGAATTTTGATTGTTAAAGTCAATACATTGGACCCAAAATCTTGTCAATGAGTTGAATTCAGAATTACGCTTCAAGGTGCAGGTTATATAAAAAATTTTGAAACAATTACTTATACCGATGCGAAAGGTTAGTGAAATGAAATATGAAAAATCAGATTGCGGGAAAAATCTCACAATTATGATAATCGAAAGAAAGTTAAAAATTTTGCGGAAAATCCAGGCCAATTTTTCGATTGTTTCTGGGCAGCACCAGAATCACTAGTGCTGCAAGATGTGCACAGCAAATGTGCGGTAAATATATCGTCGAATTCGCCTTCTTTCGTGAGTCGGATGTACCATGACATTGAAAGAATTGATTTATAATTATGAGTCGGGCTCGAATAAAATATAATTTGAATAAGTGAAAAAATAGAACCTCTTCAGCAACTCAATGTACAGAATTAATCTAAATTACTCTTCAAAGATGTAAGTTTTGAGCAAGATGATTGTAAAAATATTTTTCTAGCCAATAGAACATTCTTCATTTTTTCAGCTTTTTTCTCAGGCCTCATTCAAGTGTACCGACGCGGAAGCAAGCATACTGTTGCAATCCGGAACGTCTTTACTAACCAACTAACCAACTAGTACTAGTCGTGGCTTTGGTCTTGACAACGTATTGAGTGATTGATAGTTATGATAATAACGGTATGTGAGCCATATGTTGGAAAATAGGGTCGCTATGCTTATTCGAGGATCCAGAAGAGAATATTTGTAATTTTGATGAGAATATGGGCTGTTTTTGTGATGAAGTTCATGGATCGAAATGATGTAGAATAGCCCGAATGTTACTAGAAGCAATTGAGCGACGCCCCTAGCGCTAGGAATAATGGGATTATAACCAAAGGGAGCGAGACTGCTAGATAGACACACCAATCGTTTCCCTGGCTATTTCACAAAAGATTTTCGTCGTAATTCTGAACGCTAGCACATAAATATATTGTCGAGCTGCAAATTCTAGATAGATGATCATGCAATAGTGGATGATAGCCGACACAAACATGAAAAATGAAGAAAAATTGGAAAGGATAAAGGCCGAAGATAGGCAAATAATCTTGAGGGGTCTGGCGTGTATATAAGTATGTGTTTTGACTAAGGAAAGAAATTCAAACAACATAATTAGTATAGATCTCACTTTGACTTCGTCTAATTTGGGTGGAATTTTTGGCTCTGCCCAATTTTAACGCCCATATTTCTGCAATGTCAAAATGCAAACCAGGTTTGTGTAACAGCTAACTTTATCCCACATAATGGCCATCTTGAAAGCTTTGATTTATATTGCGTAAAGCCATTTTTTCTGGAATCATTTTGAATGTTTTTAAGGTTAAATGCGTCTATCTTTGTCCGCCAATCGATTCTGACACTGGAACTTGTAAAGTAGATCAACCCTTGAGCGATTCAGTCCGCCTGCTGTAAAAGCCTCCTCCCTCACAGCATGAGCTACTGTTCCCAGCATGTGTTGTATTGATAGTGATCGAATGTCCTAACAATGCTGTGAATGTCATGACAGACAAAAATTAACGAGATTGTTTATTTGCAATAAAGCAATTTCAGCAATTCAGATGATTATCATGCACTGCTGTAGTGAGAATTGTTGTAGGATTTGAACATAATCAGATATCTTGATGTGTGTATTTGCGCATGGTTCTGGTGCCTTGTTCATAGACCACGCAGATCAGTACTTTCTCAAACGTCGTGTTTTATGTCCTAAACGTTGAATCAAAATTGATTTAAAATAAAGCATACTTTACGAGGTTACATGTGAAGTTAATACAATGAAAGATATGGGTCTTAGAAGTACACAAGGTACAGAATAACTCGAGTTCTTTTTTTTTTTTTTTTGTATTTTATGATCAAGGTGACTGTTACCCAACAAGCGATCGTTGAACAGCACATCTGGAAAAGCAATCATAGCCCGAGAAACGATAAGAGTCGATAGCATTATTTAGAGTAATGGTTTGATTACTACAACATATCTTTTTACATTTAATGAATCCAACATTTGTAGCTTTGCCTCAAGGAACCATGTGATATACCAACGGTATTTCTCAGTGCTAATGCTCCTAGATAAAGCCTGGTTGGTTTTCAGGTCGACTTGCATGTGTCATCTGTACATTGCACTATCGTTTAAAAATGATGATTGCGCAAACGAAAAGCCATCCGAACTTGGTTTTATTATCGAACCATAATAAAAGAAAACAAGCGAAGGAATGCTAAAATGAATACCACTGAAAAATTGGCAACTATGAATGAAAAGCTGAATTTCTGAATATAATTGCTCTGAGAAGTACTGGAAGTAGTAGAAGCTATTTATGAGAGAATTGAGAGACAAGAACGATCAATGCTTGTGCGAAAAGGTAAAATAGAATGGGAGAAAATTGCGTAAAAACTGATGGTTTTATAACTTGAGCGCATTTTTTTTTTATTTCCAGTTAAGGATTTTCGCATAGAAATAGCTAAACATCTGTATTGTATAGTATGGAGGATTTTAGCAACAAAAGTACAGCGAAAATAAGAGAAAGAATAAGAACGGACGTGCTAGTTGCAGAGTAAGCTAGTCTAACTGTATGTATGAGAGAGAGAGAGAGAGAGAAGAGAGAGAGAGAGAGAGAGAGAGAGAGAGAGAGAGAGAGAGAGAGAGAGAGAGAGAGAGAGAGAGAGAGAGAGAGAGAGAGAGAGAGAGAGAGAGAAGTTGGCCATACAGGGTGCATGACATTGACCATGCCTATCGTAAAAAAGAAGAGAACCTTACAGACCGCGCGAATTAAAATTGAGAAAACTGAGATATTCGAGTCATTTCCAAGCCCAGAATATTGCCATTCTTTTCCTATGTGTCTGTCAAGTATTTCATTGTTTTTTTCTGACAAAGGCAAACCTGATAAATCTACCGGCATCATCAGAGCACTTCAAAGATACCTAGGAGCTACTTCTCTTCCGCTAAAGAAGAGAAGAAGAAAATCTTCAAATCCTGAATTTATAAAACTGTTACAGAAACTTGAATGCTGAATACTACCTAGAGAGAATTGCAGGATTATCGTGACGCGGTAAATCTGAACGAGAGTTTTACAAGCCAACCTGGCTACGCTATACCAACATGTTTATCTACTCAAGCCAGGGAATGATGCGCGCAGATACAAAATACTTTTCTTTACTTTAGCCGATTATTTCAACATTCTATTGTACTATTTACTCTGAAATTTTCAGTACTCTAAGCTGGGTAACTCTTTTTGTACCTGAGTATATTCACGAAATAGAAAAACATATTGAGCTAAATACACATGCAATTTATCAAATTGTATCGGATTGAATATGGTATTGAATGCTGACATTTGTGCTGCTTTGAACTATATATTATTTCTTAACATAATTTTATAATATTTTTAAATCTATTTTAGCTGATATTTTAGCTTCGAAGGGTTTACACTTTAGGGCGTAAGTGGAAAGACATTCGATTTTGCGTGCCGTTTACATTTACGCCTAGAATATTCCCAATAACGATTCGATTCAAAATTAAATCAATCCTTCTAAACCAAGGAGAGTCACAGCCAAGATTGTGCAATAGTTTCATATAGTGTTTGTTTAGAATCATTATTTTAATATCACTGAAGAAAATCGAGGTTAGTTTTAGTAAAACCAAATAAAAAATATTTCATTATTCTCGATAAGTATTTTTGAAGCTAGTGATGGTTTCAGCAGCAAACATTGTCGTACTTTTAACTTTTCTTTTAAATACTGTTTTCACAAAATCAGAATAAAAATCCTTTCTCGCAGAATTATCTATCACATTTAAAGCCCGTCGAGTACAGTAAACTCATTCACAATTTTTGCTCGATCTTGGCTCCCCAAAACTTAGTTAGTAATAAATACGAACCACTAAACTATCCAGTTATTGCGTTTTTGATTATATTTGTGTTTCTTGAATTTCTTTTTAATATCTTTGTGGTGTGGTTCCGACAAGAAAAAGATTATTTGACGACCAAATTTTGATAATAAAGTACAATGTTTTGTCATGTTTTATGACTCCAAGGTGAATTGGAAGTCACGAATTTGTCGTTATTTCTGCTTTGTTCACCGCTTTTTTAGAACACATCCCACACTTTTTTGTTATTTAAAGAAAAGAATTTGAAATGTGATAACAAATATTGTTAAACGCACTTGTCAAATCATCTTTCCATTCTTTAGAATCTTGAGCTCAAAATCTCTATCTTTGGAATCAATTTACAATAAAATGGAACTCCAATCTAAATCTGAAGGTTCTTCTTTCTAAAGGAAGGGGAAAAAGTGATAGAAAAGCCAATAATCATTATCGAGCCACACCATCTCAAAACGCTGGTAGGCCATCGGTTTGTATTGATCTCTGTTCGTGCCACTTAAAGCTGAGATAGTTTGAAAAGATTTCAAGCTTTTTAAATTAAGATCTTACGGTACTTGGCTCTCAAGTTGAAACAAAGATAGCTCGAAAACAGCCAGTTACTCACACATTTATGGTAAATTAAGCTCCCTGAGATTAAGTGTAGAATGTTCTGTAGGGTGGCTTGTATCTTCAGGCGTAGGAAGAACGACAAAGTGATTGAAATTTGATAGAAGCTCGCTTCGCGCGCCCAAGGTAGATTAATGGATAAAGCCGCACGAGCTCAAAGATTATTTCCACTGTCCGTTTTGACGTGGAAACAAGTTTTCCGAGTTTTATATGGGATTCGGGGAATCCGCCACAATTCCTCTTTTCCTAAATAGACTCACTAACAATTATAGTATTTCCTTCTGTAATAACGGCCATTCCGATTAGCCGGGTCTATCAGATGAGTCCCCGACTTCATGGTGACCTGGACAATCTAGGACATCCGTCTCTTTACTTGCAATGAAGATAACACAATGTGAACGCGGTATGTCCGGTTACGAAACAGGTGTTCCGATCTATAGCGTGTATATGCACTTTTCAAATTCACGCAAATTTGCTTAAAATTTAACAAACAGCATTGAAACTTTTGCGCAAAAAAACAACCAAAGTTTGAAAATACATTTTTGTTGTCATTGAGTAACAGACAATGTCGTTTCCTCCCTCTCTTTTCTTCGAGTTTTCTCTTCTCTAATTTGTGGCATTGTTCTCTAGCGTCAAGGATGGAATTAAGAAGGTTTTATGAAGAAAAGAACTAGGCGACCCATAGTCTAGTAGCTCGTGGATTACTTGTATCAACGCATATGAATGGTATCACGGACAAGCTAGGAACTTATTATCGCTTTTTGGCGGATCCATTTTGTCTGAAAGCCTCGCATAGGTAGCAGGACATGTACGCTTACAATTAAGCTAGCTGAGTTCCAAATAGGTTTAGCAACACTTAAACTTTTCTATTGTGCTTTTGTGATTGATTAGGAAGGTAGGTGGGGCCGGGGCTGGCAAAGTTTGTTTCTGTAATAATGATTTATCAAGAAAATCAAAGAAATTTTGATGTGTGGATGAAGAAAATAAGGTCGTAATCAGATGAGTCAACAAGAAGCTTGGAATACACCTTGTTATTTCAGTACAAAACCATTGTGAACTCTCAAAGATGAATTAAAGGAGAGTCACTATTGAAAAACGAAAATATGTAACATAAAGGGTCAGAATTATAATGAAAAACAACGCTTTTTGTCTTGACTTTCATTTTGCTGCAACTGAAATTTGCCATAGACAATGGAAGGAATTCTTCGAACATACACAGATATATACGAGAACTTAGTGTGTTGAGAAATAGATAAATAAGGCGAGGCCTATCAAGTATTTTGTATTTTAGATCTCAAAAGAACTCGTTAAACTCTCCGGTCGTCTAAGCGCTTTGAATAGCCAATTATTTCCTAAACCTTGGCGCTCTAGAAAAGACTTCATTCAAAAGAATCCGAGCCGAGATAATCTTCTCGATGAAGATGTTCTGAAGATATCTATTGATGACTTGACCACTTTGAGAAATGGTCTTCGAATAAGCATCCTTCAGTGTTAAGAGATGGACTTAAGCTTTCTTTTATTATCAAGTACAAGCTATTTAGAGTGAAAAAAAGATAATTTCTACGGCTGTTCCTCAGCAAAAGAAAAGTCTGGAAATTCTATACTTTTTCGACATGGGAATCACAATCCTAATGCCACAATTCATCTAGATCGGAATTACTTTCATTAAGAAATTTTAGGACAAAAAGAATAAATTTGACTCATTTTTTTTAGCATAAATTTTAACTCAATTTTTTAGATCTGAAAAATCAAGGTTTTAAATAAATATTACTAATTTTTTGATGAGACAAGTAAACATGTATCGTTTTGGCTGTCAAACATTTGACGTACCTGGAAGATATCTTCATGACCAATATTTGGTTTGTGTAAATGTTCACGATTATCTTCCCTTTCAATTCTATCAAACCGAATGACGTCTCACTTAATGATGTCTTCCTTAACTGAGTAATCCAAACAAATCTTGTAGTTTATTTACAGAAAAATGTAGGGATTTTTCGCTCATTCAATTGACAACTCTTGCAAACTTGAATGAGCATTGAAAATCAATTTTGAGTTAGAAAAAAACTGCCTTTCAATTTAGAATAAAAACTGACGTATTTTTTCTCGTTAACTTACGTTTCATTGAAAAAAAAAAAGAGAATTCTGCGTCGACCAAGTATTCATTTTCCCCTTATTCTAGCGTAAATTTGCCGTGATTCATGGGGTAGGCGCGTTGAAACAGGTGTTCTTGAAAGTCACTTTTTGGGGCAGTCGTTGAACCAAGTAAAAATGTCAAAATGAGTTTACAATACGCTAGTCCAGTGTAGCATCGGCCTGTCAACTAACTTAACACCGTCGTCAAAACACTTTTAATTCTATCAAACTTGTTTTTCTAAAGATGATGTTGTTTTTTCAGGCTTTCGACAGATTGGTTTTGAGGTCGTAACTTAGGTCAAAAGTAGTTTCCTGTGTAAGCCGAACCAAAGAAGTTTCACGCGTTTTTTATGTTGCTTAAAAGCCATTCCTCCTTCCAGCGATAAAAACAATTTGGGATCCCAAAAAAGCCGAAAACTAGCCAATTTTTTTCTAAAACTCCCTTGAAATACGCACACTGTTATCAAATATTACTATTCAAAGACGTTAAAAATCAAATGTGTTTTACAGCACCCCGACTGAGCAAAGTCGCGCTAATTCCAGGAATATGAAGATCATGTATCACACTGGAGACCAAAGTCTGGATCGCATGTCGCGCGCCTTCAATCTTCGACTTAATCAAGTTCCGTATTACAAAAATGAATGCAAAGATCATTTATTTACTCTATGATGCTTTTAGAGCCATGGGCTAAGTTTTATGTAGGTGAGCTTTGGTTCTTTATACAATGACTTGTAGTTGTGTAGTCAAACAACGACTACCCACGATCGCGCGCTGTGGTAACAAGACGAAGGCGTCAACACCCTAGTTCTGAGCGGAGTTAAATACCTAGCTAACAATTGAGGAAAATATCCTATTGTACCAAAGATTTTGCTTCCTCTAAACAGTCAATAGAAAGACTAAAAATAGGACGGACAAAACAAACTATGAAAACAATCATTATGAAAAGAATTCAAGCGAGCCTCTGCCATGACGTACGTAACTCTGAGGTAAGTACATTCAAGAAACAATGAAGGTTTCCCACTTTCTTCCTCATCAAAAGCAAACTGATCATGAGTTCCTAGGAATATTTACATCGTACGAGGAAGAACTAGACTAAACTAATCTGTTGAATTATCAAAGCAGGCTTGTGTGTTTTGCTAGTTCGGATCTAAGGACCGTTTGAGACACAACAATTCCTCTTTTGGTTTCCGATAGCAGTTTTTGGTACACAAGGCAGGAATACAAACCTCGATAAAAACGTTCACATAATCAAGGTATTATCAGCAGGAGAGGGATTGTTTTGAACAACATAAGCAGTAAAAATAGATTGCTTTCTGGGAACTTAGAATGTGTTAGTTATTCGCAATACATGGTGGTGCTCTGCCTTGCTTTTTATGAGTACTGACAATATGTTGACAATATATGACTGGGATCAATTGTAAAAAAGTAGAAAAAAAGAAAGAAAGAAAGAAAGAAAGAAAGAAAGGAAGGAAGAAAGAAAGAAAAAAGAAAGAAAAAAAGGAAGGAAGGAAGAAAGAAAAAAAGAAAGAAAGAAAGAAAGAATGAAAGAAAGGTAGAAAAAAGGAAAGGAAGGAACGAAGGAATGAAGATATAATAAATGAATGAATGAATTAATGAAGAAAGAAAGAAAGAAAGAATAAAAGAAAGAAAGAAAGAAAGACACGTTCAAGGAAGGATGAAATATATAATGAGACAACGGTGAATAAATCGTCCTGCCCTTAATTACATTTTTCTACTTTTTTTCAGTTTTACAGACAAACGAAAGAGAAGAAGGTGATAATTGCTGTAAAAAGGGTCGACTCGAGTGTCATCAGTGTAGTCAGTGCAAGCAAGAGAACATGTTCATGAATCGACGTAAACTCGTAGACCAAACAGGCTTAGCTGGTTACCTGACTACTCGCTCCAAGACTTTCTTTGACTACCTAAGCCCAAGTGTTTTCTATTCCTTTCATATTTTAACAGTACACCAACCTCCTTAACACTATGCCTGAAGCTATGCAAGGGTCTTGAACTTCTGGCATAAATAACGACAATTTAAAGCCTAGCTTAGAACTGACTTGGCAGGGATTCATATAATGTTTCACCGTACGCGATTGCAAACATTCGAACTGACAACATTATTTTGTTTTGACGTTAGTTGTTCAATTGTGACTGTCTTGTATAGCCTTTTGGCTTAATTAAAGCCGTTCCAACGTATTGCTGTGTTTTATGAAAGAAGAAGCAAGTTAATATTTCAACTAACCCTTGAGCAAGATTTTGGTGAAGCGAGTCGTTCAGACCTTGCTACACCCTTCGATGACGACAAAACTATAATACCCTATTTATATAGTTATACATTATATATCTTGTTTAGAAAATGTCATAAAGATCATGAATGTTTTTCCTAGAAGATAGATGCTCATTTGAGAAAGAATATATATTTTTTCAAACTGAAATGATGAATGAAGGAGTAGGTGTTGAAAATGAAGAATTTATTGGGTACAAACCGCGACAAACCGCGCAAGCAAAACACTCTTATTGTTTGGTTTTTGGGTTGATATTACAGTAGAGAAGTCGAGAATATTTAAGTAATATAATGCGCAGTATAAAGCGGCGTTGCTTTTCACTTTTACCACGGTTATACCAGATGTTTTGGGGCAACGAGAGGAAAGCAAGCAAGCGCGTCCAAAATGTTTATCTTAACCCAGTTAAATAAAAATTTAGCAATTCCTAATTACTGGACCTCAAACTGCGCAGCTCTATCAATTATACATTTTACTATCTCTGCCGTTTTTATTCGTGATAAATTGTGAATATGTGAAGAGTTTTTCAAAAATAGTCACTGCGCCAATTTTTGTTGAGACGATCTCCCGCCGTTTGTAATGTTGTCATCTGACCGGGGATTAACCAATCAGAGCGCGTCTTATTGTGTTGCCGATCGTGGGTGGTCAGTTTCATGTCGAGAAGAATTGAATTACAATCAGATTCGTAGAGCAACTTTCCCTATGGAATTGTAAGCAGCCTATATCAACCATTCCTCATTCCAAACGGCTTCATTCTCGTCTGAATGGTTCGAGGACGACCCAAGCTATAGCGATCGCGCTGGTATTCGACTCCGAGAGCCTCGTAGAAGCGAACGATGAGCGAAGATCTCGGGCCACTGGAATAACATGGCGGCGAGTTCTTCCAACGCTCAGTTGGTGTTGTGTTGGGTGATTTTGTGTGGACTTTCTTGGGGCCAAACGCCTGGAAAAACTTCATGTGAAAGGATAAAACCGTGTTCTTGTACGGGTAGACGTGTGGTGTGTAAGGACCAAAGATTAACTCGTATTCCGTTGGGGATTCCTTCAGACATTACATCCTTGTGAGTATAATATTGAGACTACTGACTGACCAGTCTGTTTAGTTAGTGCAGTTTTCTTCACTTCTAAGAATCTTTAAATTCAATTTTAGTTTCGATTTTATTAGTATTCATACGTAGAGTAAAGTATAGTAAGACTTAACTGGCGGAAAAGGACCATGTTGAACCATTATTCAAAGACTATCCAATCGATAAGACTCGAGCAGTCCATGTACAGTTTATCTGAGGTGAGAGGTCTTTGGTTGGCAGTTCAAACGACTTATCCGTGGATCGTGTTTCACAAGATACAAGAACTTCAATTGAAAATCCTCAATCTCGTGTACTAAAACACTCCTAAAATGTTCGAATAGGTTCTATAAACTCGATTGTTTATGCCGCTCAAGTAGGAATACCGAGTTCCACGCGAAGAGAATTCCCAGACGTCTGTCAAGACTTGTTTAGGTCCGAAGATAAAGTTGTCTTGTTTATTCGGCATTCGTAGCGTAAATTCTCATCAATAGGAGATCAGTTTGCAGTCTAGAGAGGAAGAAGCTGCCAGCAGAATCATCTAGTTAAAAATCTGACATATTATGAAAGAATTAGTTCGACATTTGGACCAACTCTGATGACAACAAGCCCGATGTCAAGAGATATCGAGCTCGCGAAGCAAGGATTTCTTTAGCTTCGGCCAGCGATTCTTGTCCTTTTGACACACGACATTTTTAATACCTGTATCTCTCGAAATCTAAAAGTCATCTTCGTCCCCGAATTAGTGATAAATTGACGTGGAAAAATGTTAAGCAAGGCCGAACATTTCGATTTATTTTGCGATATCCAGGAAAATATCTTGGGGTCTCTAATAATTCTAGTGTCCAACAGATGTGTGGTTCAATCCGTGGCTTTGTTACTGAAGCCAACTTCAGGATTCTTTCCTCCGATTGCAATTCATTGATCTATGTATTAAATATTGTACTAGGCGACATTTTTTGGTCGGTGTTTTAGGGGTTGGTTGTACAAAAAGGTGTTGGAAGTCTATTCGTACATGATAATGGCTTTAGTATATTAGAAATGCAATCACTATTATGAACTGTCCTTCTAATTACCTTGAGGATTAAGCTAGAATGTGTTGCATGTTTGTCACTACAAAAGCCTGACTTAGAATATAAAAGGTACAATGTAAGACTCAGTCATGTATAGAAAGATAAAATCGGTTTTGGCACGGCTAACTGAGGTTTTCCGAGGAAGTTTTCATTGAAAATTACTCGATATTTTTCAGTTAGAATACAGAGGAATGGCTTCCATCACCGAAAGACAAACATTAAATGACTTGTTATTCTTGCGTGCCATGCATCGTTCTTGTTTGCTCATCATATTTAGCTTTAGTAACTATTGTCCTACAGATAGATCGATCGAGGCAGTGACAGTAAGTGCACGAGATTCGAAGATAAAACTGGGTTTTTTAATTCTAGTTTTTTTGGGGGGCGATTTTGTTTATTGGTGTGTCTTCAACACATGCACTCCACGAAGCGCGCTCTTCTTTTCTCTTTTCTCAGCATATAACAGCTTGAAATCCTCTCAACAAATTCCCTGCTGTGAGTCCATTTCGTAAAGGGAGAAACTTCCCGTGCTCTTAATTCGTAGTCATCCTTTCATAAATTCTGATAATATTTCACATTAATTACAAAAACACCCTTTTCTATAAGCTTTCACTTCCAGAAACTTTGTTCCAAATCACTTTTGGAAAAGTTTATAATCCTCTCCCTTCTGTAAATCGTTTCTATTTTCGCTCAACATATGGCTAAAATTGTGTTCAATAGATTTAATATTCTAAGAGGCATCCAAATATAAATGCCCTCAGGGTATAAGCTCATCTTGGAAGACTAACCGCTATACGAACTAGATGCAAATATCTCCCCCAAAGATACCCCCTGTAGAGCGCTTTATTAATGAGCTAGAAAGCAGCTATGCTTCATCGCTCACTCTTATTGTTTTTCATTGTCCATGTTGTTCAGTTGCCATATGTTTTCTGGTGGCCTTCCTTGCTACTAATCTTGAGCTTTGAGTAAAAAACGTTCAGCTTGTTACCCCTCATTCAATCTATCATCTATTCCTCAGTGTCTTTGGTTTTAGTTTAATTTTGATTGTTGACTTTGGGTCTGTGTTTTATGTACTCAAGACTGCCTTTAAGAATGTATTTTCTGTTTACCTTAGGAAAAAAACTTCCCTTTGAAATAACGGCTTTGAGATTAAGACGCATATGTCTTTTGTCATTTTACTTAGCATTCATTTGATTCACAGTTGGGTGTAAAATCAAGAAAATGCATTCCTCCTACTCCACATGGTCTTCCCAATGTTTAATTTTCTTATTTTGGTAACTTAGAAATCTTTAGTTTCTATCAGCAAGTCAACCGTACTTATTCACTTTGTTAATTTATGTAAGACAAACTATCCATTGGTGTATTTGCTTACTATATAGGATTAACTCCAAGACGCCACTTGACAAAAAGTCCGTATGTAAACTGTAAAACAAATACAATTTTGCTTTGAAATGCTCTGACTATGCATGTAATTTTTAAGTGTTTTTCTGTTAAGAAACAAATGCTTATCAGTTGAATATATCAGACTTTATTTTCTGTTTTGACCTGGTAATTATCATGGTTCAGTTTCAATAGTTTGGTTGCAGCAATAGTCTTCAACACTTGAGATATTATCATCTGCTGTGCCATGCCTAACAGATATAGCCCTTAACAAGATGACTCATAGAAAGTTCTTATTTAATACATCTGTACTTTTTCATTGAGATACTTTATTTACATGTGTATAGTTTAAACTAGAAAAAGACAATCATTTTATCATGCTTTGTCAAAATGATATTTCTTATCTCACAATTATGACTCTATTGAGTAAGTATTAAATAATTCATCTTGACTTGTATTCTTATTTCCATACTGAAACTTAAACAAAAACTTTTTGATTTGAACAAATTTCCGTTCCATTACTGACCAGGGTGTGCTTCAACAATTTCGGAAACAATGCTTGTGTTTACGGACGTTAATAATGAGCAGCATGGCTCAGTTAACAAGTTAATAGTCTTATTTCGTACATAACACCAGTCTTTATAGCTTTACCAATATTCCATATCAAGTCTAGTATAGTATGGTTCATTGTGTTTAGTGAATGCTCTCTGAAGTGTTAATAATATTGATCCAATGTGATAAGTGGGTGCTTGATAACTCTTCTAATATATGAATGTTTCAGACTGCTATTCTTTAGGATTCTTAATTGTCAATTTAGTAAATTACAACAGCAGCTGCTACTACATCAGCACTCTTAAAAGCTGTGAAAAACCTGTTAGTTGAAAGTATAGAAAGTAGAGGCTACACTCAACACAAATTCACACTTCAGTTACATTTCAGTGTACATCAAGTCTTTATCTTTATCTGTCATTATCTGTGCTAAATTTCAATCTCTATAACTAAACTATAAAATCCTTTTATTTTTAGTCAAAAATATATTGATTTTACTTACTAGAATTATTTAATTTCCTTTTTTTAACAGAGCTGAGTCTACTTTTAAAAATACTTTTCTGATAAGCTCTAGATATGTCGATGAAATTAATGAGTTTTTGGTCACTTCTTTGTAATTTTCTCTAATGTTGACACAATATAATTAATGTGGTCATTAACAAAAGAGTCAGCCCTTTCCCAAATTGCTTTTTGCTTTACAATAAGATGTTGATCTAGCTGGTTAGTAAGGTATTTGCATATCAATAAACATGTTATTCTCCTGGGTCTGTAGGTACTATGATTCTCATCATAACAGTTATGTCTAGAATACTGAACTTTGGCAGGATAACTCATAAGTTTGTCTAGTTCACTCTTTCATCTTGAGATAAATATATTTGTTTTCATTTTTCATTTTTCATTTTAAAACATAAGAAAAAACACACCTCGATTAAGAAAAAAACAACAAGAAAAGTTATAAGTATATTTGATTTATTCAAAAAAAAAAAAAAAAGAAGAAGAAGAAGAAGAAGAAGAAGAAATTGGGTTATTCCAATTGATACAAAGTTGTTCTTTGAACCAGTTGTTTAGGAAGAGTACAACTTACTTTTCAAGAGTTAGGAAGTTATTGATAGCACATGGTGTTGTGTTGTTAAGTAAGCTCTATAAAAAATGTATTATTTAATAACCTCCACCCTTAGCTATTTCCTTGGAATCTTGGTTACTTTGGATATTATGAATCTATGCTTTTATCTCCAATCCATTTCCCTTTGATTCTGCTAATGGAAAATAATATTATTTATAACTCGACGATTCGCCGTAGTAGCATGTATTAATGATAGTGGTGCAAGGCAATAGTGAAATTCAGTAGGGAAACAATTCTTAAAATAAATAACATAAAGTGTGCAGTGTTAAGTTATACAATAAAAGAATAATGTTATTTTTTTTGAAAATAAAGTCTTGCTTTTGTTCAAGTTATTGTTTGGAGAAACTTTAATGTACTTTTTATTGATAACCTTGACTTAGAACTTTCTGATTGTTTTAGTGTATTTTACAAGTCGTTAATCATGTGTTAGCTGTCAGTGAAAAAAACATAATTATTATTATGAATGTGGGATCTAATGACCTATTGAAAGAGCTTTTTTCTTTCTTAGTTTCATAATAGTTATTTTATATTTTTACTCATGCTGAAGTTATCATTCTTGTTTCTTTTCCAGGGATCTTAGTAACAATAACATCGAACATATAGACACTCAACGATTATTGAAGTTCAAGTCCTTAAAAGAACTGTGAGTAATGCCGAAAGTATTAGCTAATTGTTTGTAATGATTAATAAATCATACCAGATGGGCTCTATTGGCAACTTCTAAGGGTGGGTATGAACCACGCCCTACTTGGAACACCTCTCTGACTTCAACTACCTCCTTGAAAAAATTATGTATTTTTGAAGATTTCATGAAGATCATTTTTAGGACACACATATATTGTTAGGCAATGCTTCCATCTTTGACCAAAGACACATTTATGCAGGGTTAGACTTATTGGAGAAAATATATATCTGTTCAAGGTCAACTTGTTTTTTCTGTCCTTTGCATATGTGAATAATTTACCTGTTACCTATCTCCTTTGTGCCTCATGGTACATAAGGCCTCCACAGATGATCTTATGTTAATAATTTACAGTGAGTTAAATTGAACCCTGTGTATATGTATCTGTTGTCAAATATTTAAGCACTTTTGTTAGATGGTCTATTCATCAGAATATTCTCTGAAGTGCTATTTGACTTTTCCAGATAAAAGATAAGAGCTTTGACTCAAAAGATATTTATATATTTTAATTATATTTACAGTTGTATGTTGAAAAGTTTGATATCAACACCTTTCCCTAGCTAAAATTTTCTGGAATTGAGATGTGGGTCTCAATAGCATTGGCGCAGTACCTGTAAATATACAGTATCAATTGATGATAAGATCAGTCACTGGGCCTTGGGTAGGATTAAGATTCTCCGTCATACCCATCCTTAGTTTGTCAATATATCCAGGGCTTGTAATAATGGCTGGTCAGTCGTCTGTCATGATGACCAGCCAAATTGGTTTTAGCTTGGTCATACCTTGTTTCTAGATCAACGTTACTGTTCAATATGACTGGCAAAGCAAAGATTTGACTGGTCAAATTCTAATTTTTCAAGCCTTGATATCAGAAAACTAAATTAAACTGTGTTTTTTTCCAGCATCCTTCATCATAACAAGATCAAGAAACTTCCCCCTTGGGATTCATTTCCTACTACGTTAACTGTCCTTTCTCTGTAAGTAAATAAACCTCTCTCTATATATTAATATACTGACACTTGATCTCACAGCTTCTGGTGCTGTGGGTTTACTTGTACCATTTAAAACAAAGCCACCTGATGTTGAAAATAAGATCGGATGGTTTTCAGTTGAAATATTTTTCCAATAAAACTGTGAAAGTCTTACTAGTAACAGTGTTGTGTGCACTTTTATACCTAATCATCTTAATATTCAGGCAAATTCAAGGCCCTTTTTATGGGTCTCAATTCAGTGTTATATGCAGACTTCTTATTAGGTGGACACCAGGCTGCTAGTTGAACAGTCCATAAGTTTTCTTCACACATTAACTGTAAAACAAGCCTTCATTCAGCAGAAACCTTCCTATCAAATCAAAATCCTTAAACCACCTCGAAGATTTAAGTCAGGGCATGGCTAAATCACAGATCAAATCAAAATTATGGACTCCCTTTATTAAGGAAAAACCAGGCAAGGCCCTGAAGGTCTTTGCTTAATGGAGTCACTACTGTATTATGACAGCTATTGTCATATTAAGCTGAGTGAGTCCCGACTGGCAATATAATTTTGGGTCATTTTTTCTTCACACAAACCAATATAATTTCTGTTCAACTTGTCACATGTTGCTGTTATAGTTTCGCTGTAGCCTGTATACAACAGCAGTTTGACCTCTTGTTAATCAGTGCTGATGTCACTGACTTGTTGATTCATTTGGTCATTTTACTTTCAATTACTGCTTCGTCTTCGTAATCATATTTCAAAGTACGAATTACACTTTGCAATTATTACGATCCTCAATATTGTATGAACTTGTGAGTTGCCCTTTGAAATTTGGTTTTTCATTCATGAATAAATAGATAGATATGCTAGCCAAGCCTTTATTTTAAAAAAATATATAGATATGCTGGCCAAGCCTTTATTTTGAAGGCACATGAGTGGACCCAGATGGCAGCTGCCCAGGGTACTCCCATTTTGAGCATTAACCAGCTGTGTTTTTGAGGGCGGTGCTTAAAACTCTGTGTATCCTGTAATCCTGTCCTATCCCTCTCATTATTCATTTATCCACTTGTAGAACTCATCAGTTTCAATTTAATATTCTTTCTTGCAGACATCACAATAAAATCACAGCAGTGCCTTCCTTCAACACCACAAAACAACACTCCCTCAGAAAACTGTAAGTCAAAGTTATTTTTGGAAGTGTTTTTGTTCACTTACTGGGTTCCCAGGGGTCAAATTTAATTAGTTGAGAATAAAATTAAAGAAGAAAAAGCAAGAAATTGAAGCAGACGATAAAAAAAAAACATTGAATGAATTGAAAAACCTCAATGTAAATGTCATTTCTTGTGGTTCAAATAACTTGTAAATTGTTTTGTTTGTCTTGTGCAAAATGGTCAGTGAAAATTGTTATTAACTCAGGAAAAAGTCAGAAAAAAGTCAGGGAATTTCGTTTTTAAATTGACCAGGAACCTGACATATTTGAAATACAGTAGTCATTTGATGCACCATGATGCTATTGGCACGTAAATTTATGAGCAGTCAAGTCAAAAGGTTGTTGAAAGCTGTGGATCAAATGTGTTGTGGGTTGGGTTTGGAGGGATGAGATGATACTAACATGATAAGTTACAAATGAACACACCCATCTTTGAAATGTGCAAGGATAATGAAAAAAATAGCTTTTTTCTGACTGTAAAAAACTGGTACGCCTTCTGTATACATTTTCAATGATTTCTATCTTAATAGACTAAATGTGTTTGTACTCCATGTCATCCTAAAATTCTAGTGTGATCAATTGAATGATTGGAAATCAACTCAGTCACATGATTGGATTCAAATACATTCAGGAATTGAATGAAATCGAATGCTCAAAAAATTGTGAATTGGATTTCCAAACTTAATTAAATATTTGATTGCATTTGATTTCCAAAAGAAGCAAACTAAAGATCTATTACTTATTTGATTACAGTTGAATGTAATTGAATTTTCGATTGTATTAAATTTGCTCCAATGGATCCTAAATTACGATCAAATATAATCAGATGTTGGATTTTGTTCAATTGGCTCCAGTTTTGTTGTGAATTCATTCCATTGCTGAATACAATTGAAATACAATTGAATCCAATCATTCAAATACATTTGATTGGATTTGATGGATTGGAATGTTCGATTGGATTCGATTGATTGCGCCGGGAAAAATGCATCAATTTCATCAATATCAAAAAGTCCTCTAACACGAATGTTTCAATGTTGGGCTGAATTAATACTTCGATTGCATGTTACACCATCACGGCCATGTTGGTGGTCATTTAACAAAATACTTCTCATTAGCACCCATTGTTAATACCACCGACATGGCCGCCATGTCTTTGTCATTTGCCTCTTGGGAATGCTTGCAATCCATCAATATCTGAATTAGATTTCATCTAGAATTCAAAAAGATGTTCCACATAGGGTGGAAGTTGTGGGAGAGGGTGTAGATATGGAACTAGAGAAGCCCATTTATGCAGTCCCCTTTCTCTGTCCCCTATAGAAGTTTTATACCATATCCATGTTAAAGGTGGGAACAATGCCAGGGTTTTTTTGCATGACAAGAGAATTTATTCCCCAAAGGAGGAATTATCTATTGTTTTACCCTCTCACATGGCTGCCGTAAAAAACCTCTATCCCTGAAAGCGATGGCATGAGTATGCCATATGTATTAATTTTTCTTCTTCTTTTCCCCCAGTTTTTTGAATAGCAACAAAATAAGGACTGTAGGCATTAATGCATTCGCCAACCTCACGAAGTTAAAATTCTTGTAAGTATTGTTATATTCAATTATCTTTACAGTTTACATTATCTTTATTTTTCTGTTCCTCAAAAATAATCTTTGCAATCTCTGAAACGAGAGCTACAGGTTTGTTAGCCACTGGCTACCCTCGTAAAACAAGAGCCTGAGGACGAAACAAAGCAAGAATTTTCATCCTTGAAAATATATGAATTTTTCTGTTGTTTTGGCAAACGATTTTTTAAGACTTCAATTTTTTTTTGAGTAGCCTTGTGTGGGCTAGGTTTGATATTGCTAATACTATTGACAGCATTGATAACACCAATGATTACTAAAATCCAACTAAGCTCTCGTCATCTGAACCAACGTGACCTCTATGCCTTGGTCATTTGGAAACCCTTTCACTGTATTAAAGCGCTTCGTAATGGCTTCCCTAATTCCTATACGTCATTGTTTTTCCTCCTAGGGATTCCGTACAAAAGCTGGCGGCTTTGTTGTGGCTTTCTTAATTTTAACTGTCATTTGTAAATTCTTGTTTAAAGACCTACATTGAGAACCCCTTTCAATGCAAGCGCTTTGTAATGGCTTCCTCCATTCCTTATGCAGTTTTTTAATTGGCTAACCTAATTTCTAAAATAAAGGCCCCAAAGTGAGCTTTGTATTATAGCTTTCTTAATTCGTAATATTTACTTTTCCAAATGTCGCACTAATTGCTTACTTCGAAGCGTGGAAGCCCTTTCGAAGCAAGCGCATTATAATGGCTTCCCTGTTTCCTGTACGTCACTTTTCATTACTTTTTTCCTCACATTGATTCGAAAAAATCCCTCTAAGCTCTTGTGATCTCAAATGCCGCGACCTTCAATTGCCTCTGCGGGAAGCCCTTTCAATGCCGATGCATCGAAATGGCTTTCCTTAATTCCTCTCACGTCCATTGCGATTACTTTTTCAATTATTGGAATTGTCACCAGTAAAACCCTTGTCATTTAGCTTGTCCAAGCCGGTATCGTCGTGGGAGACATCCTAAGATCTTAAATATTTTTTTTCTGGTCTTCCGTTGTAGGAAACTGAACAGAAATAAATTCACAGCGATCCCTCTCGCCCTATCACGATCTAACTCTCTCACCAACCTGTAAGTATGGTTGACGTTATGTTTTTCTTATCTCCCCTGACCATCTGTTAGTATAGGATATCTTATTACTCTCCAAAATGTCATACCTTGACCTTCACTTTTCCATGACGACATACCAGTTATTTAGCCCAAAATCTCTCTCGACTATTGTCTTCAATAAATGCCAAACGCTATATATTTATTAACCATTTTCTTTCATTTTTTCTTCTTTATTAACAGAGACCTTAGTAGAAACAACATCAAATATGTGTCTAACTCATTACGAGGACTCATACTTTTGCGAACTTTGTAAGTTATTTTTCTTAAAAATTCTATTATCTATGGACTCTTATGTGGTCTGCAGTGTTGCTTTCAACGTGTGGGACTCGAGTTGTTGTTCGAGTGAGCCTCTTAATTCAAGCTAATCTTAGCAAATATTTCACTTGTGACATTTCTAAGACTTCGCCTTTTTAACTTTCACCCAATCTTCCTAAAAATAACTTTTTTTTCATCTTTTAATCCTCGCTTTTTACTATTGGGAACATTTTTTAGTTGTCAAGAAAATTGGAGTTATTATTCACTTGATAGTTTTCTTTTCTTTTTTTTTTTTGTGGTTAGATTTCGTTATCTTAGGGAAGCAATCTGTCAGTACGAAGGGACCAGAGGTTATTTTACATGGCTAAACTTGCTATTGTGTTATCAAACTAGAATTGACAAAAATGTCAACACCGGCCATCAAACCTAATACTTAAGCAAACTAACAGCGAATTCTTGTGTCAAGAAAGCTTTTATTAGAAATTACAGTTGGAAAATTGAAAAATCACAAAGTGTGGCGTAATTCTGTGACATTTGTAAGGGAAATCACTCGGTAATACAGTTGTTGACATTACGAGCGAGTATCTGATGACCTCTTGTGGTTTCCGATGACTTCACTTCACTAAATAAGCTTGTGGTTTCGAGATACTTTCCCATGTTAGTCACCGGGAAAAAATGACATCTGAATCTCCGCTGTTTGTTGGGGGGAAAAGGACAGTTGTACACTTTTGTACAATCTACAAAATCGTGCCTCGACTGTTTTTCGTTTGATAACGCCTTTCGCTCTCCGTTTCATCGATTCTTTTGCCACCAAAGGCTAAATAAATTTTTTTGAGTTTTCAAGGCAAAGTTTGCTTACTTTAAAAGTTAGCTTACTTTAAAAATTATGCTTTACTTTGTCGATGTGCTATTTTAACACATTCCTTTTAGTGGTACCACGTTGTACATGATCTTTTTGACACGCGCCATAACGGCGCGAAAAATGAATTAACCTCTGGCCTGATTGTAAGCGACTCGAGAAAGGATTACTAAAGGATATTCGATAGATAGATAACGTATCCTCCCGTTTTAAACACTGCTGGGCAGCGGTCTTGCATGAGAATGTTGCCAGACCTCGGGAGGGGATGTTTAACCAGAAAAAAAGTTAGTAAAATACGGCTTTTTAACGTTGGAGTGTTTAAAAAGACGGAGAAAGAGATTTATGTTATAGTTGTTATCAGATTGCTGACCTTAGTCGATCGTTTTAATCTGTAATATTACCATCTTTTGTCATAGATTGCAGAAAGCTCTTTGTAAAGATCCAAAAATAATGATTTTTTTTATTCCCTTTCGTTCGTTTGTTTGTTTGTTCTTTTGCTTTCTTTCTTTCTTTCTTTCTTTCTTTCTTTTCTTTCTTTTCTTTCTTTTCTTTCTTTCTCATTCAGTACCGTCTTCTAAAATGTCCATTTTGCTTTGTTGTACAGAAAGCTGTCCAAGAATCAAATATCAGGGGTCCAGAGCGGTGCTTTTTGGGGTCTTGATAAACTAGAACAAATGTAAGTAGTACAGTATTGTACCAAGGTATTTCAATCTAATAAAAATGTACGAAAATAATCTTTTTCTTTCCCTTCAACACAAAAAACTCCCTAGTCAATCCTTTTGTCTGGTCAAAACGAACTCCTTTCGTAGACAACTTTTTGGAAGAAAATCTGAGTCTCGATGAAAATAGGTGTAATGTTTTCTCATTTCAAACCACGTGTCATTCTCTTGGGAATAAGATTCTTTGTTTGAGTTGTATCCATATTCATGTGTCTTTTTATGCGCAACCGTTAAACAAAGAAATGATATTATATGGAATAACACGTGGTCTGAAATGGGAAAACATTATGCCCAAGCTAAAGAGGTCTGAACAACACACCATTTATTCATCTTTTTCCTGTTTTGCTGTAGATACTTTGACAGAAATAATTTCTCATCACTGCAAACTATTTGGTTCTTTAGTCTGAGATCTCTACAAGAACTGTAAGTAGCTCTTCTATTTAGTCACAGTAATGTATAAGTACCCTTGCCTCTCACCTCTAGTGTCTCGGGTTCGATTCCTGGATTCAGCATCACATGTGACTAGAGTTTGTTAGGTCTCTCCCTTGATTTAGGTGTTTTTCTCTGAGTTCTACGGTTTTCTTCCCATCAGCAAAAATTTAAGCTGTGAGTTAGCTGTGCCCTGACTTAGATCATCCCAAGAGGTTGCTTCAAGATTTGGTCTGTGAGTTAGCCCCCTGACTTAGATCAGCCCAGAGGATATTTCAAAGTTCGATGACTTAGCTCGATCTGTGAGTTAGCCATGCCCTGACGTAGAACAGCCCAGAGGATATTTCAAAGTTCGATGACTTAGCTCGATCTGTGAGTTAGCCATGCCCTGACTTAGATCAGTCCAGAGGTTGTTTCAGGGTTGGATAAAATTTAAAGGATTTTTCCGCGGAATTTAAGTCTTCATTTTACTATTTCAGGTTCTTTCAAGATAACCATATTTCCCAGATTCAGATCAATAATGTAGCTGACTGGCGATCATTTCCTGTCTTACGCAAACTGTAAGTAAATAGATTCCCAGCGCGCAGCCTCGCGCAATCTTCCTTCTAGATGTATTCATGTATATTTTTTCCTTTTCAGAAATCTCGGAGGAAATAAATTATCTCATATTACTGATCAGACTTTCAAGCATCTCTTGGCTCTGAAGTATTTGTAAGTACCTCCGAAATGTTTCGAAATCCTGCTAATTTCTCGGCATCTGTTTGGAGGTGTCGATGACCATGATTCTCAGTCGATGATGGTGATGTTTTTGTAGTTTGGCTGTAGAGCGCTTTTCGTTTGAGTAGGAAACGTACGGTACGGAATTCCAGCAAGTGCGTGGCACGCACGGTGTGTCGTAGCATTAAAATGGCTTCCCATTGTACATTCATCCAATCACAAACGAAAATATGGTTAGCTACATATTTGCCGTTTTCCCGCTCTTAAAAACCGCGCGCTGTTGTTCCTACTAATATCTTTTTTTTTGAAACATTTTTTATTTCATTTCTTTAACGATTTAGAATCTTAAATATTGTTCTATTTTTCACAGAAACGTTGCTTCTAACCGTATCTATCACACCACAAGAGGAGCCTTCTCAGATTTAAACCTTTTAGAAACATTGTAAGTATTCATAGTTAAAGACTTAAATTTCTATTGCCCATCAGGGGAACTATTTCACTGTGCTCAGGCGTTCCTATCTGTCGTATTTTATTTTAATTTGTCTTTTTTTCTTGGAAATTCCAGAGATTTAAGCAACAATGATATCTCGTGGACGGTAGAGGAAATGAATGGCTTGTTCAGTGGCCTCAGGAACCTAGTCTTTTTGTAAGTCAATCCATTGTTGATATTCTTCTTGAACGTTCGATTGGTTACGATAGTACGTCGCTATCTGACCCCTTGCACGTGGCGTCAAAGCAGCTCAATTTGGAGGGCAAAGCAAAGCAAAAGAATTTCAATCTCCTGAGAATTCCAACCTATTGTTTTTTCCTCCAAATTGAGCCGCATTCCAAAGTACTGCAAGGGGTAGCTATACTCAACGTTGCTTTGGTTATAAAAGTTTTGTAATATCACTGAGTTCAATGCCAACGGCCATGTCAGATATCAGAACAATAAAATCCCTTTATTCTAGGAAATTAAATTCTTTCTCATGTAAAACGATCGTATCTTTAAGAATTTTAGTGCATGTGAGTGATAGTGTGAGAGATTCTATTATATATTATTATTACTAAGGAGAGTAGTTTTTGCATGGGAATTCAGTTTCCCCCTACTACTATCCATTACCATTTTCTATTTATTTTTTTCCTGCTTTAATTTATTTTCATTTATTTTCTTTCTGTAATATAATGGTATAAACTATTATTAAACTATTAAACTGTTGTTCCTGTCATTCAACATGGCTGCCGTGGTAACGTGATGGTGCAAAACCTCTATAATTTGTCATTATTTTGAAGTACTTCTGATTGTTTTTACATCATAAAATACTGTTTTATTTCTTTATTAATCTCGAATATTTTTCTTGATTCAGGAGGCTGGACGGCAACCGTATCACTGCCATTTCAGAAAATGCCTTTCTCGGACTTGAAAACTTGAGATTTTTGTAAGTAAACTTGCCTATTGTATAGAGCCTTCTCACGTGACGTCAAAGCAGCTCAATTTGGAGGTCAAGACAAAAGAATTTCAATCTCCTGAGAATTGGAACCTATTGTTTTGTCCCCCAAATTGAGCTGCATTCCGACGTGCTGCAAGGGATCTATTATTAGAATGTCGGTGATAGTACTAAAAATAATACTTTGTTTTCAAATTATGGGGAAAAAATCAGCATTTTCGGTTTGAATTACATGTATTGTAACGAGCACTTAGGTACCTATACTAGCTGATAAATTTTAGATGAATTAGGAAGTAAAAATACTACAAGTTTTAAGAGAAAATGTATTTTTCATCTGCAGTAGATCTGTCATTAGTTTATTGTAGACAATGGAAAAGAAACCCTACTTTAGATTTTGAAATCTAGCCACTTCCTCGATAATCCCAGCTAAAGGAAGTCTACAAGTTATTCTGGGTTTATGGATTGTAATATAATTGGTTTTTCCTTTTTTTCTTTCATGATAAAAGGAACCTGTCTGCTAACATCATCACATCGGTCCAGGAAAATGCCTTCCGGGTTTTGACCAGCCTTGACAAATTGTAAGTATCGTAATGGCTGGTTCACACTAGAAATTTTGTCACGCGACGCGAGCGGGTGATTTCACTAGCGATGTTACGGCGTTAGATCGCAGCCAAGTCGTCGCAAATTCGAACATACTCGGAATTTTGTACAACTCGCGGCGATTTTACCATATTCAAATTTGCGACAACTCAACTGTTATCTGTCGCCATAAAATCACCGCTCAAGTCGCGCGACAAAATTGCCAGCATCAATGGGCCTTTTAGACGACCTTTTTTGAGATAGTGGTTATGCATTGCGGTCTAGCTTGGCTACGCGCATTTTTCATACTTCATTATGGTGTTATGAGCCGTTTCACCAGTGTGACACGTGAAATTTACATCAATATATAAATGTTATTTATTATTACAATCAATATTTATAACTTATTGCGATTTAGAGCAGCCAATACGGGTTTATATTGGCGGCTAGTCGCGATGCGACCAAGGCCAATACGGAATATATTTTCTTCCAAAGCCGTCAATATAACCCGTATTGGCGGCTCAAAATCGCAATAAGTTTTAGTATCGCGATTTTCCTATCGCCCGGCAATTCTGAGCCGACAATACGGGTGTATATTGACGGCTCTCTCCCAATCAAACTTATAGGAGAATCGCGATGCATATATATATTGAAAAATGTCCTGTATTTTGTTAAGGTGGCTCAACACCACACATCTCATGTGTGATTGTAAGATCAAATGGCTTCCAGAGTGGTTCAAAAGTCAGAAAGTTTCCTTGACAACAGTGCAAGCCCGATGTCTACACCCACAACATCTGCACATGAAAAGTGTCTTCAACGTCACACCTTCGGCATTTATATGTGGTTAGTGTCTTTTATTGAATATTATTCTTTTGTCTGTTTTCCTTGCATTGATAACGGCCTTCCCTTCATTCTACAATGCCAATCTGTGGTGGAATGGTGGGTAAGTAATCTTTACCCTTTCCCAACTCCTTTGGTGTGCGCTGCTAATGTGCCGCCTCTCAGCGCTGGGTTCGATCCCCAAAACCGCCATCATAGATGAGTAGAGTTTCCTGTTATTTCTCTTCCTTGCTTCGAGGGTTCTTCTCCGGGTTTTCCGGCTTTCCTCCTTCAGCAAAGAATCAACGCTTTGTTTCTGGCCTGCTGTAATTGGCTCATGCTTCAGCTTTGCCCCCCACCCCCCCCCCCCCCCCCCCTCATTCATTATGAACGTCACGACAGAAGCTAACAAAAACTCCTCGGTTTTCTTTGTTTTTCATAGACACCAGCAACCCAGTACCACAGATCTCCCGTCATCCTTCCTCGCAACACGTACTGAAGGGAAGGAACGTCACTCTTCGATGTCAAGTACAGGTCTTCCAGAAAAACAATACCGGCGTGCATTTGAGTTGGAGACACGATCGTGACGTCATGAAGACTGGAAGTATCACAAACCACGCCCAGGTATGACAGACCAGATCTTAAACGTGCGATCATAAAATAGTGTAACGTGTCGTGAAATATTCTTCGAGTTCTCTGTTGCCATTACGTTTTATAATTTGCGCAGTATTCATGGTATCAGCGGTGATTATATATCTTTATGACGCCGAGGCCTTGTTACTGTCATACGTTTTGGTAATGATCTCATTCATTTGCGCTCATCTTTGCGCAGTACACCGCAGTATCCATAGCAACAGTATCTGAGATTCCACCTGATTTTCCTCTCACTATATACTTATGCGTATCTCACCCATGCACTCTAGTTACTAATATACCTGGGTTTGTGTGTGTATTGCAGATCTCAGATGCCAATATGGTGATATATACAAGTGATTTGAAGCTCAAAAGAGTAGGTTTGAACGATGCTGGCTTCTATCAGTGTCTTGCTTATAGCAAGTTTGGCTCCGCGTCTTCGATGAGAGCAAAATTGGATGTTTTTCGTAAGTATCTTGATCCAGCGTGCTAAAATTCTCGAAAAATCGATTCTCATAAGTAGTTCAAATCTTTCACCTCAAAGTCAGCCGTGATTCTGCGCTGTTAATTTTTCACGCTGTTGAAGTACCTGAAGTATTATTATTAGATAAGAATTTCTATTTTTTCTTCTTCCAGAACTCCCTTCATTCACAAAGAAGCCCGAGGACGTAACCGTGCAGGCTGGAGAAACCATTAGACTACCATGTGCCGCACAAGGAGAACCAAAGCCTACAATTTCCTGGCGAAAAGACGAAGGCAACACCAAGTTTGCTGCTGCGGAAGAACGGCGCATTATTCACCACGAGTCTGAAGACTTGTTTCTGATAACAGATTCCAAGGCGAAAGATACGGGATACTACACGTGTAGTGCTAGGAACGATGCTGGGTCCATAAATGCCACTGTTTTCGTGACAGTATTGGGTGAGTAAAGACCTTAGGTTGCGTTATGTTGTGATGTGTCATGCAAGTTTTGTGGATAATTTTTTTTATGAGTCAAAAACATTAAAGATAAATAAACAATAAAGAAATAACAAAGAAATAAAGAAATTGGATTTAGCAGTGACATCTCTCAGAGTAGCTATTCGTCCACTGAAATTCCAATTGGAATTTAGAAGTTGATTTTTGTGCAGGGAGGAAAATCGGAGAACCCGGAGAAAAACCCTCGAAGAACAGGAGAGAACCAACAAACAACATACAAAAACCATACCCGGTACGGTCACGGTACGGTCACGGTACGGTCACAAAAGCCATCACTATTCTAATATCGTAATGCTAATTTTATCTTCTCCTGTTGTTATATTCAGAGGTACCACGCTTCATGCAAGCTATGACCAGCAAGACGGTCAAAGAAGATGAAAGCGTCGTTCTTGAGTGCATCGCTAGTGGCATCCCAAAGCCAAGATTTAAATGGTACAAGGACGATAGAGAATTGTCTCTGAATGCACGAGTCCTTACTCACTTGAATGGTCAGCTGCTTGTTATTGTAAGGGTAGAACTGGATGATGAGGGTACCTACATGTGCGAAGTATCGAACTCTCTCGGTACGGCGAGACAGTCAGCTGAGTTGACAGTGCTAACAGGTATGTTGTACTATATTATTGGTTTTCTTGTTCTAAGCAGCAGGCGTAGCTCAGTTGGTTAGTGCGCGGCCCTCCGCGGTGCTGAAACGCCGGGTCCACAGTTGGATCCTCAGGATCTTCACATCTGTTTCGACTTCTCTCTAATCCGTGTAGCTTCAGCTTTGAATACTCTTAAAACAGAGCACTGATGGAGAGAGGGGGGTAAAGTGCGCACCGTCAGCTCCCTGGAAGACCAGCTACTAGCTGAAGGAACACTGACGTTAAATAAGGCCTTTACCTTTTATCTTCACCTTTTAGGATCGTTTTTCTTTGATTGACGGGAGGAGCTAAAGCACTTGATAAAATAACTGTTATAATTCACGCGTGCGCATTTGTATCTTATAAAAGAATTTTTTTAAAAACTTGCTTGCTGTGTTGTGTGAAGTTATAAAGTACTTGGGGCGTGCGTTTGCTATTTCTTTAACAAACGTGCCGCGTCTACATTTTTTTGGGTCACGCAACTTTACAAGCAAATACTCTCTTGTGACATTAATGTTTCTGTACGAAGTTCGTGTCATGTTGTTGCAATATCTTGATGGTTTTTTTTCTTTCAGGAACACTTCATGGAGATCAAAAAGAAGAAGACAAAGAATCAAGCGCGTTTCGCTACGACAAGAAAACATTTTTAGGAATCATAGTTATTGTGGTCGTATCATGTGTAGTAGGAACATCACTTGTATGGCTTCTGGTAATTTACTGCGCTCGTAGGGGCTCAAACAGACGACGCAAACACGAAGAGCTTCACGCTACAGCTGCACCAAGAGAAGACGTTAGCTATATCCCTCTAAAATCGTACAGTTCTGGTAGCACACAAACAAGTCGGGATTCTCCTCGTTCAACAGCAACATTTACTACTTCAACTGGATCTCAGGGTTCGGCTTTTCCTCCGAGTACTTCGAGTTCAGAGACTAACTCGGGGTCCGAAAAGGCTTTAACTGCAGATAACTTAAGCTCTGAGGCTTCAGTCAAAGGAAGCCATAGTTCATTAGCGTCGTCTTGTCCGTCGGACGCTTCAGAACCTGTTAGACAGGTTATACACGTTCAAATTCATAGTTCGGACAGTGACTCTGAGAAATGTAAAAGTGTTTCTCCTGCGCGGAGAAAAGGAACTAGTTCTACTAGAGACAAAAACAGAACTATACACTGCCAATGTGGGCAGCCGTGTGGGATGAATGTCAAATGTGCGTGTGGTATCTCGAATGAGATATCTGAAGAAACTGAATTCGACGGACTGCTTACAGAGGAATGCAATACAAGTCATGTATAGCATATGTATGTATATAGGTGTATATATAATGGATAGAAAATACCGTTAGCATAGAATACTCTCTAGTCTGTCGCGTTAGTAACCACTCGAAGACGAAGATGACGCGAAGAAAAACAGATGTGAAGGCTGTAAAGTGCGTGTGCTTGTTTGAAGTGCATTTCTGGATCAGAATGCGCAAACATAGTTACCATTCTCCCTCCCCCCTCAGTAACTCCACCCTCCCCCCCCCCCCCCCCTCCCCCCCCTTCAAGGTTCCGTCTTCAGAAAGGCAGCAAACCGCATAGCGCACTCTCAGCCTTCGCTGAACATTATATAGATTTATACATAGAGATTATTCATAGAGTATTATATGAATAGATTAGAGTTGGACACTACAGTATATAATGTAAATATGGACTTCACTGGGGAGGGTATTTTGAACGTTCTGACGTAAAATTTCTATTGAAGTGAATGGCGCCTTGCCTACATGTTTGTTTTCTACGATCCACACATTTTTCTCGACTCCTGCCATTTTTCTATGAAAACTGAAAGTGAGGTCACTGACACTCTCCAACGGAAAAGAAAGGGGAACTTAAAACTACTTTTGACTTGCTCTTTTCAATCGTTACTCTTGATACAGGGGGAAAAGAGTATTGCGCATGCTCGGAAATGGCGGACACATATTTCGCGACACTAATTTCGCGATTTTGAAATTTTTTTCAAAATCGCGAAATTAAATTGTCGCGAAAATTTCATGTAATAAGGTAGCAGAAACCAAAACCCAAGACATCCATAAGGGATGCTGTGCCCTTCGTCAGTCTCATACCCAAAGTTCCTCGTATTTCAAGAGGAAAGAAACCGAGCAGCTCTGGGTATGAGACTGCCTTTCGTCTGCTTTTCCAGACATGCACAATACAGTTTTAGCCCGCGTACTTCACTCAAGGCAAGGCTGTCGTCGTCTATTTAACGGCTGCAAAATTGTCTCACTGCACCGATAATGACATAGCTAGTTAAAGTCTATCCTCTGTTTTTGAGGTGGGCGTAGAAAACTAGATCAGGGCGGGGAGTTTCCCCTTTATCGCCAAATGCAAAGTGAAGAGAAGTGTGTTCGTCGGCGGAAAGTGGTTACATGACTTACACACCCATTTCTCTCTGATTTGTAATGGTGGGATATGAGAAACTCCTCGTCATTGATGTCAGAAATTTAATGTTATAGGAAAAGGATAAAATACGGCTATGCTGTACAAAGCCCTTAATTATTACAGAATGTATTTATTGTACTTCAATTTTAAATGCAGTCGCTACTTCTTGACGTGTTTTACTACTTCTATTATGACACTACTACTACTCCTTTGTAAAATAATACAAGCATGCAAAGGAACTGTGAATCTTTCCTAGATGTTTGTCCCTCACTAGGGATGAAACTCTGGTATGAAGTTAACTTTTTTATTCAAGAAAAATAAAATATTTCATCATTAAAAGCGTGTGAAGGCATTATTGTTGTAATGGGTGAGGGATTTGTTTTCAGATGCGTTCAGCAATAATGTTTCTGTCTGTCTGTCTGTCTGTCAGTATCTTTCTGTATGTGTTTCAAGATTAGCAAAATGGAAGTTTTAAGACGCTTTAACGAAGAAAGAAAGAAAACGGAACATGGAAGGCAAAGAAATAATTACAAAACGAGAATAGGAATGGCAAAGCGAACATAGATGTGCGGTTGGAGTGGGATCCCTGTACATAGGTTGGACTGGTAGGGCCCAGACTCTTTACTAGATTTATTTTCCAAAATGGCGGCCTCCACAGCTGAATTCAAATTTTGAAGAAAATGTTAAGAACTTCCATGTATTTGTAAATAATATTCTAGGTCAAGCTATGGAAAGACATCATAACCCTATTGAGTATCTCCAAGCTACGTTGAATGCAGAATTGCAGCAATTATTCACAGGCCAAGCTGCTCACTTGTCTGGCAAGTTTGCGCTGTTCGTCAAAAGAAAACCAAATAACCAGGGCGATATTCACTTCCCTGCCTTTGGACGACAGATCAAAAGCTTAGAAGAACTCTACAAAGACATAGAGGTATAAAGTTATTCAATTTTTCAAAAGTTTGGTAAAAATTAAAATTTGTTTCACATGTGCACTAATTACATTTTTACATCCTCAGGTTGACGTTCCAAAAGATTTGGAAAATATTTTAAAGTCCTCTTCTATTCTAATTTATATAAAAGACTTCAACTTCTCGCCAAGTACTGGGCAATTGAACTTCAAGTTAAACAGAGTTACAGTAACAAAAGATGTCATAAAATATGTATTACGAAGTGGACTTCAGTATGGTAAACAGTTAGGGAATCAGGAGATGGTGGGACAGGACCTTGGATTATGTGATGACAAAACCAATATGTTTGTTCTTAGTAATGGTTGTGCAATAGATAGTGGAGAAATCGCTCTAGAATATTTGAGGACTGTCATTACTTGTGGTCATCTGAAAAGACTATTATCAGCCAATGGGTGAGTTAATTCCTACTTACTGGTGTTGTTCTCGTTTTAATTGGATTTATGTCTAAATATTCTTATTGTTATGTTCATTCTCATATGGGTGGCATGGGTAGTGTGTGCCGCTTATTGTTGCCACCCCTCACTACGGGGTGGTAAAGAGGAGGTGCGGCTGCTAATGATGATGGTGATTCATGATGATGGTGGCGATGGTAACAGTAACCATTAGCGCCCTAAAAGACCTGTCCACCAACTGTCGACCAATTGTCGACCAACTGTCGATCAACTGTTGATCGTTTGTCGACCGTTTGTCGAGCAACTCTTAATCAACTGTTTGTCTACCCTTTGCCAACTGATCGACCATTTGACGACCGTCTGTCAAGCGATATCTACTGTGGTATGTCAACAAACTGTTGACAACATGTTGGCCAACTGTCAACTAAGTGTCAACCAACAATTGGTCAACAATTGGTCGACAGTTGGTAGAAAGGTCTTTTGGGGCGCTAATGGTTACTATTACCGGTGGTGATGATACATGTTGCTGCTAATAATGATGATGATTCATGATGATGATGGTGGTGATACACGATACCGCTGCTTATGATGATGATGATACATGATGGCGATGGTGATGATGGTCGTGGTGATGATGATGTTGGTTAGTGGTGATGGTGGTGATGATACATGATGATGATGCTAATGATGATGGTGATGTATGATGATGATGGTGACGATATGTGATGATGGTGGTGATGATACATGATGATGATGCTAATAACAATCGTAGTACATGAGGACAATGGTGAGAGTGATGATGATAAGGACACATGATGGTCATCATGCATCATGATGTTAATGATGATGATGCATATCAGGGAAAAGGTTTGGGAATTTATGAGTTTTGGTATAGAAAATGAAGGTGGAGCTAAAATTACTATTCAAGAAAATGAAGCCGAACTTGCACACAGTTTATTGCAACAATTAATAGTCATATCTGGCCTGCTTCAAAATCAAGGTTGAAATGAAAGGGGTACATTTTCAGGCAAAAAGGTATATGAAAGGGGTATCTTTGTGCAGAAAATTGGTTTATAAAAGGGTAAGGGGTCAAGACTCTGAGCAGAGAAACCCCATACAAAATGCTGCCCCAGGAGGCAGAATCAATTTATCATGGAAAACTATGAGTAGAGTTGGTTGTTGGTTCTCTCCCCTGCTTGGAGGGTTTTTCTCCTTGTTCTCCAGTTTTCCTCCCTCTATAAAAATCACTGCTAAATTTTTACCTTATTCCTCTCCATCCACTCATTCATCCATCCCATCTACCCACCCAGTTACCCCTCTATATGTCTATCTATCTATCCATTTACCTTATCATCATACACCTTTGACATCCCAGCTCATTTATCCATTCATTTATCTGTCCATTCATCCATCCTCTTATCCATCCATCCAACCACCCACCCTCCCTCCCCTTCTAAATTGTTTGATCATGTGCTGCTAGAATTTCATTAAGCATTTAAAAATTACCCAATATGTTGACATATAACCCATACCGTCTGTAACTTTTTTTTTTAGTTTACAAACAAGGACAATGAATTCAGATGAAAAACTGGCATCTTTTCCAAACTCAAAAGCCACTTCAGACCTTCTATCATTATTTGATGAGTCATACTCAAGAACATTAAGTTTTCCTGAAAGAGAAGATGACAAATACCAAAAAACAGTCATGGAAGTAGAAAAAATGTTTGCAGAATCTGATAAGGTATCAAAAATAGATAACAGCAGTTGGAAGAATGCAAAAGTTATGGCGGTGAATTGTGGAGAATCAGCAGAAAGAGATGAAACTCAAATTAGGACTGACATTGAAGGCTTTTATCTGGACTGTGAAGAATTATCTAAGAAATATGGACTGCAAAAAGGTACTGTAATATCAATAACACAAAAAGGTAATTAATATTTATCACAATGACTATTAAAGCCATATCATATTGAGCCTCAGGTTTGACAGGGGGGTCAAGACCCTCCCAACCCTCCCCCTGGATCCACCACTGGTACATGGAGTTACAAAATCTCTTCTTTCTACATATCATTTTGTAATTTTTCTTTTAGTTGATGTTAGCAAGACAGTCATTCATGAAGTTTCAAGCTTAGAATTCAATGCAAAAAATCAACCAATGAAGGTAAAGAAATAAATTATGGGATATCACCAAATTCACATTTTATGCTCACAGTTCAATGATATCTTTGATTGAAGCTGAATCCAGTAATATGATGCATAACTCACTTCAAATGAATAATTTTCTTTGATTGATACTCATAATTAATTCCACAAACAAGAGAGGCTAGTCAGTCAAGAACAATAGTTATTCAAATTGGTCACCATATTTCAATTCACTGTATAAGAGGTTCCAATTTTGTATGGTGATTTTAGACTGTTTCTTTGCGGCAAAGTCCACTTTTTGACTCCTTTCCTTTGAAGCTCATTAAAAAATTCATGTGGGATGAATAAATTATATCTTTGATTGACATGCAATCCAGTAAAATGTTGCTGTAGCTCACTTGAGATTGAAAGCTCTGATGGATATTCATAATGAATTCATAAAATTTATCAAAAACTAGCTAAATAATAATAAGTTCTAATTTTGTATGATAATTGTAGACTGTTTCTGTGCTAAAAAAAAAAACGCACTTTTTGACTTTTTCTTTGATGCTCGTTATTTGAGATGAATAAATAATCTCTTTGATTGACGTTGAATCCTGTAAAATGTTGCAGGACTAAGTTCAGATAAATAGATTTTTTTCTGATGGATATTCATAATGAACACCACAAATTCATCCAAAATTAGTTGATAAGTAACAAATTCTAATTTTATACGAAGATTTTGAATGTTTTGGTGGCGAAAAATACCCTTTTTTGCGCACTCTTTTTGAAGGTCATTACGACACGGCTTAAAAACCGCTGCGCATGCGCGAAATTGTACAAAACAAGATGGCGGACACGAAAGCTTTTCCCCGGCTGCAAAACCTCTGACTTTGTAAGGCCACTAGCGTTTTATTTTGACCGTAATTTCATGTCTTACTGAAGGAGAATAATTACCAATATCTATTTTGACTATCCAGGTTCTTTATAAGGTCATCGAAAAATCAAACGACGGGATAAATTATTCTGTAGTTCGACAACAAAATCACAAATCATCGAAAATACTGACTGAAGTCCCCTTCGTGTTTTTGTATTTATAAGGTCAGGACAACATATATAAGATTGAGATTTTAATATATTGCTTATTATTTGCCATTACACAAAATATCAAATGAGCTCTTTATTCTGAGTCTGAGCTCTTGAGTAATTTCTGTTTCATTAAGTAAATTTCTCATGGCCGAGATTAGCCGATAAGATTCAAGAACTAACGATCATCAATCCGGCTATTTTCTTGCTAACAAACCTGTCAAAAATCCTCCAAAGCGATTCAATATTAAACAATATGATAGCAATTCCTTAATTTAAAATCCGAATACAATCAACTGTTATAAAAAGATTACTATAGCTTTAACTTGTTCTGCATCATGTGTTAGAAGCAAGGTTTAATATGATGCCATGAATTTAGAACAATCACAAACTAAATCAATAATTTACATACATAGCTAATTCCTTTTTGAATTTTCACTAAAATATTGCATCCTCATACTCATTTAATAGGAGCATTTCAGTTATACAGTAGGTGTAGTTTCCTTTTCTTAGGGAGGGTTCATAATTTATCCAGATGGGGGGAGGGGTCATGATTTTTCTAGAGTAATTTCTTTTTTGGGGGTGGTAGTGGGGGAGGGAAGACCTATGGAAACTTTCCCAAAAATTAGAACAAGGTATAGAGGGGGGGGGGGGGGGAGGCATCAAAACAATTCAGTTAAAAAGGTTATTTGTTTTCATTATCAGTTCTGATACATCACAATTTTTTAAGAACATAGATATTTCTCAGAGAAAACTGAGAAAACTATGTTTGGCAAAAGTATTCAGACTCAGGCAAAGGTGGGGATAAAAAGGGAATAGAGAAAAAATAGGATAAAAGTATAATCAGGGTGCATGTGTGTCTGTGAAGAGGGGTAATATTATGAAAAAAAATAAAATCATTTTGATGTTGTGAATGCAATAAATGTGAAGATAAAATATGGTAGCGGGAGAGTGATGAAGGGGGAGGAAGGGTGCATGGTATGTGGGCAGAAGCATTTGGTCGTGCTAGACGTATAAAATAGTAATGGTATAATGTAGATTGATACCAATGGTGCAATAAATAGTACTTAGTAGATTTTTTTGAAAATAAAATTTATCATTTATCATGATACACAAGTCTAATGCACAATGTTGAGACTCAAAAAATGCTTGAATCAGCCATTTTAGACTGCATGAGGTTTAGTTAAACAGGATAGTGGGAAGAGGGGGGTCATAGTACTTCACCATGGTTAAATTATGAATCCCGGCCCAGCCCCTTCAGCCTGTTGTGAAAAGAGTATATCAGTGTATGTCACTCTCTTTTTCTCTATTTATTCCATATAATATCATTGTTCTGATAGAAATATAATGAATGAAACACAGTTGCCTGACTTCTGTAGTTTATCAATAAACTATTCCAAAGAGCTTTCAACAATTTTTTAGTTCCAAAAAAAAAAAGCAGCATTTTCAGTATTAGAAACTGAAATGATTTAAAGAAAGGAATTAATGACTGATTATTCTATTTCCTGAAAGGCAAACGCAGTGTTACAATATTTATGCTTTCAACAAAAGTGTGACCAGGATAAGTTTACAACTATCTTATCATCTTATCTACTAAACTAGTGTCGGTATCAAATGAGGTATACTCATAAAGCAATGTAAAGGATATATACTATCATAAATGGGTTGTTTCAAAATTAGTAAAACTTACATGAACTGAACCCCTTCTAAGGCTTCATGCATCATAAGGGCTTTACAGTATATTCCTTTAATATATTTATAATTTTTTGTAGATTGGTAGATGAAAAATCTATCTACTTTGGGTCAAAACTTCCATAACTTGGGCTTTCTACTGTGTGTCTGTGTGTCAAAATAATGAAGGATATATTATTTATGAGCTATTCACAGAAATGAGTAAAACTAAGACTTTTCTATTTTTAATGTTTTTGCTAGTACTTATCTAGGGGAGTATCTGATTATAACAGCTGGTTTTGGACACAATTTTTGACCTGGACAAGTACTGAATAGAGAAAAAACACTGTATGCAGAGTTGGCATTGACTTAAGCATAAAAACCTTTGTTTTCGAATGATAACCCACAGTTATCATACACAAGTTCACTTCAATGCTTCCAGTTCCAGCAGTTCCCACTTTACAAGAGAGATTCTCCCATTTACAATAGACATAATATCATGAGTTTTTCATTGATATTATAATATCAAAATGACATCACAGCAAAATAGCTTGTGTAGCATCATGTTGCTAATCATGAAAAGTCTCTCTTTCCTGTTGCATATTTTTTTGAAACTTTTCATGTCTGCTTTCAAATATGCCTTGAAACTCATTTAAAGCTGGTTGAATAACCAGTGTCCCTATTTCCCCCCCGAGAAACAACCGATAGGAAGAATTATCAAGGATTCTATCGCATGTACACGATATCGAAATTGGAGCAAGTACTGTACCAGAATTTATACAGTACAGCGACTCTGTTGAAAATATTTTACATAATATTCGGGGTTTAGCATGCTCATCTCTAGCTTTTATTACGAATTTTAAAACTTACAGCATCCATGACTATATTTACTTGATTATCTTGACAATCAATCAGCATTTGAAGTTCAGAATCCCGAAATAGAATTGGAAAAAGAAAGCAATAATTGTATTTTTTTATCGAAGTATCTGCACTTTGACATCTTGTTTTTGTTCGAATCAGACAGAAAACTTGACAATTCACCATTCACATAACATCGTGATGCTTATCTGTCTCCTTTTCTTGATCATCTACTAACTATAATCCATCCATATGAGAAAAAACCTGCGGTTTTTGGAAGAAAAAGTGCTCGACAATAATTCCTTCCTCGTCCGCCATTTTGTACTGATGCCTGCGATAAATTCAGCGGAAAACCACACTGCGCACCCTCAGTTCATATTTATATTAGCCAATCAGCGGTTTTTAAGCCGTGTCGGTCATTACGCTTTTAACTTTGATCTGAGGTGAATAAATTATCTCTTTGGTTGACGTTGAATCCTGTAAAATGTTGCAGGACTTAGTTCAGATAAATAGATTTTTTTCTGATGGATATTCATCATGAACACCGCAAATTCATCCAAAATTAGTTTACAAGTAACAAGTTCTAATTTTGTACTGCAAATTTGGACTCTTTGCGAACGGAAAAAATGATTTTTTTGCGCACTCTTTTTGAAGGTCATTACGTCGTTCAATTTTGATCTAAGGTGAATAAATTATCTCTTTGATTGACGTCGAATCCTGTAAAATGTTGTAGGACTTAGTTCAGATAAATAGATTTTTTTCTCATGGATATTGATAATGAACACCGCAAATTCATCCAAAATTACCTTAATAGTAACAAGTTCTAATTTTGTACGGGGATTTTGGATCTTTTGTTGGGGTGAAAAACGCACTTTTTGGCCCACTTTGAAGCTCATGCAGTTGCTAAAGTAGGATGACTTAATTACGTATTTGATTGACATTGAATCCTGTAAAGTGTTGCTATAGCCCACTTCAGATAAATAATTTATTTTCTGGTGGATTTTGACAATTACATCAGCATATTTATCGAAAACTAGCTTTATAGGTAACAAGTCCTGTAGTTTTAACATAATTTATAACTTAATTGGGATGTCACCATTTCAATCCGCCATGTTCTAATTGTTTTAGTAAAAATCTCAACTAAACTATACTATACTAAACTAAACTAAACTTCACAAAAGCGCGAAGGAAAAGCCGCCATTTTTTCAAAACAAGTCGTCCGGCTTTCTCTACCCACTATCTATCGGCTGATAGATAGTGAGTACGTTAGCCAATCAGAATGCAGGATTTGCAATAATATAGTAGTAGAATTTTACTAAAGCTGAATATTTACTTCCGGAAAGGCTCTTTCTATTTTTTTAATTAAACAATTCGCAATGCGCAAAAAATCGGTTGCAACGTTAACGTTGTTGGGTACGAGATTGCAACATGCGAGATTGTACCCCCTAGATATATGTAAATTAAAAATGTACCCCCTCTTAATCCTTATTTAGGAAAAATGTACCCTTGTTAAAGAGTTACTGGGCTGCATAATAGGTACCCCCAGTATTTTGAAATTGCAAAAAAAGTACCTCCCACTTTCAGTTGATTTTGAAAATTGTACACCTGGGCATTCGTTCCATAGTCGCCTCTTAAAAACTTAAGACTTCTCGTCTAAAACTTTCAAAATATACTTTATAAACATCTGCGCTTTGAAACAATTTTCTTCCAGCATCGTTGATCCCAACACGTTTTGTCGTGGGTTAAAGAACGATGGAACAAACTGATTCGAAAGCCAATCCTCACATTTCATGAATATGTCCTTAACTATTTCTGGGTCAGGTTCTTCACACGTTGTAATATCAGAATCGCTCTCTGACCGTTGAGTGTCTTGATTGTGCTCAACAAAGACGGTTTCCAGTCCATCCTTCGCTGCTTTTTCTTCGATGGAGTGGAAGAACGCCATTTTCAGTATATATGATGGTAACATAGCTTCGACGTATTCATAGACTTCGAACTCTTCATCTGAAGACACACTATCATGGTCACTTTTGTATTGCATCTTCGTTTCTTCATATTCCTCAAAGCTAACAATAGGACAGATAGAAGCAGAGTTAATCAGCGACTTTGCAGCAATGTAGCTATTTCGCATTCGATGTAGACATCTTTTCATAATAGCAGTCTCGACAAGACACAGAGAACACCTCCAAAGGGTATCATCTTGTTGAGTCGTCATTTTCGGAACAGCGAGACAGGGAAACTGTAAAAGATCTGGACCGAGGAGTTGAGACGGGATTCGGAATTTGTCTGGCCAAGATGGAAGGCGCACTGCTGGGACAAAATCAACTTCGATTCTCAGAGTCTTATACCTAGATCCTTTCCACAGCAGAGAAAACTTAGGGTCGTTGGTAACGTCCTTTATTACCAAACGCTCATCTCTTGGGAAGCTTTCATCAAAAACGATATTGGATAGTTGCTGCGTGAATGAATTGAACATCATGTAGTTTGAAATTGCTTTCGGTTCTCGTAGGTCCATAAACTCCGAGTAATCGTAACTTGAGTGATCTTTCAGAAAGATTCGAGTATAATTTGACACTGATGATGAAATTTCTTCATAATCTACTCCTTCTTCCAATACATCTTTTACTTTCTCGTTTGTTTCTTTTGGATCTGGAACCAGTTGGACACTTTCGAGAATGTCCTTGCTTTCATGTTCAGGATATACGTTTTCACTCAGTTCATCAAAGCAAACAACATAATCAAACTCATCTGGATATTTTGTCTTTGTTCCTTCTGACGAACTACCTGCGAGGTACAAGGTACAGCGCATTTTTGGATGACTGTCAGCTATGCGTTTTACAACATTTGTCGCAAATCTGTCTAAAACTTCCCGGATTTCTACCGCTTCGGGATCTCTGGAAGCTTTCCCTATTCCTAGTGTAGAAATTAGGCAGTGTAAAAACTCCTTCAAAGTGCCCGACATTCGTAATGATTCCTCACTTGAATCGATGATGTCTTGAAAGGTTTCAAGCTGCAACAACTCACCACCATATTTTGCTAACAATTTCTTTCGCTGTTCCACTTCAAGGTTATTATTTCCGTCTTTTTCGTTCATTATCTGCAGAAAATCGAGACTGGACCAAAATCTGGCCATCTCTTCCGCTGTTTGTCCACATTCATCGCGGAGTTCAACATCACATCCTGCTTTGATTAAAATATCTGCAACAGGAGCCTTGTTGCTCCATGCTGCAAAATGGAGCGGTGTGGACTGGTATTTGTCTTGTGCGTTGATATTTGCCCCCACTTTGATAAGGAAATCGCAAATGACGTACCACCCCCTCTCCGCTGCAATATGTAATGGTTCTCTGCCTACGGCATCTTTCACGTTCACATCTGCTCCACGTTCAACCAAAGCTTGCACAAGTTTCTTTTTATTCTTCTCGACAGCTAGATGCAAGGCTGTCTGTCCCCATATATCAGAACCATTGATATTAACCCCCTTGTCTATTAAGAAGCTTAAAATATCAACGAAGTCATCTGCATCTCGTTCTACAAGGCAGTGTAGTAGACTGCGTTTTCGACCGTCTTCGGTAGTGGATCTACAACCTTTCTGTACAAGGTATTCCAAAACTTGCAATGGAGCTTCAGCGGATATTGCCAAATGCAAGATGGTTTGACCGATGGCATTCTTGGAATTAGCTACACTGTCATTAATGACTAGAAGGTCCATGTATTCCAAGAACAACTCGTCATAATCCTCTGAATATGCTCTGCACTTCTCGATGAAATGATGTATTGGATTCATTCCCTGCAAATCTACATCTGTCACAGATGCTCCAGCTTTTATTAAAATATCCACTGTTTCACTTTTCTCAAGGAAATAATTCATGACAGCCAAATGTAATGGCGTCCTGCCCTGGGAATCTTTCGAATTTACTTTCGCTCCCATTTCAATCAGTTTTCGAGTTAGGTTTTCTGCTTGTGGCTTTTCCATAAATGACGAACAGAGAGTGTGAAGTGGGGTCTCTCCCTTGGCATTGGTACACAGGATATCGGCACCGACTGACAAGAAATATTCTACAAGGTCATATTTTTTATTCCTTATTGCTGTGTGTAATGGAGAGTTTCCAATTTCATCACGGGCGTTCAGGTTTCCCTTAGCTTGAAAGAGTAATCGGGCAGACTTCAAATCTCGAACAACGTGCAATGGGCTATGTTTTCCATGGACGTGTGCACCATTTTGTAATAAGATTTCTATAACTTTTGGGTGTCCCCCGTCTGCAGCATGATAAAGAGCTGTGTATCCGTCATTGTCCTCTTCGTTGACGTCACTTCCGTTGTTGATCAAGTCAATGAGCTCAGCCTCATTCCCATCACTGGCTAATCGATGGAGGGTTGGAGAATCTGAGGAGGAGTCTTCCTTCCATACTATTTGCTTCATGAATTGATCCAATTTTGCGAATGGTTTGTAGGTACCCGTTGCTCTGCTGTCACCCATACCTAGGGGAAAAAATTGACACGTGAAGAAATAGTATTACATTTCGTCTATCTAATCTGACCTTCATACAGTATTGTTCAATCTGATTGTCAGGCACGTTATTTTAGAAGGATTTGATCATTCTGGTCGGTCGCTTGGCTTTAGAGCGGTTTTTGCATGAGTGGACTTACGGTACTGACTTACAGTACGTACACGGTACGACATGCCGTAACATTGGTATGACTTCCGATTGTCTGCATGAAGGACGTAGGGAAAAAAAACATGACAAAAAGTTCATTAAAGTTAACTGATGACCTATTTTGGGTCTTTTGATTGAAAACCTTAAGTACACTGTTTACTAGAAGAAACAGGAATGTTTTAATTAAGCGGGTGGATTTGAGAATCAGTCTCATCATTAGGCACCCCCTCCTACCGCTGTCCAACCACCACCACCACCATCATTTTTCAAACCACTCCGCCTCCTCTGAAAACTGAAGAGCAATACAACGTAGAACAAACAAAACTTGGTTTATCTTATGTCACACTTCAGTTTTCTGTGAACTGACTGTATATTGAAAGAGGTCAGATAAGTGAAATACACTCATGAATATTATGAAACCGACTAAAAACAAGACCAAAGCATAAGGAAAGCTTTTCTTTTTCTTTTGAGAACCGTTCAAACACTATAGAACTTTAAAATATAATCAATATAATCTTACCTGTTTGTTTTGTGTCTGAAAATATATGGAAATTATGTCTTTCGACTGGTCAAACACAAGCCGGAAAATTCAGATATTAAATATTCCAATGAACCACTCACGGCATAGAAATATCAGTGAGTCCATGGATTCCTTGTTAGTATAGAAAACACAGTAAGCATTATATGTTTATCATATTCTCTTTCTCTTTCTTCTCTTTTCTTTATCGAATGGTTCAAAGTAAGCCACGTACAAAAGATGTTGAACCACGACGGAGTCTTGTTCGGCTGCGAATTGTCTCTTTACCAAGGCATCGAGTCACACATTTTCCAGCTGATCGTAGCTTACAGTAACCCGTTAGATTCAAAGTAAAAATCGTCCTACTTAAACTTTCAGTTAGTATACGTAAGGATTTATCCGAAAGAAACAGGGATTGAAGTAGCCCTCGAACGACATAACCTTAAATAATAAGTCTGTAAGAAATCCCCTAGAAACAGACGACGTGTTTATGTTTCTTGTATGTACTAACCGAGCAGGACTGGTATAGAGTTCTTAACCAAATAAGGAACCATGTTTTGTCTTCTCAGTAAAAACATTATGACTATGGTAGTTTTATGATTCTCGCGGAAAAGTTCTTAGAGGCTCCTGAAGGGATAAAATGGGAGCTGGGATTCGCCTTTTTTGGGCTGGAAAATGGGATTTCATGCACTGGGACTGGGATTTAACCATTACTGGGATTGGAATTTTGCAAAATTTCCAAATCTAATTCTATAACTCGGATTGAGATTTTGCATGACTCGGACTAGGATTTAGCAAACTTTGGGCTGAGAAATGGGATTAGGACCCCCAGACCTTCCTTTTAGGCTTAAAAGAATGCACAGTACAATCAATTTTGCCGTAATATGAAAATGGAAATGGAAATGGAGGTATGAGGAACTCCGCAATAATACAGTTGAATTTGATGTCTTGTTTTTTGATTGCAGCCAAGTGATTCATGTCAACTGCTACATATCACAAGTTGTAACCAACTACACAGATGTAAACAGAATTGCATGGCATGGGAAGCATTGTCAAGTATTCCGCTAACAAAGAATCAGGTAAAACCTGTTCAGTTTTTGTAAACCAGTTTTTTATGTCTTGGGCGTGTATTTGGGAGGTCATTCTGAAATGCGAGACACTGAAGTTTACTTCTTGTACTAATTCCCAATCTGTGGATCAAAAACATATTCCGTTCTCTTGAGGATTGAAATATTTTGTGATGTTAATGTTTTCCATCGTTTTGACACCCATGCAGGTAGGGATTTAGTGCAAGGGGTCTATAGTTTGTTTTTTTTTTCATTTGTTGTTTCTTTTTACATGGTCTGTTTTTCCTAGATTTTTGTTCCTTTATTTAACAGTGTTTTACCAAGGTTTTGTTTTTGTCTTTAAGTAAGATTTATTTCATCCTGTTACGTTATGGTTTCCAATTTGGCTCACTTCCACTTCCACTCATGTGACACTACCCAGGCCCGTAACCAGGGGGGAGCACAGGGTGCACGTGCACCCCCCCATCAGACCAAAAGGTCCGCTTTTTATCAACATTTGTTTGTTAAAGTTAATAAAGTTCATTATTATTATTATTGCTTGAAAATATAAAAAAAATACAGATTTAATGTAAATCAAAAAATTAAACCACTATCATTTCCCAGTTTTCTCCATTTGTTTCTTTTTTCCAATAATGTGTTGGGTTACCTGTGGTACACTACACTTAGGTCCATTTTTACTTGATGTGCACCCCCCCGTAAATGTTCTGGTTACGGCCCTGCTACCACTACATTCAATACTCTATACACACAACTCTCAATCAAATGTTGATTTTTACGGAGGAAGAAAACAGGTGAACCTGGAGAAAAACCTTCTATTCCAGTGTAAAGTGTTGCTAGTAAGATTTTTTATTCTAGTAGCAAAGTGATTAAAGTGCAGTAAACATTTTGGGAACCACGAGCATAATGATGATGCTTTTTAAATACTTTTTCTGTGAACCTGTTAAAGTTTGCACAGTCATTAACATATTGGAAATATAAACCTTCATAACTTAAAGACGCAACACTCAAATCAAGAAACATTTCTCCATTCAACTATTCACTTCATGTAGAATCAATACTGAAAGTATCTTATCAGGGTTTAGGTGCACTTTAAGTCTTGAAGGAATGAATGATTCTTACTCACAAGTGTTGGTTTGTGCATATTTTTTTCACTCGCAAATTCCGAAAAAGCTCTAGCATTCTGCGAGTTTGCGAGCGTTAATTCCGAGCACTGCCTCGTGACAAAGAAGACAACAACACAAACAAACTCTGTTTTTGGCGTCCGCAGAACAAGACCCATTAGTTTGTCGCACTGTATAAGACTTGGCGGGAAAACTCTTATTTCCGGCATTCTCTAACCGCAAAGTGTTTACCTTGATAGGCATTCATGTCACTAGGCGTAATTTCTGTCTCGAATAATGGACAGAAGTTAGAGAAAATTGGAAGCCAAGAACTTCTAAGGTGAGAAAAAGATGTTTATGATCTAAAAAACATATGACCCCCCCCCCCCCCTGGCTAAATCTCCCCCTCCCTCAGTCCCCCTGGATTTCTAGGCAACAGCCACACCCCTTCTTGGAGCGGATGATCTTGGCTCTTGATCGTTAAAATATTAGATATTATTCTTAAAATCAACATTTTTGTTTATATTTAAACCAGGTTACGCCAAGAACAGCTTCGATCAGCTTATTTATTAAAGTATGGCGATATTGTTCAAGGTATGGTACTGTAAACCGTGGTATGAAAGGGAAATTATAGTAGTTTTGGAGTGAATATTAATCCTGTGGAAAGATTGTCAAAAATTATGTTGTGCTGCCCATACATTAAACACTTTTTGTGGTAGAATTTTAGTTGTACTGCGAGTTTGTGTCGTTCGATCTGAAGTAAACCGGTAACTTAAAGACGCAGTTTATCTATTTTTGTCTTTACAGCAACAAAAAAATGTTGTTTGTGCGTCCGGGTTGAAGTACTTCAGTCGTTCGTGCGTCAGGGTTGTAGCCTTTTAAAAGCACTTGTAGTTGTTCATGACATCATCGCCGTTTGCGATGATAAAGTAGGTTTTGGGGCACCTCCGCCAAAAATCGCCGAAGCAAAATAAAAAAACCCGCGATATTTACGACGAAATAGGGAATAAAACTTTCTCTAAAAAAAAAAAAAAAAAAAAAAATAATAAAAAAGGGAAAAAACAAACAAATACCTATTTACCAAAAATTGGGGGGGGGGGCACGTGCCCCCCGTTCCCCCTCCCTATGCTAGTGTATCCATATCATCATAGGTGCGTGCCCTTGAAAGCTTTGTGTTTCCGACGTGGACGTCCATGGCTTAACTCGTACGTACGATTCGATGACTGTTTATGAATTACTAAGTATTCTTAAATCAAAGGCCAAAAAACTATTGATGGCATCTGCCCTGGGAAGATTTCTAAGAATTGTAGATTTTGAGGATGTCAGATTTTGTTTATCACTGTATGATTTTTTTTTTTTAAAAACCCTAAAATTAAAAAAAAAAGTTCTAAAAATAAAACTTAGGTTTATTTGTTGTGTTTGTTACCAAGGAAACGATCTTAAGGCAGAAACATAATATTTAATTGGTTAGTTTCTATGACAACCTAGCCTTGGATCGTAATTGGCCAATGTGAGGGCATGTTAGTGATTCATTGCCATGACGACGAAATAACAAAATTCTATTGGTTCTTAATCGTTATGCATTATATAATTAAAGTAAAGAATACAATTCTCAGTCGTTATTTTAACGCATTTCTCAGCAGTTCTTGTAACTTTACGATATTTTCAAGAATATTTTTTTAAGATGAGTCTTAAAAGTAAAATTTTCTCGAGAAAGAAGTCACTTCCAAGTTATTTTCCTCGCCCCTCGCAACAAGAGACTCCAACTTCGGTAATTACTGATTCAGAAAGTTCTTCCCATCTTTGCCGAAGAACAACGGGGATCGCAAGTTCTCGAAGCGTTCCTACCTCTCCAGTTCTCATAGTGAGGATCAGTACGAACACTCGAACAAAACAAAGTGTGAACTCGGAAAGAAAGGATAAACTTGGTTGCAAGCAAGTTGGTGTTACGGGTGAGTACGGGCGACGTAAACGCTTGTCCCAAACTCAAGCACAGCTCCCTCAAGACGCCTTCGAAAACAAAGGAGAAAGCCAGAAAGGTAAGGCTGAAGATTACAAACATGGCTATAAGCAAGTTGATGTGGAATGCCACAGGGAAGGTTATGGGACCTCTGAATTAGAGCGAAAACAGCAAGTTGATGTGGAATACCTCAGGGAAGGTAATGGGACCTCTGTATTAAAGCGAAAAGCTAGTTCTTTTTCAAGTCCAAGCTCAGACGAACAATTCGATGACTGTGAAAAGGAGCTCTGGTGGAGGGATATCCATGAACCAATGCTGAACATCATAGAAATGATCCAAAAACAAATAAGAGACTTGGAACTGAAGGAGGATACGAGAAAACGAGAAAGCAGTGATACCGGTAACCAGTTCGTAGCTTTCAAGAACAACGCGTCAATAATGTTCCAAGACAAAGAAGAAAACGATGAAAGAAAAATACAAGAGGAATTGAAACAAAAGTTTGTCAGTAGATGCTATACACTTTAAAGAAAAGATAAAATTAAAGAAAGAAAGAAAGAAAGAAAGAAAGAAAGAAAGAAAGAAAGAAAGAAAGAAAGGTGACCAACTTCTTCAAGCTGAAGCGAAAGAGATAAAGAATAAGACTAGTTTTTAGATTTATCATCGAAAGGATAAAATATTTTTGAAATCACCGCATTTTAAAGCCGCATATCATCACGACTAAAGAAGGTTGAGAGAATTTAATTTCTTTTGTAGTAATACGAGAAGAAAACGACGTTAGCTTCCTTTCAGTCAAGTTAGAATTTAGCTGTATCAAAATATTGAATTTTTTTCGAGTTTTTTTTTTTTTCGAGTATAGAAAAAGTTCTAACGATAGACTTTTTTCTAGGACAAGTCTTAGACATTTTCTTTCCAGTCTTAACTATAACAAATTAGCATTGTATAAAGAGCTACCTGATTGGCTAATTCTCCAGGGCCCAGGCAAATGAACTCTTCCGAAAGAAGTAATTGGCAATTTGTCTTAATTCATGTTTCCGACTCAGATAACAGCGAACCAATCACCGTTGCAGAAGAAAAAGCTACACCGTCGTATCTGTTTTTAAAAGGTACGACAAGGATACACTATATGAAAAAGGTGTTGCCATGGATATACCTTAGCTTATCAGTTATTGAAGACACCATTGCTTTCATTGTAAAGAGTATTAGTAATCTTCAAAAAATTCAGTTTAGTAACACGAAATGATAAAAAGCTACAGCTGATTGAAATTCAGAAGATTTGTTGGAAACAAAAACCAAGGGCCTATCAGCCTTGTTTTCATGTTTTTGGTACATTTCAAATGCTTATAACTCTGCAGTGATTTAATATATAACAACAGAACTCTACCAAATTACTAATTTAGACATGCTCTTTCTCGTGATCGAAATATATTTTTGAAACCATTGATCATTCATGGTGCTAGCTCCCAGTCTTTTACTCGTTTTTCATACGGTCTATAATGAATTCTGAAGTACTCTAGTTAATTTGTTGAGCTTGTGGGGCATAGCAACGGTAACTAAGGGGAGACGGAACCATGAATTACAAACTAAGACGTTTTCATGGCAGTTAACTTATTTACTAAGAGCATGCGCAAAGCCGTTTACCAAACCAAGACTATCAGGGGTGGGGTTTGTATATATATATATTTTTTTCTATTTCTAATATTGTCGTGTTTCAAGAAATTGTTAAATATTTTTCCTGATATTTTAAAAATTTATTTGATATACATACGACGACAAGTTATCAGTACTAACTTGTATAAACCCAAAGTTACAGCCATGCGAAAACTCACCTTTCTTCCCAAAAAATATAAATGTTAAAAAAAAAGGAAGGAAAGAAATGCACCCTTTTTAAAATTATCGTGGATGCGAGGCTAACATGAAACGTAAAAGAAATCACACTTTTTCTCGATGGAATTTGTGGCATTTCTTTTGTGTTCCATGTTTGCCTCACAATCAAGATAATTTTGAGAAGGGTGCATTATGGGATACATTAACTGTTTCTGAAAATCTGAAAATAATATCAGCGATGCTATCCCCTTATTTCTTTTATTTTGTTGATATATATTTATTTTTAGAAAGGGTCAAACCTTGTGCATATACAAAATATACATATTGCTGCAGATTGTAATTCAGTAACTCTGTTTTTTAAGATATTCATATTGTTTTTGGATTGGTATAAATATTGATGTATTCAACTTGGTTTGTTTGACGTACATAGGTGGGCGTACGATGACGAAATTTGTTTTGGTTGACTATTATTTTGATTGCCAACCAGATATCTATTGGACAATCCAACAAAGCAAAGTGACAAAACCTTTTGTTATAAAATGGTTGGCATATTAGAGCAGATTGCGTATGAGTGTGAAAAGTCATGGCACGGCGCAGACCCAGCACCAAATGTCGAGTGTTTTCATACACGGTATTAACATCATCACGACGAAGCGCGGTCTGTGGAGTAAGTTTTTCATAGTCATACGAAAACTGCTCTATCATCACAATGATAATGTTTACCACATTACGTCCACCTATTACTTTGGTATATTGTAATGTAATTGTACAGAGTAATGGCTGTAACCGAATAGCCAGGTATTTTGAATAAAAAATAAATAAATAAAAACTTATGGCTGGTTTTTATTTTTTCACCTGTTATTGTTTTAATTTCCCGTTCAATACCGCTGTGTTCATTGTTTACAGACTCCAATTGTAAAGTGAAGAATGCACAACTGACATCAACAACATAAACGCTTTGAAATTTCATAGACCTTCACTGGAACAAATCCATATTCTACACCAAATTAGTCGAAGCTAACACGGCCTAAGCAACAGAGAATTCGTATAACTGAAGTAGTTCATGTCACTTCCAAGATGGCATCCATGTGACGTCAATTACAGAGTAAAACCTCAAATATCATATTCGTTCTGCTGGGATTCCTGTGTATGTACCCGACACTTAACGTGCCCGGTACATACAGTTTCAACATGTCACATCCAAGATGGCAGCCATGTGACGTCAATTGCAGAGTAAAACCTCAAATACGGTCATATTTGTTCTGCTGGGATTCCTGTGTATTTACCCGGCACTAATGGCCTAGGTACACTGTGGCTAAAAGTCATGACTATCTCTGAGGTCAACTAACAGGTATATTCCCCTTGACAGGACCAGGATGGGAGACGTCAATCACTGCAATGGCCGTTGCTACCATTAAACTACAGATCATGGCTACTGCCCAAAATAACCAGGTATTTTGATCATTCACCTTCATCATTTTTCATCATTTTCACCGTTTTTCTTCTGGTTTTTTTTTTTTTTTTTTTTTTTCATTCAAAACCACTCTGTGGAATCACTCTTAAATTTTCCATTTATATATTTATTTTTTATTTTCAGATCAAGCTAGACGTATCAGACAGCGCGCAAGAGTTTCGTCAAGCCACTTTTGTCATGTATAACTGCGCGAGATTATCAAAGCTGTTTGAACACTACGAGCAAAGTGTAACAAAAGGTTGGCCATTTAGTTTTGTTCATTACCCGGTTTTCCTTGAAAACGTTTTCACACAGTGCAACATTGCGCGCATTATTATAGGCAATGTTTCTGAAGTAGGATCGTTTTCTATTTCAGCGGCATTGCGTGCAAGAAATTGCGTCGTGTGGCATGGCTCCCAACATCGATTGCCTGCGACAATGCGCGCAATGTTACACCGTGTATCCGTAGCTTTTGGTTTACTGCAAAAGACCATGAACGGCAGAATCCTTCGTGGTCTCTTGGTTAATGTTATTGTTGTTGTTGCTTTTGTTGTTGTTGTTGTATAAGTAAAGCAGCATGTCAAACGAGAACGTGCGTGCAATGGTTTTTGTATTCATGCTCATCATTTCTTACTAGGACTGTATCCTCCGCTACCACCAATCGATCAAATAGACTTCAGTCTGCTTCGAGATGAAGTAAGTAAACTATTGTTTATTATTCTTTTCTTCAGTCAATAGTCCTCTTCGCAGCCGTTGTTAGTATTCTATCCACTGTAAGGAGTCTCTGTTAAGGCCACGAATAAAGACGGGGATGGAGAGTAAATCTTTAGGTTTGCAGCTCATCACGTTTTGCGACCCCTTGCGTCAATATTTCCGCATCATTCTTTTTCTAGAAGTTTTGCGTCTTTATTCTCACATTGTTTTAAAAAACTCTATCAACATACATCTTTACCTTGAGCGTAATGTTTTCCCGTTTTAAACCACGTGTCATTTACTTGAGAATAAGATTCCTTGTTTGAGTTGTATCCATATTCATGTGTCTTCTCATGCGTAACCGTTAAACAAAGAAATGGTACTCTGGGGAATGACACGTGGTCTGAAATGGGAAATTATAATGCCCAAGATAAAGAGGTCTATTGGCCATCTGTTTTGTTTCAGGAGGAGTGGAGTCTGTTGTTGCGCTATGTCATGACATTCCCTTCAACAGTACGTGACTCGATCCAGGGACTGCTAGCAAAGCCCCAGAGTGCTGGAGTCATTACTGCAAATATCAACAAGATTGCTTGCTTCCTGCAGGGACTGAGCTATGCTTTTAGTTCTTACTACAGACGCGTTCACGTTTTAGGGGTAAGTAGATATATTTATCTTTTATACATATCTATTTTCTAGATAAATATGCGCGCGCGCATTTGCCCAAAATATTGCCAGAGATTCACCTTAGGCCTTATCTTTTGAAGAAGAAGTACCAAAAAAGTTGGGCTAAAAGTATAAGAAACTGGCACTACTGAAGTGGGCCTTTAGAAGTATACAGTTATTTCAAAAAAGGTTGATGAAGGTTTTGTTGCATATTGTATACCAAGCCTGAAATGCACTATGGACCATTTGAATGCAATCAGCGAAAGGTCATAACTATGGAATTTTACCCAACTTTGTCGATGCACGTTTTTCCAGCATATGTTCTTCTGTGCTGACATTTATTAACATATGAATAGAACACATTTCAAGCTTGGTAAACAACATCCAACATGCAACAAAACCTTGACCAACCTATTTTGAAATAACTGTATATAAAAGGCGAGATTTCAACGTTGCGCAGTGCATCCCAGGATTTAACTCAGTAAGATGGAGCCATATTCCCACCCAAGCAATGAACCTCATGATTCATGCTTCTGGAGAGTTTTAACACTACTTAGAGTGTATTTTCTATTCGATAGGAGCCACGGCCTCACCTATTCCCTACCATGTTCGCCAGACTGTATCTTCTGAAGACAATACAACAGGTGAATTTCAGCTTGGGCGTAATGTTTACCTATTTCACGCCACGTGACATTCTCTCGAGAATAAGATTCTTTGTATGAGTTGTATCCACATTCATCTCTCTTCATGCACAACTGTTAAACAAAGAATTGATATACTTTAGGGAATGACACGAGGTCTGAAATGGGAAAATATTGTGCATTTTATCAAGGCACCTGATTTATGATTTTCATTTTCAGTAGGCTGGGTACTTTTTCACTTCAGACCACAAGTCATTATCTTGAGTATTGTCTTTGATAAGCCCAGAGATTGTTTCAAGATTCGATAAAATTGGAAAAAGTGTGTATATGTGATATCACAATATTAATACTGTACTTGCTGTTGTTAGGTGTTTCACAATGGCTTGGCTCTACTCGATATTCTACCGCTCACTCAGATGTGACGAACAATACCACAACGTCTGTAATTCCGGTACAGAATTAGTACGAATCTATCACACCGCTTCCCAATTACGCGTGAATCGCCGTCAAAGTGTTTCCATGGCATCGTCGGTAATCATAAATGTTACTGTGTGCGTGCATTGTGCATGAAGTTAACGTTATGACACCACTTTGTCACACTACGCATCACACTGCGCATCTTGTTCAGATCGTTGTATGTCACACTTCAAATATACGCTTCGTACCTCTCGCATTGACGCGGCTTTACACTACTTTGTCACACTGCGCACCTTGTTTGGTATGCGTTGCCAAGATTTCACGTTGTTTCACACTGCTTATATACGCTGCGCACTGCTTGCAATGTCCGCTGATTTACAAATGTCACGCTATGTCACGCCACATCACGCTGCATACTCTTTTTGTATGCATTGCACAAATGCCACATTATGTCACATATTTATATTACACTTATATACGCTGCGCACCGCTTTCAATGTGCGTTGCTTTATAAATGTCACACTACCTTGTTACAATCGGCACATCACGCTGCGCATCTTGTGCAGTGTGCACGGGTTCGCAAATGTCACACAATATATCAAACACCATATACTATACGACACGTCACCTAGCGTAAGCTATTTATGGATACTTTTTCTAGAAAACATTTTCTGATTGAATGAAGAAATGCTTAGGTCAAGTACAAAAGTGAGTCGGAAAATTGTTAATCGTTTCGCGAATAATATTTTCTTATTCTTTCGAAATTTGTCGAAGAAAACTAAAATTCTCCTTTGCTTCGAGGGTTTTTCACCGAGTCCCCGGGTCTTCCTTCCTCCGCAAAAATCAACTTCTTAATTCCAATAATTCCAATCTAGTTGAAGAGGAGCTACTCTATGGAATCCACTGTTAATTCTCATATTTATTTCTTAAGATATAGAATTAAGTTTTCAAGTTCAGGTTTTGATTCATCCTTTAAAGTGACGGAGCATGGTATTTCTCTAGGAGATTAGCCTCAACATGCCCAAACTTGTTTCATACTGTAATACAATACAGCAATACAAGTACTGTACTTGATGATATTGGATTATCATGCTCGTTCAAACGCGTCACATGTAATGAATATGATAGTCGAAGGTCGACTTTTGAATTGTTGAACCTTTGAAATGTTGTAAAGCCCCGAAGAAAAAAGCAAAAACGCGGAAAAAATACGGAACATGTCTGGACCAGTACACGAGAATCACATGCAAGGTATTTGAACCTAGTGTGTTGCGTAAAAATAGATAAATAATAAACCCAGCGAAAAACTGTGACATCATATTACGTAGAACTTTCTCCAGCCTTCAGGGTAAAGGTTACAGAACAGTGATCTCATCCTGCAATATACCTTTTATTTTGGGTGTAATGTTTTCCCATTTCAGACCACATGTCATTCCCTAGAGTATCATTTCTTTGTTTGACGGTTGAGCATGGGAAGACACATGAATATGGATACAACTCAAACAAAGAATCTTATTCTCAAGAGAATGACACGTGGTCTGAAATGGAAAAACATTACGCCCAAGATAAAAAGGTATATAGAAGAACTGCAGTATCCATCCAAATCCCGGCCCTTCCTTCTCGCACAGTATCTTCTGTAAACCAGCTGTCATCCCAGTTGGAGGTGGTATGGATTTACTCCGTCGGTTTCTAGAAATAGCCTGAGGTATTCGGTGCTTCTTTTCTCACTAGGTGCTTCTTGCGCTTCGACACGTGCAAGGAGAATGCATTTCATAATTTTAGTTAATCCTAGAAGCGCGTCGACATGTGCTCGAGGAACGAGGGGATTTGCCCATCATGAGAATTCTTCATTTTCGCCCCTTCAACTGTTTTTCTCATGGTAGTTGAATTCAACAACAAAATACAACTATACTGAACTCGATATAGTCTACTTACAAATCTAAATGCAAAAAAAGAATATGAAAAAATAAATATATTTTCTTATTAGCTTAAAATAACTTAATCCAACAGCAGAATATAACGATCACTTTACTACTAAAGTATACTAATTTAATTGTAAAAAAACAATCTTAGATAAATAAAATAAATACTGAAATAAGTAAATAAATAGAAATACAAATAAATAAATATAGAAATTTCCATGTGTTTTGATTGGAGATTTTTTGAAGTAAACGTTATTTAAAATCCGCTATATCGCATTTCTTATCGATATATATTGTTTCTGTACAAAATATAAACTATTTGTCACTCGCTATCTTACATCATAATATTCGTATTTATTTATCATGATCAGTTATGAAAAATAAAGAGTTTTCGAATTACGCTTTCACTTGCGCCACAACGCAACGATTTTTGTAGTTTTTTTTTTTTTTTTTTTTTTTTTTTGCCGTCATTTTATAGAAGCTAACAAGGCGAATAACAACGCTAGACTTTGTAACCCTTATACCTTCTTATTTACGAGACCGCGGCGGGGATAAATATCCAAAATTCGCTTCCGCCTGCTCGTAGTTAGCGCAGTATGAGTCCAGGCGCAAAATAAGACCAACACTTCGTCGTGGGAAACCCAATTAACTGCCGTAGCACGAAAAATCCTCGCTTTCATCAGTTCGCACATCGTTCCCTCTTCAGGACGCTGGTCTCGTCTTTGTCCTAGAAACTCATCTCTAATATTTTGCGCGCACAGTAATTTGTCTATTAAGTTGAAGTTAGGTAGTCGTCTCCGTCTGCGCCGTGGTACAGTTGATGATAGAGTTTATGATAGTTTTTCCAGTTAAAAATAAACACATTCCAAAAAGCTTTCAATTCTTTGGACTCGTTTATACATGCGCACATGTAATCTTCTTAAGAATGTTTATAGAGAAGATCAATTGATAATAATATCAGGCTATCCTGAAATCTTGGTTCCATTTGCGACCAAATTAGTTGCCAGGTCAAAGATCTTTTCAGCAAGTTATGATAATTTTTCGATTATTTTTTTATCTTTTAATAACAGGTAACAAGTCATGCCATATATACTGGATTATGTGCATAACCATAAGGATTTTTTATTTCCCTACGCGGAACACACGAATAAATCTATTTATAATGATTGGATTAGCGTCATATTAAGTTCAAATCTTAATTGATTGTTAAGAACTTGTTTTGGCATGAATATTATCAGGGTTTTTCCGATTCTTGGCTGCGTCTTCTTCAACAGTGAACGCGGGATTCCTTTTGTTATCTTTCTTTTTCCTGGAAATTTTGCCAGGTTCTTCGGGGCTTAAAATCGTATCACGTACGAATATAGAAAATAGGATCTTTTCGATGAATCTTGCTCCAGGGCTTTCCCAGTTGGCAGCATCTTCTTCTTAGTGAATTCTTTTTTGCTCACCTTTTCCAGAAATATCTTCCAGGCTTTTCTATAAGCGGCTTATCCTGGTTACCAGAGGTTTTCTACTTCTCTTTCTTTCCATATTTTCAAGTACCGTAAGGAGAGCGCGAGGAAAAGAACATATTTCTTTTCTTCCTCGCTCCGCGATTCCTCCAAAGCTCCAAAGGAAAACTTCTCCTAATCCCCCAAAAGAACCGAAGAAAAAGAAAACCTCTGGGACCAGGATAATGCTTCGTGTAAAACGTATCACGAGGAAGTCTAGATCCAGAGAATCAAAGTTTAAAAACGCTTGCACCGTGCGTTTATTTTTCATTTCTCCAGACGCTTCTAAAAGGAAAAAAAAAGGAACGACACAAGACCCAGCAAATGTAGCTTTAGTAGAACTTAATCAAAATTTTCGTTCAATTTTTCCATCCGATACGTGAGGTAAATGATCAACTAGCTAGCAATGGTATAACACGATGCAGAATGTCCTCTGTTAGTAACAATACTACACGGGTTGCCTCCAGGTTATTACCTCACACTAGGGTCAGGAGTCATTATATGCTCGTCATCAGAACTTCTGACATGCCTCATACTGCGTAACGGATTTGGCCGCATTTTCCGGTTCAATGTGTCGTTAATACTGACCAGAGGGAAGAGGAAAGAACCAACCGTAAAGCTCTCGGCTAAACTAGTCTTTATTCAGGGATAGCACTTTGTTTTATTGGTTTGCCTCGGGTATTAATCGGCTCCCACTCAATGACATGCACAAGAAGAACTTTTTTTTATAGACACCAAAAAATATAGACCCCTTGCATCACGTCAGCAGCTCAATTTGGAGGGCAAAACAATAGGTTCCAATTCTCAGGAGATTGAGATTCTTTTGTTTTGTCCTCTAAATTGAGCTGCTTTGACGTCACATGAAAGGAGTCTATAGGGTCCTAAAACCAGAAAAAGAACTTTCATGTTGTCTTTGTTAGTGCTCGTTTAACATTTTTTTGATTATTTCGTGTTTAGCATTTTGGGCTACCTGTGTATCATCTTGTAGCTATGGTAACGACCATGGCTGGACTAAGTCTTTCGAAATGACTTCCGTACTAGCTTATTTATGCTCTCTTGGTACTAGCAAATCAAAATGCAATAAAATTCAAAAACATCCAGGCAATCACTGAAAATCCATCTGACCTGACCATCCGATACGCCTTTTCCATCAAATAGTCACTATCACCTCAATCAAATGAATGAATCCAGTCATGGTTTCTTAGACGAGTCTTTGAGTGTGTTATAAAGTATGTTACAAGGAAAAAAAGATAGTATCTTCAGAAAGTCATCTAAAAATATGTCCCAACAACAGTCACGTGATCAAGTACTGCAAAATGCCTATTTATGCAAAATCTCAGAGAAAAATCTACTGTCCAACCAAAGCCGTAAATATAATAAACTCCTTCTTTGCCTTATATAGTAATAAGGTTCAGCTTCCTGTTGGATAATGTATGCGTGCACTGCGTGGGATGAGGGAAGATAGTAAATAAGGAACAAATAAAGACCACAGAAAATCAAATACTAAACTAATCTCGCCAACATTATGATACGCCTTGCCAAAACCATCCTTAATTCTTAAACCAAGGTCCATGACCTTAGTCTTAGACGCGGAATATATCATTTCGACAGTTCACTTCAAATCTCTTAATCGGAACTTCAGTGACTTAGATTAATTTCTTCAAGTTTGCGCGTTCGAAGCATTATTCCTCTTTGCTGAAAGGCTAGGGTAACAAGGAATTTTAAAATGTGGTTCAGTTCGCGACGAAGAATCGATTCGTGTAACAATTTCCTTGTGTTGTTTTTGTAGCTCTTAGGTTATGTGTGTTTAGTAAACAAATCACATTGTTTCGGAAATCTAAAGTGACTGATTGTTGTTGCTGATAATGCGGAGAGTCCAGAGAGTAACGTAAAAGGAAGTCACGAAGCTCCTAATAATAGAACTGAGTTATCGGTCTTACCGCTCACTCGTGCAGGCTCATTCAGCCCGCAAAATCATGAGGTCACTAGAAAAAGCTGGATTAGAAATGAAACTTTCAGTTTTACGATGGCGGTGAAGACGCGATGAGCGATTGGTACTTATTATCTTGCTGTGAAAGGTAAAAAGATGAGAAACACAATAGAAACTGCTGTTACCTGCCCGGTCAGGTCTTGGTTCATGGTATTCCAGACGATTGGGTCCTGACACGCACTTAGAAACAACACAGGAATACCATTCTGTGTTATACGCACTGCACTGCAGTTTTACGTTGCCTTAGAAATGCTGTTGCGGTGAGAAACTTGAAGATACTGCCGCCAACTAGAGGTTTAATACAGTCGGAGATGTAGGGAATGGGAGTGCAGCATTCAGTTCAGGCTACGTTAGCTTTGCGCACTTTTATCCATACACTTTCTTTTCTATCGATGGTTGATTGCCTGAAGACTCCACTTAAATTAAAATCAATTCTCTTTATACTACTTCTGGTCACTTAGGTCTTTGAATTCCCCATTTCCGATCATTCCACTTCTGATCACTTCATTACAATCACAGTTCACTTGACTCTTAAGAGAAATATTAAACAAAGCAGATATATTTTCAAGGAAAATTTTCTCAGATTGCGCACCACTAAGCAATCTTCCCGATTTCTTTTAACCGTCCGATGCCAAGCGCATCCTGTTTCGCGCGTGTATATTTTCACAATATGTTGCGCAAATATTCCCAAAGATCGTGACTCGCCTCATCGTTGCAATCTTTTCTCTAAGCAATTTCTTTCTAAACATCAATAATGTCAAGGAGATTCTTGCATAATCGGTGCCGCGTAGTTTATTATGTAAGTGAGATCACATGGTCTTCACGTGAACGCTGCAGGGTCATTGATCTTTGTACCCTTAAGCTACTGCACAGGCACGTGGAACTTCTCTTCATCGCGCACAGTTGGAACAAATGACAAACGATGTGTCAAAAATGGCAAGTAATCAAGGTTTCAAGATGTCTACAAGAATTTCCGGGTAAATGTGATTAATTTTTAGCTCAAGAGACATGAATTTAATCACGAGGCGCTCTTAGTGCAAGCCTGTTTGGAGATGAGTTCTGTTCGGACGCGATTTTGGTGTGTGGCCTTTCGAAAGAGAGCCCATGTTGAAAGCTGTGTTGACCCCTATCAGATGTCACATCATAGTCAAATGAATGAACGAAATAAATGAATGAAGCAAGAGTGTTATTTCACAATTTATATTTCTGATCTACGAGCTTCTTTTGTTACAATGAGCCCTTAAAATACGTGTCGAGTTTGGGAACTCCGTATTCAATTTGATAGCTTTTCTAGAAAGATTCCTATCGTCTGAGTCATTCAGTACGTCGTTCAAGATATCCTTGAACTATTGGCAGTCTCTACTTAAACTCGCCTTACAATTTGACATTTCCGTTGTATTTTGAAACTAGCAATGCCTATCTCGTTAGAGATGACAGTACACTAGATAATTATATAAAAATATATATATACTGCATAGCAGTTTGACAATTATTTTCCAAAAACCTCGAGTTGTATCTCGTGATTGAAGTCCAATATCAAAACATCTTGTGAAAAATTAACAGCAGAATGTTTTCTTTGATATCTGAAAATATTATTTCGTTATATATTGACAAAAAATACATATCCTACAACTTATAAAAATAATGTATGAGAAAATATTTATACATTGATACAATTCTGTATATCCATAAAATTCTTTCGTATAAAATATCTGAATTCTAAATATATATATTTATAGTTTATACCACGTTGAAGGCGGTAGAGTTCTTTCGAACGCGGTAGTGAGTTTTGCGATGTTTAGCGAGGTGGTCAGAACGAGAGAATCTCTTGTCACAGATGTCACAAATAAATGGCTTGATTCCACTGTGCGAGCGTTTGTGGCGCGCAAGTTCATCAGATCTCGAGAATCGCCAGTTACAGCCTTTCCAGGTGCATACGAAAGGTTTTTCTCCGGTATGCCGTCGGATATGCGCCTTTAAATGCGAGCTCTTCGTATAGACCTTGGTGCAACCCGTATAGTGGCACTTGTACTCACGAGTGGATGCTCGTCTGCGACCCTTTTCCCGGTTGCCGCCAGGGTTCTCGACTTGTTTACGCACCGATGTACCTCCAGCGATACCATTACAGGTAGAGGACCCAGATCTCTCTAACACCGTAAGGTGCACACCACATCCATAAACAGAGTCTGTCGAGTCTAGTTTTTCCATTACATCACTGCTGGAGTCACTAACAGAGTACCCATCACTCGAATCATCTTGCCCAAGAAGACCTGATGCTGATATAACTAAGTTATCCTTGTTGGTCTTCTCAAATTCCATGGTATTACTATAATATGAATTAAAGGCGGATGAAATAAGGTAGTCCCTCAGCTCCACCGTTTCGTCTTGTTCCTCATTAATAAGAGGGGTATCTCGGATGGAATCCGCTAAGCCTTTTGAAAAGAGGTATTCTATGTACACATCAGCTGGACAAGAAGGTCCCATTATATCATAATTAAAAGGGTCGTCACCAAAAACACTCGGAGAGTCCAAAGCAATGTCCTCATCAGAATCAATTACCCCACCAAATAATACATCAGGTACTTGCGCATCCATGCTGCTAGGAATTCTTTCAAAAATTACCAACTCAGCTTGTGTAGGGACTATTCCTTGCACTGGTGCAATGATGTTACTCGTGTGCCTTCAGGTTTAGAATGATACTGAATGTTTCAGAACCGGCGTCAAGTAGCGAGTAGATGCTCAAATGTATACACAACAAACACTTCTAGCGCCTCTGTTGTTGTTGCTCTATTTGGCCCGTGATTGGCTTTCTATTCTCTTCGTACTTTGATAACAATCAATGATTAGACAATTACTACCCAGGATCTCCGTTCTCCAACAAAGTGCCAATGAAAAATAACAGATATTCTTCACGGCTTGTCACGAGTCCCTCCGGAATACACAAACCAACCAGGCTTCGAATGACAAACACCCTACAAGTTGGTATCTTAGAACGATACAAAAATAATGACCGAATATAGTTTTTAGAAGTTGACCTCTGCTCCCTAAGACTTATCACTGGGATTTTGCCTCAACTTGTCCCAATGAAGAATGAAAAGTTATCGAACTTGTGGGTGAACTATGTTTGTCTTGCGACAGTAGACTGCATCTAGTTTGAATAACCAAATACTTCCCATACGGTCGTTTAAAAGTTGATTACAACGATAACTACCACTGAGCAGAGGTGATAAATTAGTTAAATATTTAAGCCAGTGTTGAGAGTTACCAGTGAAGGAAAAATCCACGTTTGACGTCGAGCTCTACTAAGTACACAACAAACTGCATAGTTTTATTTCTAAGCTTTGGGTCATTCTGGTTAAATTATAAACGCAAAGCCGTAAATCCCTTGTGATTTTTCCAAATTCGAGCTGCCTTTTATGGTATTTGTTGACTGTGTGGAACATTAGGTGTGTCTACTGGATGAGCGTCAAGTACATGGAACCTGCTGTGTGCTAGTTGATAGAAAAAACAATTACCAAGTAATTGTTTTCCTTGAGCAGCAGACTTAACCGGAAAGCAAGCTCTAATCGCATTTCGTGGTCAAACACTGCCGAACGGACATATCATTTATTTATGCACCTCAAAGAAATTATTCAATCCTGACTTAATCCATGTGTTTTTGTATTGACTAAGTCTTATCAAGTTTGACTAAACACTTGCTGACGCGCTGCTACGATTTCGACCTCTCGAATATGTTCAGACTAAACTCCTGCAACCTCTATATTCATCTCTTGTAATAGAATCGTCGTGTTAGTAGGAGGACTAGGAGCAGGATACCGGCGTTATTCCAGTGTTTGACCTCCGTAGATGTAAAGTTTACACAGGGTTGAAGTTATAATAACAACGTGTCAATGTTGGGATGTTTGGTTTTGTGTAAAGTGCTTTGTTTCATAATGTCAGTCGGTTTAGATCTGAGGGCTCTGCTCGCTCAAATCTTTTGTTGTTCTGCTCGTATTACTTGAAGACCCGGGATTCGACCACTTGTAGGGGGTTATCTGCACTAACCGGAAGAAATACGTGCAAGGGGAATGCTAGAGCAATGTCAATATTGCATTACTAACAGCTAACGTATCAAATAGCTCACTCACTATAACTATACTACACTACTCATCCGAAAATATAACATCCTTAAAGAGCGAGATTTGGGGTTTTATCCTAGGATTAGAAGTAAATCTCCTTTTGCAATCAACTTAGAAGATTATTATAGTAACTGAATGTGTCCGTTCAAGTTTATATGGAAACTATGACGGTTTGCAGTTTCGTGCAGTAATGTACGTAGCTAATGTAACTGATCTGCCTTGCGAAACTGTTTCCAATATTGATGCTCACCCACGCTCTTAAAGGTCGGCGTAATGCAGCTTGCTGTCGGTTGCGAAAGCATGCAGGTAGTAACGTAGAACAGCATGATTATGCATACTTGAGGAAAATTGTGTTGCTCAATTTTATAGGATTTAGCAGCGCTTTCTGTAGTTAGAAATAAAAAGAGGAATTTGAAAGTAAAGGGAGAGGAGAAAAAGAGGAGAGGAGAAAGAGAGGAGAGGAGAAAGAGAGGAGAGGAGAAAGAGAGGGGAGGAGGGAAGTGAAGGGAAGAGAAGGGAAGGGAAGAGAAGAGAAGAGAAGAGAAGAGAAAGTAATAAGAGTTTTTAAAAAAAAGCAGAGTTTAAAGGCTCTGCTACACTTCAATTTTCTTGAGCAGCTTGTCTTGCAGTTCACGGCATCAGTGAAAATGTAGCGTTGCAGGTTGCCGAGGTGAGGTATTACACTGCAACGCGATCTCGGCAACTTACAACGACTTGAAAAATATACGTTAAAATTGTGGGAAAAGTTGCTGGAGGGGTGAGTCTGTGGAATGGCTTTGCCAGTTGCTGCAAAGTCGTTGCTAAAAAGTAATCTACTTCGTGCAACGCTACGGGCAACAACAAAAAGATTCTAGGCAAGTTGCTGAAAAAAATGCACAGTTTAACAAGGCCTTAAATGAAAGCAGAGTAGAGTAAAGAAACGGAAAGAAATCTTTGTACGTCAAAAATCATTTTTTTAATACTGAACAGTTCTCTCCATTGTGTTGATGCCCAATAAAAACGTTTTTCTTGGAAAGGACTACGGGAAACCAATATTGTTTATCTTTAAGGGAACGTCTTTAAATGTTTATTGAATATTCCCTTCGCTTGAAAGCTGTTTCCTCTGATAATAATAAATAATTTATATTTCACGAGGTATTCCAAGCACTTTGCGAGAACAATGCACGAAAATACAGGTTGCTTCAAAAATAGCTTGATCCTTAAACCCAAATAGAACCTCTTAATTTGTGTCAACTCGAGCGATCGAAGGAAATAACTTTGATTATCTCGTACTTCGTACTCCGTTTTTTTTTTTGTTTTTTTTTTTTTTTTTGATTAAGATTTGCCTCGACCTTCCATGGTGGTGCAACAGTTTTGTTTTTTTTTCACGGAATTTTTGCAGCAAAGAATCAGCTCCGGGATCAGCTCCGGGAATCAGCTCTGTTCTTGTATATTCTAAGGCCTTGTGACCCACGCACTTACATTATCAGAAATGATGATATGGATCAGGGGAAATTTTCGATTAACGTTAAACATATGTACAGTGTATCATTTTCAACTGCTTTTTTAGGCTAACTACACATCGTTCCCATCATTTTAATTACAAATTCTAAACTGCATTATCCAAGTTTTTCCTTTGAAACTTTGGAGATGAGATTTGTTATTAAGCAGGCCAGCTACTCGCGCGCTACTCTAAATTTCTCCATTCATTCATGTTTTCAAATACACGAACGATGGCTCATCGACCCGGCACAGGGAAAATCATTTAAGGCGGTGTCGGGTTGCCACATGTATGGACGGACGGGAGTTTATTGCACATCATTTGACCTATATGTCAAGTTGCCTTGTGAGATGAGACTCTGTAAGGTGGCAGTTGTTTGACACAGGTGTTGACGTTCGTGGTCGCAAAGTGCATCAGCGGTCGGTCCTTTACATCACATGGTCGTTTTAAAAAGAAGTGGTTGTTTATTGTAGATGGTTTAGTTGGTCGGTTACGGAGGTGCATGGCTGCTTACAAGTGGTCGCATTAAAGATGTGTTTGTCTTGATGTAGTGCAGGTGAATGGTCGATTACGGAGGTGCATGGCTGCTTACAAGAAGGGTCTCCTCCATGAAGCTAATAGCGTTTGGCTTTGATCGAGTAATAGGTTACAAGGACCAGGACCTCACTATCCCCTTCAATAGGATTTAAGATAGTCAAGTAGGGATTTAACATTTTAACCTGCAGTGAAATTGGTCAGTGCCAAATACTTTTGTTATCTGCATCACGTGTTCCATTACAAATACATACACGCCCGATTCTCCGGGGAGGAAGGGGGAGGGGGCAGTACAGTGGAATTGAAGACTAGACATTTTCCCCTTAAAATTCACAGCGGTTATTTTTTTCCCATAACTGTCTATTTCTTAAGTGAGCTTTTTTTCCCCCTCGTCTAAATTGAGTGAGCACGTCTAGGAATGGATACAAAAGATCCGGCAGAAAAATAGATAGCAGTGCAAGAAATAATAGCTCATGCAATATCATTCGACTTCGATGTTTTTATGTTTAAAAGAAGAGTCACATAATAGACCCTTTGCAGCACTTCGGAATGCAGTTCGATTTGGAGGACAAAACAATAAGTTCCAATTCTTAGAAGATTAAAATTCTTTTGTTTTGTCCTCAAAATTGACCTGGTTTGATGAGGGGTCTATATGAATGGAGCAACAATAGTCTCATTGCAAAAACAACACTTCTCATTATCACTAAGGGGCAACATACTATATTTATAGGAGGATAAAATGTAAGAAACGTAACACCGCGCGCACAATAGATACAATACTAAGCACGCTTCAAGATGTCAGCGCTCAGGGGATCAGCAGGACAAGTCACGGCGCAACATCAGTTCCTATTGTTTTATCTTCAAAGTACTTTAGAGCGCTGTTTTTGCCAAAGAAAGCTATAAGAGCATTTCTAATTCTCTGAGGAATGACACGCAAAGGCAGTGAAAAGCAACAGTGTTAATTTAAAAACCAAAAACACACAGGAAAGAGAAAAAATAATATTCAAGGGAATGATATTTGGTCTGAAATTACGCACGAATTGAATTGAAACAACCTATTTTCTTATCTATTCCGACATCATCTATTTAACAATTAGTCCTCGAGTCCGAATGGTCTACGAGTCAATAGCCCATGAGGCCGAAGGCCGAATGGGCTATTGACTCGTAGGCCATGAGGGCGAGAGGTCTAATTGTTTTAGTAAAAACCTACTAATCGGTCCAATAAAAGGATGCAAAAAGTTTTGGATTTTGCTTTAAATACATTTTTTTGGTTTTCAAAACTGGCGCTTTTCGCTACTAGAGGTCTATCACTAATAGCCCTAGTAGCTCAGCCAATCACAGGGCTCGATTGGTGATAGATCATTAGTAGTTTTTTTTCTAATCCCTTTTAGCTTTTAGAAGCATGACTCGTTTTAATAATGGTTTGGGCTCCCTGTGTGGAAGAGACACTGACTAGTAAGCATTGCAGGCTCACTATTTCCAACATGGCGGACGAGTTGAAGGTTTGTAAAACAACAACAGACGATGATGGTTCAAGCTTACCTCCTTCAAGATTAGGAACCAAGGAATAGTAAGTTGTTTAAACTATGATATTATGTATAATTAAGTATTGCAATTCTAATTTTTCCCTTTAAAAATGAGATTTTTTTTACCCTCCTCTGATCAACCTGATCTTATGCACCAGTCAAAGTAAAGCCCGACCCCCCCCCCCCACCCCGGGATATAGGTGGGGATTGGTTTTGAACAGCGTACCAAAACTGACAAATGCCCCACCACATGGGGAAGATATTTGAGGTCAAAAGCCCCACCCCCTAGGGCGAAAGAGCATGCAACATAACTTGAAAACTAAACAGGGTTTCTATAATGATGACTCACTCCCATTTTTTCTGCGCTTATATCAAAAATACAAAAAAATCAGTATAGAATTCCAATTTTAATGCTTTTTCTTAAATCATGTCAACAATTATTTTGTGGCACAAAGATCGCAGTACCATAAACCATGAGAACTCTTTGCAGGGACAATAGCCGCCATCTTGGATTTTACAAAAACGAATCCCCACCTAATGCCCGACCTCTTTAGGTGGGGACGCCAAAATGTACAAATGCCCCACATGGTCGGGCTCTGAAAACCTGCTAAACTCGTACTAAATCCCCACTAAAGCCCCACATATCCCGGGGTGGGGGGGGGGTCGGGCTTTACTTTGACTGGTGCATTAGTTCCACTTCTCGTAGATTTAATTAGAATTTCTTTTATGTGATAGCTGGGACGAGGCATATCAAAAGGAGCAAGAGAATTTTGATGAGATTGGTGATGTCGGAGAAATATGGTAATTATTGTCATTTTATCTCTATTAAATTTCAATTTGAAACAACGTTTTGCTGTAGGATTCCTGCTTTTTCAGTGTCTTTTTGGAGTGCAATAGGCTGACCCCTTGCAGCACGTCCGAATGCAGCTCAATTTGGAGGGCAAACATTAGGTTCCAATTCTCAGGAGTTTGAAATGATTTTGTTTTGCCCTCCAAATTGAGCTGCATTGTGACGTGCTGCAAGGGGTCTATTATGCAAATGTATCATGTTCATGGATCATTCCTCCACTATTTTGATTACAACAAGAACAACCTTTGAGCTTATCTAATAAGTCATGGTGCTACAGCTCTGTTAACTTTGGCTGTTATATCACAGTGTGGGACAATCACACAGAATACCTAGTTCCATACTAGGTGGTCTAGGTGAAAGCCCAAAGATCCTGGACAAAACACCTTGATTCAAATTCAGGAATTTAACCTGATACTAACTTGAGATTTTCAATTTCATTTTTAGGTTTGGAGAGGGTAGTATGAATAGAATGATCAAATGGATCAAGAAATCATCAAGAATCAATAAAGATTCATCTATGTTAGATATAGGATGTGGGAATGGAATGCTGGCAATCAGGCTAGTATGTGGAAAACATATATTAGTAGAACCTAAATTTGTTACTTCTACTCCCAACAAACCATAAATATAATCCTAATTTTATTTTCAATTGAAGAGCCAGGTCCATTGCCTGCAGGAGTGGTATAAAATTGCAAATATGAACCCCAATTTGCTGAAAATCTGACAATGGACTTGAAGCAAGGAACAAGTTTCACAAGCTTGTGTTTAAACTTTTAATGCCAGATCAAGTGGAATAATAGTCCCCTTCACAGTTCCCTGCGCCATCTTGAAAGGTAGCCATGCCTTTGCATCAAAGTGAAACAATCAGTGAGGTTTGCAATGATTAGATAGAGACATGTGAATAAGATTTTTTTTAAAAAGGTCTCTATCATTGCAAGCTCACTGTTCATCTCACTTCAATACAAAGAAAAGAACTGGCTACCTTTCAAGATGGTGCAGGGAACCATGAAGGGGAAGTTTTTAGAACTATTTAGAAGTTTCTTCAGAGTGAGAAACCCCTCCCTCCTGGAATAGGCACAGATAGAAATAATCAAACAGTGCATATATTCAAACTCAGCAACAAATCAGAGTCAAGCATAAAATGAGTCTCGCCTTTTATAAAACTAATGTTTATTTATGTTGTTGCCAGGCGACAGAGGGGTATGCTAATGTAACAGGAGTAGACTATTCATCAGGTGCTGTACAGCTATCACAATCCATAGCAAAACAAGAAGGCGTTGATGTAAAATTCAAGGTTAGTGACTAACCACTCACTGTTGGCGTAAACAAGTGTTGAACCCTGCACAATACAAATTATAATATTATAATGATGATAAATAGAACCTCTGCTGTACATTATAAGAATTAATATCAGTATACATCTATACCTAGCAACCCGGGGGGGGTACTACCACCCCAACTTGGGTGGGGGTGTACCGCCAGGTCCTCAAAACCCTGACCCTATCCCAGACCTAGAATTTTGATTTCATATACCCTACCCCAGACTAAACCTACATTTTTTTGACATGCAAAAAACGGTTATTCAATAGATTTCAATAACTATTTGGCAATTGTTTAATTGAATTTAAACCGTTATTTTTTGTGCCGGCAGAAAACCTAGCCTACCAGGCTAAAACAACTAAAACATAACCCTATCCCGGAAAAAATGTCAAAAAGATACCCTATCCCAGACAAAAACCTTACCCTTCCCCAGACAAATTGTAAAAAAATGATACCCTACCCCAGACCTAAAAGCCAAAAAACCATACCCTATCGGGCGGCACATACCCGTATAGCAAATATAGGGGAGTACCCCCCCCCCCCCCCCCCCGGGCCTAGCAATAGTGCATTCACAGCACTTGCAACATGCAACATGCAACATGCAACGGCTAGTTTAACCTATAGACCCCTTACAGCACATCGGAATGCAGCTCAAATTGAAAGACAAAACAATAGGTTCCAATTCTCAAGAGATTGAAATTCTTTTTATTTTGTCCTCCAAATTGAGCTGCTTTGATGTCACATGCAATGGGTCTAATTTTTTTCTTTAGGAATGTGACATTTTAGACTTTTCCAATTCTCCTCTATCTGGCCACACTTTTGATGTATGCCTTGATAAGGGTACATACGATGCTGTGAGTCTAAATCCACAAGACAGTACAAGATGTCGAGCTCTGTACATCAAGGCTGTTACCTGTCTGCTACCAGAGAATGGTCTCTTTGTTATCACCTCTTGTAATTGGACAAAAAGTGAGCTGGTTGAACAACTTAAAGAAGGTAAATAGCGGTGATAGGTACAGACCCCTTGCAGCACTTAGGAATGCAGCTCAATTTGGAGGACAAAGCAATAGGTTTCTAATTCTCAGGAGATTGAAATTCTTTTGTTTTGTATTCCAAGTTGAGCTGCTTTGATGTCAAGTGAAAGGGGTCTATAATTACTGCAATGGAGGTAGTTATTGCAGTAGATTATGAGATATAAGCATTTTTAGAGGCAATAAATGACAGACAATGTGACTGAAGTGGAATTTAGTGTCAAAAAGAAAAAAGAGGAACGAAGGAAGTAAGAAAGAAAGATAGAAACAGAAAAAATAAGTTAAAAAAGGAAGAAAGAAACAGAACAAAAGAAGGAGCAAAGAAGTAAGAAAAAAATGGAGAGAAGGAAGGAAAAGAAGAAAAAGGAGGGAAAGAAAAAGACTGAAAAGGAGGAAAGCAAGCAAGGATGGAAAGACACTAATACCACCTATTTCACTATTTCTATATCTTTGATTTTCATTTAGATTTTTCTGTACTTGATGAAATCCCCTCTCCTTCATTCTCCTTCGGAGGACAAGCAGGTAATACCGTGACGTCACTGATCTTCGAAAAAGGGTCCAACTCAACCACGTGACATTCATAGAGGAAGTAAAAGGAAAGATACAAGGAACACGCCTTTGGTCTGGTCATCATTCACTAGCTCTTCAGTCCTGACGTGAAGTTGCCATTTTTCCTGTATAGACCCCTTGCAGCACGTCAAAATGCAGCTTAATTTGGAGGAAGGAAAACAATAGGTTTCAACTCTCAGGATATTGATTTGTTTTCTAAATTGAGCTGCTTTGACGTCGTGTGAAAGGGGCTATTCCGTTTGTCGATACCCTGAAACGGTATGTGGGTTGCAGTGTTTCAGTCGGGCACGGCTAACTCACAGTTCGAGGCTCTTGTGGTGGTTCTTGTGATAAAAGTATTGATGCCACTGTCTCTCTGAGTTGCTGTGAAAATTGGACAAAAATGTGAATTATTATCCGAATAATCGGAATAAACATGAACATGATTTTTGAACAACTGAAATATTTAAAGTATTTTTTAATAATTTTGCGGATGCCAATTGCCAGAAATATTTACTTGACGCGCTTGATGCGCGAGTAAGGTCCTTGCTGGGCAATATGCAGCGAAGCTTAAGAAAGATCAATGCCGGCAACACAAGAAATAAGAGAGGCAGTAAAAGCTTTGTGACGAGCGCTTCCATAGAATATCTTACTTTTAACTCTCCTATAAGGAACATGTTGTTACTACGTATACAGGTGTAGTTGAGTTGGTGATTTGGCAAGGTACAAAGATATCTCGTGCAATACCAGCTTTTTAACCTACTCTAAAGACGTGCTACTGCTCCTGTTTTCAATGATCCTTCTAGGGAATTGCGCGCGCTTATGTAAATCATTTGAAATTTTGCGCGCGCGCTATAATTCGACAATTCCTTGCGCGCGCATTTCGTCATTGGATCATGACATCATAAACAGCTGCTTGATAAACAAATGGGGAGGGAATCAAGCGTGGATGTCAACATATAGAGTCACAAAATGGCTCTTCTTTTACCAAGATTGAGTAAAGGCTCGGGGTCGTCTGTACGGATCAATGTATGGCGACAACGAAGGGTGAGTAGAGGATGTAGTCTTGAATTAATTGCGATGAATAATTCTATCGAATACCAGCATATTCTTAACATAGGAAAACTTAAAATTTTTTCGATGTCTTGAGACAACCTCGGGGCTGATCTAAGTCAGGGCGTGGCTAACTCACAAATTGAATTGGGATTTAGCATAATAGGTATTGAGGAGGGTGAAAAACCGAAAAACGCTTGAATCAAGGATGAGACATAACAAACTCTGCTCACGTATGATGCCGAGACCCCAGGCGTGAAAGGCGAGTGAACTACCGCAATGTCCCCCTTTTAACCCGAGACATCTCTGTTTATTTTCTGTGTTCAGGCATCTGTGGCACCGATTGGTAGAGTATTTCCCAAGTCACCTGACCTCGCGAAGAAACCTGACGAAACCTTAGACCTAACGACGATTGGTCTGTCCAACAGACATAGCCTACTATTCCCGGTGGTGGGGAATGATCGAATCTCTTCGAGTCCGATGGATTACAAGAAGATCAACGATGATGAAAAGTACAATACTGAAGTATATTGTACAGCACCTAATGTATGTAGACATACTATATTTAGCTTTATTAATAGATTTTATCGATACATTGAAACAATCTCTACGTAAGGTAAAGCTACGGACACAAGGTGCAACACTGCGCGTATTGTTACAGGCAATCGATGTTGCGAGCCATGTCACACGATGCAATTTGTTGCATGCAATGTTGCTGAAGTAGAAGACAATCCTACTTCAGCAAAATTGCTTGCGATATTGCGTCCAATGCTGCACCTGTCCATATGTTTGCGCATTAACTCGCAGATCGAATTGGAATTTCGCCAGTTAGGTTTGCTGAGGGAGGAAAATCGGAGAATCCGGAGAAAAGCCCTCGAATCAAAGGAGAGACCTAACAAACTCTACTCACGAATGCAAAGTCCAGGAATCGAACCTGAGACACCAGAAGTGAGAGGCGAGTGCACTACCACTGCAACACCCTTGATTCCCTTAGTGTTAGTATTTAGATTACGAAGTTTTTGAGATAGCTGCCAAAACGTTTTCTATTTTACTCGTTTTTTATGAACCAATAGCTTCCTGAACTCCCAGGACTTCCCGGCGAGCGGCGCGGCCTCAAAACACCCACCGAACCACCGGACTTCTGCTTGAAAGGAGAAGGACAACGACTGCCATCATATGTTATTGGTACAAGTAAAGTAGAGAATTCTCCTGGTGGTATGGTTCTAAAGGTGAGAATCGTAGTAGATGGAGAGGGACTTGCTCCCTTACTATACTTCCAACCTTCATTTCTTCATCCTTTTCTTCACTCCTTCCCCTTCCTCTTTCCTTCTTACCCTTCTTCCTCTCCTCTTCCTTCCTTCGTTCTATTCCTTGCTTGCTCAATTGCTTGCTCACTTGTTTGCTCGCTTGCTTGCTAACTTACTTGGTTGCTTCCTTTCTTCCTTTCTTCATTTATTCATTCATTCATTTTCTACATACAGAGTATCTGTACTCAGCTTCACTCATGGTTTGAAACCTTAAGTGGACAAAACATGGACGATTCAAGTATCCAAGAAGAACTGAAAAGGCTGTTGTATATCAAGAAAATGAGAGTCTATTTAGAGGTAAAAAGACATGAAATACAGAATAAAACTAGCATCATTATCATCATGTTTATATCAGATGAAAAAGGTAGGACGTTTTAAAGTTAAAACCCCGATTTGCCGCTCACCCTTTATGGACCCTGAAATGAACGATAATCATCACCACCATCACCATCACCATGCACCATTATCATCACCACTACCAACATCATCCTCATCATCATCATCATGATGTATCATCAAGCATCATCATCATTACCACTTCCAGCATCATGTATCATCATCGTCACCATCAGTACCAACATTATCATCATCATCACCATTATCATCATCATGTATTATCATGTATCATCATCATGCATCATCATCATGCATCACCATCATCATTCATCATCACAACTACTATCATCATCATCATCATATATCATCTTTATGTTATGAGGATGAAATAACTATTTTTAACTAGAAATAACTTCCAGTTATTTAACTTATGGCCCTCAATGAATACGACTTAGCTTTATTTGTCTTTTCAGGTGCGTAAGAAGATCTACAATCCCGAAGTCCATTGTGTTCCAATATTCCACTGTTCATGTTGCTTGGAACGTTGGACAGTCACTGGCATGGCCCCAGAGAACTGTCCAAACATTATCCAGCCAACCCGAGGACCGGAAGTCGTCATGTATGGCACCAAGATGCGCTTTATATCCATTCATCCCAAGGGGAAGACAAACATTCTCATCAGAAGGCAAGAATGTCCAAAGAGAAAGATCGGGTGAGCTAAAAACTCTTTGAAAATTATGTCAATATAGTAGAACCTTTATTAAGCGACCAACCTCTATTTAGCGACCAGTTGTCGAAGTCCAAAAGAGGCTTTCGTTGTAATTTATACCTCTATTAAGTGACCAACCTCTATTTATAACCTCCTGATTCATCGACCAGTTGTCAAAGTCCCGAAGAGGCTTATGGTAGTAATCTATACCTCTATTAAGCGACCAACCTCTATTTATAACTTCTATTTATCGACCAGTTGTCAAAGTCCCAAAGAGGCTTATGGCAGTAATCTATACCTCTATTAAGCGACCAGTCTCTATTTAGCGGCCACTAGTTCGACAATTCCTCGAGGATGGTCATATTCATATTCATTTCTTTTATTTAAAGACTTCCAGTTGGCATATCAAGGTCGCCATATCCAAACATTCGCGCAAAAGAGCGGCAGGATTCACCAAGTGAACCACACCACCCGTCAGCTAGCCCATCACGTGCTTCGAACCATTCATCATGTGAAAAGAACGAGGAAGAAGAACCCAAAGACCCAGTACCTGATTTTATCACACTTCGCACCTCTTCTATCGGGAAAATGTACGTCGAGGACACTTTCCCAGAATTGCATCTCAAGAATGACAGAAACGAAGAAGCCGTAGAGACCACGGTTCGTAGTGGTGGTGACGAACCCGAGGGGATTCCCCAGGGTAGAGCTTCCATGAGTATTATGCAATCAATTTCAAAGAACGACGATCATTATAACGAGTACGCAAGGTCGAGTTCCAGAAATGGGAGAACAAATGAATGGAAGAGAAGAAATACCTATGGTGGACATCTTTACTCTGGTGATCCTAAAAGTCTGTGGAAAACACTAACATCTCCAGTCCCTTTGACTTTAGTAGGAGACGACGATAAGCCAAAGATGTCCCATCAAAAAATCGCGATTACTCCAGTGTCGAGTAATGATTCTATGATTGGAATTCAAGGGGAAATTTTTGACGTGGTAGGAAAAGTGGAACCTTTTGCACAAAATATATCTCATACGAGTCAATGTGAAGACAATGCACAGGACAAGGCAGATAATCTTCAACCGGCATTTGATGGTCCACAGATCCCAAGCGCTGAGGTCCCTCAAAAAGAAGACCAAGAACGCGAGCGCCAACGAAATCAGACTGGGAAAATCTTGAAGGAAACCGAAGGCATGAGCGAGAAGCAAGGGGATGATTTGTCTTCTCTTGAAAACAATAAAAGTCCATCCACTGGAGAGAAAAAGGACACTCTTTTGAGGCATTCTGCATTGAAGAAGATTGATCAGGTCAGCACGAAACATGCAAAGCAGGAGAAGAGTAATGTGAAGTGGTCTGACAAGAAAGTGCCGCCGAATGTGTTAGGGGATTCACACAAGGGATTAGACCGAAACAGAAGGAAAACCACTTCTATGGAAGGTACACCTTTTGACATTTATTGGAATACTTTGAGCTGTTTAATTGAGAATAAGATTCTTTGTTTGAGTTTTATCCATATTCATGTGTCTTCTCATGCGCAACCGTGAAACAAAGAAATTATACTCAAGAGAATGACACGTGGTCTGAAATTGGAAAACATTGCACCCGAGCTAAAAGGGTCCATGTGGGATGCAAGGTTGGTGTAGCGGTAGTGCACTCGATAACTGGACTCGGCATCACATGTGAGAGTTTGTTGTCGGAGTCGGAAGCAGTTTAAGCTGTCATAAGCGTGGGTAAAAAACAAGCAAAATGAAACCTTCCAATCCTCCCGATTCCGCTTCTGACGCGCTTCTGACTCCGAATCCAATACCGCCGCAAGTGAAAAAAGTGAAAACCAGGCTTAAGTAGGCATCTTTTGTATTAGTTCCAGATGTAGAAGCTAGTGATGAAAGGAACGCAAAGCGGTCCTTGCCACCAGCTACGCACCACTACAAGGAAGCAAGTAAAGCATTAAGACACGTGAAAGAACCAATTACAGAACCAGGTAAATGCATGAAAATGTCTTGGATACTTATATACTTATTTCTTGATGCTATTGTTGTTTTATTTTTAAGAAAATCAAGTCATTAAACGTAATCTGGATAAATCAGAACAACAGAAACTCCAGCTTGCCGATGTACATTCACAAAGAATGGTAGAATCCAGCTCTGCAAAGCCTTTGGGCAATAGAACAGATACACATAGTGTTAGAACATCTCGTGGTATCAGTGCTTCAACTGGTAAGAACAGATAGTTTAGGATGGATCCAGGGGGTGTCCATTGGTTCATCTATCCATCCATCCCTCCATCCCATCCATCCATCCCGCATGCATCCATCCCTCCATCCCTCCATCCCTCCATCCCTCCATCCCTCCATCCCTCCATCCCTCCATCCCTCCATCCCTCCATCCCTCCATCCCTCATCCCTCCATCCCATCCATCCATCCCGCATGCATCCATCCCTCCATCCCTCCATCCCACCATCCCACCATCCCTCCATCCCTCCATCCCTCCATCCCTCCATCCCTCCATCCCTCCATCCCTCCATCCCTCCATCCCTCCATCCCATCCATCCATCCATCCTGCATGCATCCATTTATGTATCTAATTATTTTTGTTCTTTATTTCAATGTTTTCTTATGCAAGGTTGTTCATATAACAAAACCCACCATCCCATATCCTCAGAAAAAGAGTCCCTCAACATCGAGGGAGCCCAAGAAGGTTTCTCCCTGCCACACAGAAGAAAAACCGAAATGCTTCACAAAAAAGAACGAAAGACCATCATCAAACGCCCAAAACACGCCTACCACCGGAAGGAGGTGGACAACATCAAGGTAGAACCTTCACCAATTGAGCCACAGGCATATACACAACCACAGGTCACTGGCGCAACAGCTTTGTACACAAAGGGTTACTTGACAGATACACATAAAAGTACTCTAATTACAAAGGATGCTTTTGTCGAAAACAGCATATTCACCACAGCAGTTTTACCTTCGGAGCATGCGCACGATTGGGTAGAACAGGAGGTCAATGATGAATTCCGTACCGTGGTCGCGGATATAAGGAAAGAAGTCCAAGTAGTTGACTTAGAGCTTTCTTCTCGCTTAACACCTACAGTCAAGAAAGGGAACAAAATGGATACAAGTTACGATGAAGATGACGATGGGGATGACTTTTTTGAAGAAGTCCACAGTAAAACGGCGTTGTTTTCGAGTAGGAGTCCAAGTGAGGTACGTTAGAGCAGTTTTCGTAAGAGTGGGAAACGATACGGCAAATTTGTAGTCCTACTGTAGCCGTACCGTATCTTACCGTAGCCGTAACTACTTGTTGCGGTTGGATGAACTATTGGAAGACGATGGGAAACCATTTCAGTGTTAGGTCATACGATGCAACTTGTTGCGCACAACGGACACACGGTGCAACATTGTGCGCAATGTTGCAGGCAATCGGTTGCGAGCCATGCCACACGACGCATTGCGCGCAATGTTGCACCGTGTTTCGAGATCATACAATGAAGTGATTGGGTGTAACGTTGCGTGCAAACTATGCACCGTCGATCCAGACTCTTAACGATATATATTTATGATATCTTCATGAGAGATTTGAATCATCTGAGTTTCGTTACATTCTCAGATTCACAGACTTCCCGTGTCGAATGCCTTCACATTTTCATTCTACGAGCTGCCAAGCCAGTATAAGAAACGAAACAAGAAACTGCAACCGGCTTCTTTTAACATTGGCCATGGTGTAAGGAAACAAACCATATAGCCATCAGACAGTGCATGATAGACGAGGACGCCAGTTATTTTCAGAATGCTCCAGAGGGAACGTCATCCACATATATAATGCTTAAATCCAAAAATCATCATTATTTTCCTCATAGTATTACCTTATATTTTTAGTTTTGTCTTGTCAATGTGTCTGCGAGTTTATTTTAATAATATTCCACTAAAACCTTCATATTTAGTCGATTATCGCGTACTAAATAATACATGTATAAAGATGTATATGAATATTTTTTGAGCAAAATTGAACTGCCTCTCCACTAGCTTCTAAAAATACCTTTATCTGTTATACAAGTTCATGTTTAATTTGCTTTCAACGATATTTAAGAAAAGGTACTCCAAAACTGCGCTTTCTTTCTATGTTGTGTTAACAATGTCCGCTCGCATATAAGCATAGACGGATGTATTCCTGTTGTTGCTTCGTTCCAAAGCTCGTGCCATCAACCAGGACCCATCGTGCGATATCGTTTTTACTCGTGAAATTCATCGTGGAATTCCCTCGTCATCCAAAGAATTTTTCTATAGAATCTAATGCATTGCTTGCATATTACCCAAAGTTATCATTGTTGGAGTTTTTCGTGATTATTTGAAAACTGCCACTAGAATTAACCCATATTTTTTGGAAGATTGTTGACTGCATTTTTGTACAAAGCTTTGATCATACTCTTCTCAAATATGATAGAGTCTTTTCGTTCTTATTCCCTTTTGGTGTGTTGTCTTTCAATCTCGTTTTCTTCGGGGCCGTTAATTACCAAAAATACTACTGCGATCGATACTAAGAACGAAAAGCAAAGTCCGAAAGTATAGCCAAAGATATCTGCCATCAAACCGGCCACAAACGAGCTAAACTTGCTTCCCAAGGTATCTAACGTGGTGTATAACGAATGCTGAGTTATTTGGTACTTTGGTTGTTCTCTCTGACAGAAAACTAGCATGATAGCAAACACTGGGATAGCTTGAGCACCGAGGACGATGTGTTGGAGACAGAAAGAAACGAAAACTGGAAAAAGAAAAAAATGAAATTAGACAATCAATAAGGGTAATCAAGGTTGGCTTAGCGGTAGTGCTCTCATCTCTGGAGTCTCTGGTTTCATTCCTAGACTCGAGCGGCATCACGTGTGAGCAGAGATTTTACAGGCCCGTAGCAAGGTCTAAAATATTGGGCGGGGCCTATTTAGGTCAAAAATATGGGAGCCCTATTCTAAAACGCCGTATGTACTATGCGAAAAATAGCTTTAGTGAACCTACAACTTAGTATTTTGAATATTTGAGCGTACTAAGTATCAACCAGTTGTTTTGCTTCCTTTACCTGTATTTGTCGATACTGGTGCTGCATTTTGAGAGAAGACAATGAATATTTGAAGCAGGACACTGAGGACGTCTAGTAATGATACGCAGAGGAGGATGCTCATAGAAGAGAACCTAAAGAGAGAGAAAATGAAAGAAAAGGAATTTAAAAAATGAAACACTTATCTTTTCAAACTGTTAGAAGGAAACATAAAAATTCGTACTTCAGGTTTCGGACTTCTATAAGATAACGCTGTGGCTATATTTTCGACAATTTCTGAACTAAAACGAATGCTAATCGATTCAAAGTAATGCGCATAGTTTATAGACCTCCCTTCCTTCCCTTCTCGCTCTCTATTTGACTTATCTTTTATCCGACATTCTTTTGTTTTACGAAATCGCAACGTCATTTCATAGTAATTTAGATTTTGGACTCCTTTCTCAAATCCCAGATTGTCAGTATATTTGCATGTCTAGTGTGTGTGCTCTGGTCTTTTCTAGTAACCTTATTATTATTTATTTTTATATAAGTATATATTTATTAATTACTATTGTTTTCTCTTAGTTTAAAATCCCTCTTAAGACTAACCTTTTCTGACTGAGCATAATTCCAATCACCATAGCAACCAGTAGCGATATAGCATGCCCTATGACCCCAGACATCAAGCCAATATTGCATACCCTAACACCCTGATCCACTAAAGCCATCGTGAACAACAAATGAGAACTATGAGATGCAAATTTATAAGTCAGTAGACACGTGACCAACCACTTTGAACCACGTGACATGTTATTAACAAGTAGCTTCACGCTAGCCAATCCGAACCTTTTGACCTTCACTTCCGGTACAACACCGGAAACCATTTGACTGTCACGAGTTGATACCACTTCCGGTTTGTCGAAAAATTTTTTGGGGATCAGAAATATTATAAACAGCAAGAGTACGAAATAAATGACCGATATTATGATAAATACTTGGTCTGTTAGCGCCAGAACTGATGAAATCCATACTGTAGCACCTCCTCCTAGCAGACTCCCAGCCTTGTATGCAAAAACTTTGTACGAACTCGCTGTCTTGAGTTTTTCGTCTTTAAGTTGACGAAGCAGGATTTTCCCAATCACCAATTCATGTGTGGCAGAGAAGACGTTTAGAATAACGATGATGAGCGTGAAAAGTGTACCTTCTTGTGTTAGATGTACAAGGAGTAAACACGATAGGATCCCTGTTAGAGTTATCGTCAACCATGATCGTACTGTGCCATATATGTCGACGGCTGGAGCCCATAGTGACTTGAAAATCCAAGGTAGAGCTAGGAGATTGAGTGAACCGATGAAGGACAAAGACAGCCCTTTGCTCCTTAAAGTAATGGGGAGAAACTTGACTTGTAAGCCGTATAAGATGCCTTGGAATAAGTAGAGGTTAAATATGAGGATGAGAAGGGTTGACATGTTTCGATCGATGTTTTACTACCAGGTAGAACACAGGTATCCCAAGCTGGGTTTCTGTGGTATCCTATCGAATTATAGGGTAATGTATGGCGATTTTTAGAAAAAATTAAAAATCAGTAGTAAAAATTTTTAAGTACGAGGGATACACCACCACGATACTCGCTCAATATTGCTGCAAATGACCTGAAACTTCACAGAGTCTCAAAGGAAAACATGAAACACAAGTAGGAACATTTATTTGTGTGATTTACTGATTTTTAATTTTTTCTAAAAATCGCCATACATTGCCTTTTAATTCGATAGGATACCACAGGAATCCAGCTTGGGATACCTGTGGGTAGAAGTGATACTTGTAATGTGATACACTGGATAACGATAGGAAACAACATATGATTACCGCAAGAGAAAATTGTCTTTCCATCCGTCCATTCCATCCATCCATCCATCTATCCATTGATCCATTCATTCCTTTTTCCTTCCTTCCTTCCTTCCTTCCTTCCTTCATTTCTTTCTTTCTTCCTTCTTTGTTTCTTCGTTTCTTTGTTTCTTTCTCTTCTTTTTTCTTTTGAACATTAGTTCGTTCATTATTTCACTAATCTTTGCCTTTTTTTTCTTCTTTTCAATCAATGAATACCAGGTAATTCATCGGCCGTCCCTTTGCTTACAGACCAAAAACATTAGCATATACTGTTACCTTAGCCCTTCACATACAACAGGTTTTTCTTGTAGTAAAACCAGCTTAAAACCAGTTTTCTGACGTCATACATACTTCATTAACCCATTCAATTAATTCATTAAGATTAAATTGAAGCCTAATTATATTGTTTACATCCTGATCTAATTGCTCAGTTTTTCGTTAGCTTTGCTGCGAAAAGATTATCTTAAATTAGTGCCATGGTGAAAATGTGTCTTCCGACATGAAACGCTGTTTGTCGTTTTTGATTTTCTTTCTAGTTGCTTGGCAACTAGTTAGTTCTCAGGGTAAGTAAGCTAGAAATCTTAGAAATATCATAACATTGAAAAAATATATCAAGTTTCCATTTCTGCGCGCGCGCGCAATTCCAAAGTCAAGCAGCATTTTAGCGCCCTTTCTTACTCCAGTTCAATGGATTTCAACTTTTAAGTAAGATTTTAAGGTTTGTAAATTTTGATAGAAACACCAGAAAATACTTAGACCTTTAAGAGACTTCAACTGCATATGTAAGAAAATAGAATTATCATACAATCTAAAAGATGGAACACGCGCCGGTCAACAATTTTTTGCTAACATTTCTAACTTAGCTAACTATGATACATTTTTTGCGGAGGTTGTATGTGTATGTTTGTAGTTATCGAGGAAAAGTCGTTAAGATGTGTTTCGAAAGAATTAAACATTAAATCAGTACACTAGTGATGTGAAGAAAAAATAGAATGAAATAATTCTTAGCTGTTTCTAAGAATTGGATTTTTGTTGACGTCACATTTCAAATGAAATAATTAATGACTCTATCAGTCAATTATTGCACAAATGGTTTGCTTATCGAATTAGAATTTAGTATTGATGTCACTAGAATTTTTCAGTAGCTAAAGTTAGTTTCGAAAACGGAATGAAAAAGAAAAAAACAAACAAACAAGCAAGTAAAAGAAAGAAAGAAAGAAAGGAAGGAAGGAAGGAAAATGAAAAGAAAGTAAACATTGTAATAAATTCGCTTTGAAAATTTAACTCGAAAGTTATTTTTGGAGTCCTTGAAGAAAAGGGTAGTTAGTCATAGGGTAGGTAGTCATAGGGTAGGTAGTCATAGGGTAGGTAGTCATAGGGTAGGTAGTCATAGGGTAGGTAGTCATAGGGTAGGTAGTCATAGGGTAGGTAGTCATAGGGTAGGTAGTCATGGGTAGGTAGTCATAGGGTAGGTAGTCATAGGGTAGGTAGTCATAGGGTAGGTAGTCATAGGGTAGGTAGTCATAGGGTAGGTAGTCATAGGGTAGATAGTCATAGGGTAGTTAGTCATAGGGTAGGTAGTCATAGGGTAGGTAGTCATAGGGTAGGTAGTCATGGGTAGGTAGTCATAGGGTAGGTAGTCATAGGGTAGGTAGTCATAGGGTAGATAGTCATAGGGTAGATAGTCATAGGGTAGTTAGTCATAGGGTAGGTAGTCATAGGGTAGGTAGTCATGGGTAGGTAGTCATAGGGTAGATAATCATAGGGTAGTTAGTCATAGGGTAGTTAGTCATAGGGTAGGTAGTCATAGGGTAACAGTCATTTAGTAAACAGGCATTGAAATAGCCTATAGGATAATGTAAAAAGCTGGTAAGCGTGGTCTTTTTTCTTTTCGTTTGTTATTTACAATGTTAACAGTTTTTATTTCTCCTCTTGTTTAGCCGTGGTAGACCATGGTTTGAACGGAGACATTAGCCCTGTCATATCACACAAGGGCAATGTCTTCGAGATCAACCCTATACCCGACGAGAATGCCAATGTCAAGTTATATGTAGAGGTAAATACTTAGGTATTATAACTAAGTGATCTCCAATAGTAATGTGCTAGTCAGTAATAATTTATTGTTTAAAATATTTTACTAACATGCACTACTAAGCAATGACAGACTTGGTATAGCTTGGGAATGGTGATGAATTGATGATATTATTAGATAATGATGATGATGACAAGGTGATGGTGATGATGATGATAGTGTTGATAATGATGATGATGATGATGATGATGGTAATGATGACCAGATAATGGCGATGATGTTGTTGATGATGATGATAATGATGACGATTATGATGATGATGACCAGATGATAATGATGATGTTGTTGATGATGATGATGACGATGATAATGATAATGATGATCAGATGATAATGATGATGATGATGATGATGATGATGACCAGATGATAATGATGATGATGATGGCCAGTTGATGCTGATGATTATGCTTATGCATTGTGATGACAAGATGATGGTATAGAGATGGTGATATTGATATGATTATCATTTTAAAAAATTTGATAATGATATTAATGATTTTCGTAATGAAAATTATTGGATAATGATGATATAATGATATTTTTTTGTCATTATTAGAATATTCCAGATAAAAGCCTCCCAGGAGACGCAATCCAATTGCCCAAGCCCGTAGAAGAGAATATTGCACCGAAGAGTGCCCAGAACATCCAATCAGTTGATAATGGGCCAAAGATTAGCCTCAAAGAAACTTCTACAAGGGCACCAGTGCCACAGTCGCCCCAAAAAAATTCAATTCTGTCTACAGAAGCCTCCACTCATGCTGCTCAATCTGTTCATAACATCCAACCAGTGGATAATGTTCAGATACAAAGCAGCCATGGAGCTTCAACGGGGGCGCAACCAGGAGCAGAACATTTACGAATGTTTGCCAAGAATACAGAGACGCCACTTGTTGCTAAAAATACACATCACATCCCGCTAGGGGATAATGTTTATGATGGCAACAGGAAAGGGACGTCAACTTCAATTCCCGCTCCTACTCAACCGATAACACCACCGCCCATTTTCATGCTTGACTCTAGTCTTCTTAAGAGTTTTACGAAACCAAGCAAGGGCATCCAGTCTACAACAAAGACGACGAAAGGGGACTCAACCACTAAAATGTCTCACGTTCAAGCTTCATTAAATGCAGAACAAAAAGTTTCCGCAGATAGTGGAAAAAACAACGCAATCGCTAAAACTTATTCTGTTAAGGAAATTACGAATCCGGTTCTAAAACTCGCTCAAGGTAATTCAATAACTATCTGCCATTGTACATAACACATAGGTGAAGTGTGGTGTGGTGTGGTGTGGTGTGGTGTGGTGTGGTGTGGTGTGGTGTGGTGTGGTGTGGTGTGGTGTGGTGTGGTGTGGTGTGGTGTGGTGTGGTGTGGTGTGGTGTGGTGTGGTGTGGTGTGGTGTGGTGTGGTGTGGTGTGGTGTGGTGTGGTGTGGTGTGGTGTGGTGTGGTGTGGTGTGGTGTGGTGTGGTTGATAACTGTATTTTATCCTTTGTAATACAGAAATCGACATACCACCTTCCCCGATTCCTGGTCTTTATTCTGACCTGAAGACGAGCCACTTCAAAATTCGCAGAAAGAAAAGATCAACGGATGATGGATATCCAAAACATGGCCAGGTTAGACTTATTGAACTATATTACGTCCACTTCAACCTGTTCAATCCAAACCATGCATTGAGGGATCGTACCACCTACACCCACCCCTCCCCTAGATCCGACCCTGGATTCATAAAAGGGACCTTTCACGCCCTATACCTCCCTGGAACTACCACTGAAACTTGATACAGTTAAGGCTCAGATACACGGTACAACATTCCATGCAGCATTCCATGCAACATTGCTTGCAACATTATGATTACAGTACTATATATTTTTAACAGCCAAATCAGAGAAAATCTCTATTTTCCCGATGAATTTACAAGGATAATACCAATGACATAAACAAAATAAAACAGGCATTCGATTTTTTTTATATTTTAGTGTGATGTTGCATGCAATGTTGTACGCAATGTTGCGCCGTGTGTCGGAGCCTTTATTCCCAAGAGGCGAGAGGGAAGAGGGAAGAGGGAAGAGGGAAGGGCGTATTTCAAAGGGACAATTGTGATTCAGTCTACTCGGTTATATATTATTAAATATATATTTTTATTTTCTCTGACAGGTCGATTGCAATGAAAATGTTTCGATGTTTCCAAAGTCTTACATCTGGGGTATTATTGGCTGGGCTTGCTTTGTGGTAACTTTTTGGCTTCTTCTAAACGAAAAACTGAAGTAAGATATTTTCTCATTAGCGAAGCTATACTTGCATTTAAAAAATGTTCCCCCCTTAAATAGATAGTTAACACCCCCTGATTTTCCTTTTTCTTTTCTTATCGTGTAGTATCTGGAATAGGATACTTAAGTTCTGGAGGAAGAGAAGAAACCAAAACCCAGAAGACTTAGAAAGCGGTCTTCACACCAACCCTGATGAAAACAAAGAAATTACAATCTACGAGAAAAAAGGCAGAAGTCCCTCGGGATACGGGATTGTAAATATCAACGCAGATCGTATTGAGTTAATAGATGAATCCTACTTGACTGAAGGAGCTGTCCATCTCCCACCTGTAGCCCCGCCCCTTCCCACAGCCGAAAACACGGAAGAGGTCATTGAGACGAGCAATTCTTATTACGAGATGGGAGGTTTCTACAGACGTGCTTCAGAAAAGGTTAAAGTTATTCGAAGACTTTCTTCTTCCAATGGCTGTTCTTCCCTTGAAGATCAAATCCTTTTGGCCAAAGAGGTCATCAATGATAATGTGGCTGTTGATGGAAAGGTATTTTTTACACATGTTAACTTGGCTTGGGCATGTAAGCGCTTAATTATATGTTACCTAAGTTAGCCAGAGAAATAAAGGAAGAAAGACAGGCCGAACAACTGCATTTAAAATCTGAAACATAGATTGACGTGACACGTTGTGTGATATTTTGTACTTTATTGCATGACAACCGGTGGCTGATCAAGGATTTTAAAAAGGAGGGGTTCCAAAATAGGCGCCACGCAGACAAAAGTATAGGTACGATCTACTTCAAAAAGGAGGGGTTACAATTTCATTCTGTTGAGCGCAAAGAACTAGAATGCCTTCACAATATCTCATGCTACATAATGTGGATTATCAATAACTATAAATATTCTTCATACCTCGCAGGTGTCAGAAAAGCGAAAGGTCATCAGGGAGGCCACAGCCAACGAGAGGAAAGGCTCCCTCCAAGATGAAGTATGTGTTAATTTTTTTTTAAATATCTGCGCGCTTGCGACAAAAGACGAGATCGAGCAAGAACAACATTTCATAAACATCTTTTTTAATAGTGACACGGCGTAATGTTTTTCAGATCGAATTCGCTCGTTCAGTCATTCTTCCTTCTGACGTCGTCAAGGAGCAAGACGAGGACGCATTGCATCGGCGACAACAAATCAAGGCGCAGACTTCTGGCAGAAGGACATCACTGCTTGAAGAGATCACTGTTGCCAAGGAAGTGCTGGGCGTTGCCAATGAGATCGCTCCTTGAGGTAAAACTGGATCAACGAAAAAATACACCTTTTACTTGGCAATATTTTACGACTGATACTCCCTTACTGCGATTCTGGGCATTGTGTGTGTGTGGCTGGGGGGAGGCAGTGCGCATTCTCATGTAATCACCGAAAGAACTGTCAAAGAGGACTAATGTCCCAGATTTCATTTGATAAACAATAACGTCTTGATGTGCAATGATTGGCTAGATAAATTTGCGTCCTATTTTAGTGATTGGCACTTCCAAAATTTGAACATTTATTTTAACTTGTAAAAGTATTTGAACATATATTTTCTATTTTTGTTACAGACGTTGGACAGCCGCTAAAAAGTGATGATAATAATATGGTTCTACTCTCCCTAACATATACTTTCACTTTTACGACGATCATGACTGGATCGTTGCTTGACGAAAAATGTTGTCAGAATTTACTGGAAATAGCCTGCCAGTTATACATTAATATAACTAGCAGCGAATCACAACTAATAACTTTACAGCTTTAACTGTCAGTGATACTTTTTTTTTACTATTTTTACACTTCTACTCTCAGCGAAAAAGAAAACAGAGCAAGAAGCATCAAATCTAGTTAGTCACTGTTTCTTTCACTGACTGTCTTTTTTTCTCGACAGTTTTCCCCCATCTTTCTAACATCTTATTGGTTCTAATAAACTTTTATTGACATTAACTTGCTGTTGCTTTTAATACAAATTAGCAAAATACTTTATTTAAACGGGTCTATGAGGTTTTCGTATATAAGAATCCACTGGAAAGGGCTATACACTTCCGACTTTGATTTATGACTTGTCTTTACTCATATTCTGCATTTGTGCTTAAAAAAGGTTATTGAATTTCCCATATTTCGGCCTTTATTTCACAGCGATTTAGTTAAACTCGTGTCGGTTCTTGGACAATTTCGTATTATATTTTTTATTCGTACTATAAAGTAGATATATATTTTTTGATATAAATAATAAAATCCTTAAAACATTTTTGTGGCCGTGCCATGGCAGAAGGCACAGCAGTGGTCGATTTCCATTTCGGTATGTAAACCACGTATATCAGTCATTCTTGCCATGAAATTTAGCGAAATTTTAAATGTGACGTAAACTCGATCCGTTTACCAAGGCTCAAAAACCTTGATCTATAGAAGAAGTAGAAGTTGGTCGTCTTATATGGCATCAACCAGAATTGCGATACACAAATATAGCAGACTTCGTCTGTCCCTGAAAAAACTTGCGTAAGACGCGACGCGACCGACCGACCTGAAACTTTATTATTTCCACAGGTAGCCCAAGCTGGGTTTTTAACAGTGGAAGAAAAAAAACGCTAAAACTGGCTTAATCCGAATTCTATCAAAGCAGGGCGATAAAGCTATTACTTCTCAAAGATCAGCTAAAAGTTCTTTACTTTATTTCACATTTTGACGATTTTATTGAGGTTTTAAAGGATCCCCATACATTTTCTTATAATATGACACCACAGAAACCCAGCTTGGGCTACCTGTGTCATTTCGTGCTCGGTTGGTGTCCCCTGTTGGTGTTAATTATTGGTGTTCACTTATTGTGTCAATCATGTGATTAAAACAATTCTAGCACACGGCTAGAGTGCAAACAAAGAAAGTCAAAGCGGAGAAATACAGCTATTTAATTTCCAACTTGTAAAAAACGAAGAAGAAAAACAATGGCATTTTTAAGACTTTCATCTAGATCTGGAATAGCAAGACCTTTGGTCAAGCTGGTTCGTTTCCAAACCACCACCACCACCACCACAACACAAGATGTTGAATCGAGCGATGTTCGTCCGTTTGAAGACATTCCCGGTCCTAAAGGACTACCTTTCTTTGGCTCGGTTCGTCGTTACACACAAGGTGGTGGCTTCCAGAAGATGTTTAATGTTCAGAAGGAACTTTTTAAGGAGTATGGACCGATATTCAAGGAGACTTTATTTGGGAACACTGGAGTGCATATCTTGGATCCTAAAGACTGCGAGAAAGTATTCCGAAATGAGGGCAAGTATCCTAATAGGACAGTGATAGAACCGTGGCTGAGGTACCGAAAAGAGCGAGGGTACTATCATGGAATTGCGCAAATGTAAGTTTTTAAGCTACGCTGTAAATGTTTGTGTGTTACATAAGTTTAACAAACATGAATACTAATTACTTAGTCCAATTAGGGATCTTAGCCAAGTAAGTTCCCTGGTATTTACTGCCAAATCAAACAAATCTATATTAGTTCTGCCGACAGCTGTAATATGTATAGGTAATAGGACTATATGCTATCTGAATTTGGAAATAATTAGATTAAAAGAAATTACAAAAGAAAAAAAATCTGGACTGCCATCTTGGATCGCAAAAAAACTTTTCGTCAAATTTTTAGCTTTTGAAAGGGTATGGATGATGTAAATCTATAACATAAACATACCCATCTCTAAAATTTGATTTATGCTTCTGAATTTTGAGTTTTGAGAGGTTTTTTATTTTGGAAAATCCGGAACCGTGTTTGACTGAAATGGAATTGACTGGACGTCGGATAACTGGATCGTCGGATCGAAGAAAAACAAATTTACGCCGGATTTGCAGCTCTTATTTTATATAATCTTATATTCATTACTTAGTAATTTTATGCTGCACTTATTTTTGAAAAATATTATTTTGGAATTCTTTTTTTTCTTGTCTGGCCATCTACCAGCAGTCAAACACTTTAGTACTTTAGTCAAATTATTATTATTATATTCAATTAAAATGTTTGATTTTTCAGTTTAGATTTGAATAAAAGTATTGTAGGTATTTTATTTCCTTTTAATCTTAAAGTATTTATGAAACAAAAAAATATGTGATAAATTGTGCTTCATTTGTCAGGCAAGGTGAGGAATGGCATCGCATTCGCAAAGCTCTGGCACCAAAGATGATGAGACCAAAGCAACTCTACGACAACATTAAAAACTTTTATGGGGTGGTTGATGATTCGATGGTTAGTATCCGTAAAGCACGTGGCGAGGGAAAGACCAGTGGAGAAGTACCAACCCTGGACCAGGAGCTGTTCAAATTTTCTACAGAATGTAAGGTTTTACAGCACAATGCGCGAAAGTGTGACCACATTTAATGTATTCACATACTTCTATGCACGGGATTTTGTATGTTAAACTGACACATTTGATGCCAGGCTGTCTGGTTTTACCAAATAAGGAATGTAAAAACTTGTTTGGCAGCAAAAAGCCAGTGGATAGAAGTATGGGAATATATTAAAAGTGGTCATACTTTTGCATGTTGCTCTGTAAGGTTTTACCAACATGATATGGCAGTCTTGGTTGTTGTGGGTGTATTTTGGGTTAACAGAAAACTAGTACACCTATTGGGAAAATCTGGGGGTCCTATCTTTTCGAGGCAGTAACATACAGGGTGTTTTACACAAAATATTGACTGTTGGATGGGATACCCATGGCCAAAGTTGACTGTTAGGTAGGTTACCCAAAATTTGACTGTTTGAAGTGTTACCTGACTGTTGGTTGGGTTACCCAAAAATTGTCTTGGTTGCTTTGGGTGTATTTTTGGTTTACTAACAACTACCTAGTCAATCCAGTAGAAGAATGTGGGGTCATTTCTTTTTGAGGCTGAAAAAGGGTGGGTTACCCAAAAATTGGCTGTTGGATGGGTTACTCAAAAATTGTCTTATAGTTGCTAGTGTATTTTGGGTCTACTGACAACTAGTTAATCTAGTAGAAAAATGTGGATGTCATTTCTTTTTGAAGCTGAAAAAGGGTGGGTTACCCTAAAAGTTGTCTTTAATAATCGGAAGAGTTTAGTGCATTTGAGATAAACCTATAGATGATAACTGATGTTACCAGATGTTACCGTTTTGGATTTTAATCAATTTTTAGTCAAAACTCCAGAAGTTTCAAACTATAGTCTATTCAGTGTTGTGTGGGTTCCACACTTATGAAAATGAATATAATTGAACTTTTGTATTGCAGCAATTGGGACGATGGTTTTTGATGCCAGAATTGGATTATACGAAGACCCACCGAGAGAGGAACCACAGCGATTCATCCAGTCAGTCCATGACTTTTTCCATTATACACAAAAAATTATGTTTGGATTTGAAAGTTTTCTCTCTAAACATTTCGACACGCCATCCTGGAAGAAGTTGTGTGAAGCTCAAGACATCGCCATAGAGATTGGTCAGAAATATGTGGACAAGAAAATAGTTGAACTGAAGGGGAAACTGGATAATCCGGAGGAATTACTTGAAGAAGATGGTAGTTATTCCAATTTTGATGTCAAGTCCTAGACCTTATTAAGAACGCGCAAAATTGGATAAAATAGACCGCATTTTATGAATGTTTTCCCATTTCAGACCACGTATCAATCTCTATTTGAGTATGACATTCTTTATTTGAGTTGTATCCATATTCATGTGTCTTTTCATGTGCAACCGTTAAACAAAGAAATGATACCAAGGGAATGACACGTGGGAATTCAGTACATCCAAGCTAAAAATGTTTATTGCGCACACTTCAGAATAGAGAAGAAAAAGAGCTCACTTTACGATTAAAAACTGCTGTGTAAAGTATATAATCTCAAAGCTATTAGGAGTTTGTACCAGTGTGACAGTGCGTTATGGGAACAGGGCGTCTTCTTACAGGGGAAAATTGCGCCGGTAGCCGGAAATTGCTGCTCAAAAATTATTCAGTTGAAACTAATCAAGTTCTATCTTACAGTGGTACCGATTTTAACATATTTGTTGGCCAAGAAGCAACTCACTCCACATGAAATTAATATCAGCTCCATTGAGATGTTCATGGGAGGAGTAGATACGGTAAATATTTGACGTTTTTTTAACCATTATTCAAATAATCAGTTTTATTGAACACTGGGCTGATCTGAGTCAGGGCACGGCTAACTCACAAATTGAACCCAGCAGCATACTTTGGGCTGATCAAAGTCATAGCATGGCTAACTCACAGACTGAACACTAAAATAAGCTCTGGGTTGATTGAAGTCAGGGCACGGCTAACTCACAAATCGAGTTGAAATTTAGCGTACCTCTCAACCTTCCATCTCAGACGTCCAACACGGCTCTGTGGTTACTGTATAACCTGGCGAGGAACCCAGAAGCGCAGCAACGTCTGTACGAAGAGATAGTGTCAGTGACTGGTAAAGATGGTTACCTTACAGCTAAGGATATGAGTCGTATACCTTACTTGAAGGCCTGCTTGAAAGAATCCATGAGGTACGACATGGGAGATACTAGAGTTAGATTATCCCTTTCAGCATAATTCAAATTTGAAAATTTGAAATGCACAGAGTCGAGTGAAAATTGGACCAACAGATATGTTTAGCTTGGGTGTAATGCTTTCTCATTTCAGACCACGGGTTATTCCATTGAGTATCATTTCTTTGTTTAATGGTTACATGCAGATAAGAAGACACATGAATATGAATACAACTCAAACAATAAATCCGTTATTCTAAGGAAAATGACACGTGGTCTAAAATGGGAAAACATTACACCCAAGCTAAATTAAAATAATTTTAATACATAACACGACAGATTTAAGTTTAACAGACATGTTTCGGCAGCCCTGCTGCCATCATCAGTGTAAATGTTGCAATAGACCTCTTTAACTTCGTTGTTTGTTGTTCCCATTTCAGACTACGTGATGCCACTCTTTAGAGTTGATTCTTTCATGTGTAAATATTTTAACAAATAACATTTCTCAAGGGAATGTCATGTGGTCTGAAATGGGCATTTTGCATACAAAGGTAAAGAGGTCTATAGAGCAAGAGTGTAAATAGGTGTAGACAAAAGAATATACATGAGAAAACTAAAAGACATGAATCGTGAATTACAAAGCTAGTCCTAAACTAACATGTTTCACTTGGGAATTAAGTGAGGGGTTTTAAATTAAAATAGGTCTCAGTGTTAGTTATAATCTGGCCATTCCTGTTGCCTGGATAACTTCTGCTTTTGTGGGTGCTATATAATACATTTTGAAATTTCATGCTTACTTGAATAACCCATAACTGATGTGTTTTTTCCTTAGAGTTAATCCCGTTGTCATGGGAAACGCCAGGATTCTTGATGAGGACATAGTTTTGAGTGGTTATAACATCCCAGCGAAGGTACGAAGAAATCTTTCAACGATATTACCACACGAGGTCGTAATAATGCCAGCAATATTTGCTAGCTCTGCAACCTGCAAAGAAAATTGTTGTATAACATGTTGCACGATATTTGCTCGCCGACATTACCTTACCTCACCGTATTGCCGTATTGTCGTACCTTAAAAAGTATCATTTTCTTGTCCAGACTTTAATCCAACCATCCATATACGCCGTTGCCCATTCAGAAGAGCACTTTGCAGACGCAGGAGAATTTCGACCAGAGCGATGGCTGCGAGAGACTGGTAATGACTTCCATGCCTTTTCTCACTTACCGTTTGGGTTTGGACCGCGCATGTGCATTGGTGAGTCCAATTATATAGCATTTTCGTAATCTTTTGGTATTCTTTTGGTATTCGATGTTTCATTCAGGTTATCAATCAGCGATTCGATCTCTTTTATGTTAACACAGGTCGACGTGTTGCAGAGTTGGAAATCTATCTTTTTGTATCCAAGGTATGCTCTATTAATTTTTTTGTTGTTCCCATCTACACAGGAAGCCAAGCGCTACTCAGCCGGGAGAATCGATGTTTTGACTTTCTATTTTGCTTGTATAAGGCTTTTTCAGTGAAAAGTGCTAATAGCTGAGCAGTCCTTCTGCACATCGGTTAATACCAGATAGTTCTTCGTGTTCTATCTGATCCATTCTTTATGCAGGATAAATAAATTTTTATTATTATTATTATTGTTATTTTATTTCAACCTCAGGAAAATTTGATACAATATGATTTTTCCCTGGTAAAATTACCGTCGGGTCTCACTCCTTACCCTACTTGTCCCAGCTCTCTATCCTTACAGTAGTCTAGTGTTTAGTTTTACAACTCTCACACTTTTAATCAAGTTCATTATTTCGTTCCAGTTTATTCAGCAGTTCAAACTTACGTATCACCGCGAACCAGTGGAACCTCACATGCAGTTACTGATTGTCCCAGAAGAAACCATCGTAATGAACTTGTTGGACAGAAATACCTAAAAAGCGGTTCTTTTGTGGCCGTTTCATAACCGACACACACACATGACACTGACATCACAAGGCACTAATGTAATGGCTTCCCATCGTAGATACAAAACGCCTCACGAGATTGACCTGTGGGTTAGCAATAGAGGGGCCATATGTCATAATAGTCCCCTTCACAGTTCCCTACGCCATCTTGAAAGGTAGCCGTGCCTTTGCGTCGAAGCGAGACGAACGCTGACCTTGCAGTGATAGAGACCTTTTTAACACCTTGGACAATTATTCTCATTTCTCTATCATTGCAAGCTCACCGTTCGTCTCGCTTCGATGCAAAGGCCCGGCTACCTTTCAAGATGGCGCAGGGAGCTCTGAAAGGGACTATTGGGCATGCGTAGTTAGAATTTTCAATTAATTTTAGAGCACTTTTTTTTAATAGTTTTAACTAATATCAAATTTTGCCACACATAATTCTATAGCTTGAAGAGTTTTAATTTTTAGCAACACATATGGTGGTGGTGGTGGTGAGGAGGAGGAGTTTGGGTAGACGACATGTCAGATATGATTGCTTGCAAATATTACAAAGAGATACGAAGAAAATAATGGCAGCCATCTTGGTGGTATATCACCAATATGGCCGCGATGACGTAACGTCCAAGCAAATATTACTTACGAATATAAGTGTTGTAGGCATGACGGTCACCATGTTGGATGTCGGCAAACTCCAGGGGGAAATCTCTGGGTTGCCTGACCTCGTGATAATAATTTCAGTTTTTAATCAAATTAAATATAAAAATATTTTATAATCAAGTCAGTGGCCATTGTCTCAAAAATATCAATGAAAACTATAACTGATTAGAAAAAACCTACTAATGGTCTATCACCAATCGAGCCCTGTGATTGGCTGAGCTACTAGGGATCTATTAGTGATAGACCTCTAGTAGCGAAAAGCGCCGGTTTTGAAAACCAAAAAATATATATTTAAAGCAAAATCCAAAACTTTTTGCATCCTTTTATTGGACCGATTAGTAGGTTTTTACTAAAACAATTAGACCTCTCGCCCTCATGGCCTACGAGTCAATAGCCAATTCGGCCTTCAGCCTCATGGGCTATCGACTCGTAGACCATTCGGACTCGAGGACTAATTGTTAATTATTGTACAAAGTTCTAGGTATATATTTTATAACTTACCAAGGATGCACTATTAGTAATCAAAGAAAATTAAAATATTCACCTCTATTCACCTCTGCATATTTTTTGTTTTTTTATTTTTTATTTGTTTTCGTACAATTTTGTATTATATCTTTTATTCGAACTATAAAGTAGAAATATTTTTTAATATAAATAATAAAATCCTTAAAACATTTTTGTGGCCGTGCCCTAAAAAAAACAGAACGCAAAAGTCATTCTTGCCATGAAATTTAGCGAAATTTTAAATTTGACGTAAACGCGATCCTTTACAACTCTCAAAAACCTTGATCTATAGAAGTAGACGTTGGTCGTCTTATATGGCATCAACTAGAATTGCGATCACAAATATAGCAGACTTCGTCTCTCCCTAAAGAAACTTGCTTAGTTAAACACGCGGTGTGACGTGACGTGACATACCGGAAACTTTATTGTTTCGTGCTCGGTTGGTGTTCATGTTGATCATGTGATTAAAACAATTCTTGCACACGGCTAGAGTAAGTAAATAAATATGTAACAAAGAAAGTCAAAGCGGAGAAATACAGCTATTTAATTTTCAACTTGTAAAAAACGAAGAAGAAAAACAATGGCATTTTTAAGACTTTCAACTAGATCTGGGATAGCAAGACCTTTGGTCAAGCTGGTTCGTTTCCAAACCACCACCACCACCACCACAACACAAGATGTAAAATCAAGCGATGTTCGTCCGTTTGAAGACATTCCCGGTCCTAAAGGACTACCTTTCTTTGGCTCGGTTCATCGTTACTTACAAGGTGGTGGCTTCCAGAAGATGTTTAATGTTCAGAAGGAACTTTTTAAGGAGTATGGACCGATATTCAAGGAGACTTTATTTGGAAGGACTGGAGTGCATATCATGGATCCTAAGGACTGTGAGAAAGTATTCCGAAACGAGGGCAAGTATCCTTATAGGATTCCATTAGAATCTTGGCAGAGGTACAGAAAAGAGAAAGGATACCATCCAGGAATCCTTCTCATGTAAGTGTTTGTAATTATCAAGTTAATTAATTGAAGGAATAGATTGATTACGAAATCCTCAAAAACGTTTGACCTGATGGAGCCCAAAAGAAGTTTGCTCGTATAACAAACACACAGACTTTCTTTTTCGACTACTTTTACCATATCACACGATTTTTTCTCTGTTTTGTAATCTATTTTGACTGAGAACCAAGTCAATAATTATGTAATTTTATGCGTCATATTCAAGCTCATATAACAAATTGAATCATATTTATCCTTGCGTGACATTGTTGCTGTTGTGACCTTGTTGCTGTTGTGACCTTGACTGCGATTCCATCTCTGGAGATTGATGCCTCAGCAATAAATAAACTTTAAATAAATAACATTATTTTCTGGTGATGTCACTTGCCAATCCTCCTATATAAATGTATACTATATAAAGTATACATTATTTTCTTAAAATAGTAATAGCATATATCAGAGTAAGTTACACTCCATTGCTTCAAGTCGTAGAATTTGGGTCAGTTTCTATACATTTACTGTATTATTGAACCAAATGCCTCAACTCGAAAATGAAATAAATAAAAAAAATATGTAATAAATTGTGCTTCATTTGTCAGGCAAGGTACGGAATGGCATCGTAACCGCAAAGCTCTGGCATCCAAGATGATGAGACCCAAACAAATTAACGACAACATTGATAACTTTTATGGAGTGGTTGATGATGCGATGGTTAGTATCCGTAAAGCACGTGGCGATGGAAAGACCATTGGAGAAGTACCAACCCTGGACCAGGAAATGTTTAAATTTGCTACAGAATGTAAGATTATCTTTACCTGTTTTAAGTTTTTGGGTGAGGATGGATAACAGCCCTACCCTTCTAATTTTTTCATCTTCAATGCTGTTTTCTTGCTTTTACCTCTCTAATAGATATGCTTTTACAGTGCTCCCAATCACAAGACCGCGAAATCTTACAAATTGCCGCCGCGATGAAGTAGATTTATGGTGGACGTCAATAAAGGTGTTTCCATGACATTCCATAGGCACGTGCCCTTGAAAACTTTGTGTTTTCTGACAATGTCATGGAAACACTTTAATTGACGTCCACCAAAACTACTTTGTCACGACGGCAAATTGTATGATTTCGGGCGGGGCGTGTGAATATACTGTAATTAAGTCAATGATAAAAGCCAATCAGAAAGCAGTTTTTTTCACTGCAGTTGTTTTGATACATTCCTAGCTGTTGGGACTATGGTTTTTGATGCCAGAATTGGACTCTACGAAGACCCACCAAGACCAGAACCTCAACGATTCATCAAATCAGTACATGATTTTCTTTACTCCACTCAACTTCTCGAGATCGGGTTCGAAAAAGTCCTCTACAAATACTTTAACACGCCAGGATGGAAGACATTGCGTCAGTCCCAAGATGCCATCGTAGAAATTGGCCAGAAGTATGTTGATATGAAAATCGCTGAGCTTAAAGACAAATTGGATGATCCTGAAGATTTGTTGGATGGAAAAGGTGCGTCAACGTTTATTTCAAGGAATACAAGAGTTTTAATTTTGCAGAGTTATGCGTTAAGGTCATGTAAACTGACCTGGACGACTTGCTGGTACAGTTCAGTGATGTTGCAAAAAATGTCTGCAGAATGCGTTTTTCGGAGTTGGCAAAACGCCGAGAATTTAAAAACCTCAGGCCATGAGTTGCTAAATTCCATGACATCAACTTACTTTTTGTGTAACGTCACAAGGAGGTAGGGGTGGGACTAAGAGTCTTTGTAACTCTTCTCGTGTACTGAACGTCTCATTAAATACCTAACCGTGTTGCTTGTTCCATTCCAGTTCCACTGTTGACGTACTTGTTGGCAAAGAAAGAACTCACACCCCATGAAATCAATATGAGTGCTATTGAGATGTTCATGGCAGGGGTTGACACGGTAGGTGTTTTGTCATTGGTTTGGGACACCGTTTATACTCATGAAGGTCCATGATGGATAACGTGGGTAAAATTAGTTGAAAATTAGACTCATAAGACGTGGGCAAATCGATCCCCTTGAGCTTGGCTTGCGGCTTGGAAAGGTAGACAAGAAATATTGTTCCTATCAATAGGGTCATCTGCCTTCAGTTACATCAAAGGCAGCATAAAGTCCCACTGTGATCCTTGATTACATACTCATTTACTCAGACTTACCATCATCCAGGACCAAACTGCATTCCTAACCCATGCAGGGTGGTGTAGCAGTAGTGCATGCTTCTCTAGGGGTCTCGGGTTCAAATCTTGGACTCAGTATCACTTGTGCATGTCTCCGGGTTGTCTTGTTTTCCTTCCACTGCAAAACCTAACACACAAAATTACAATCTGAGTATCTTCATGGAAGGCTCGATATAGAATTGAAATACCACAAACGAAAGTAAATTAAATCATTCCAGCTCTACAAAAAATCGAGGCCATCTTGATTAACAACCTTGTTTGCCTGAGTGACAAAAATCCGAAGCCATTATTGATAAAAAAAAAATTGTTGATGGATATTCGCGCCACTTTCTTGCAGACCTCCAACACGACTCTGTGGTTAATGTATAACCTGGCGAGGAACCCAGAAGCGCAGCAACGTCTGTACGAAGAGATAGTGTCAGTGACTGGTAAAGATGGTTACCTTACAGCTAAGGATATGGGTCGTATACCTTACTTGAAGGCCTGCTTGAAAGAATCCATGAGGTACAACATATATACTGAGAACCTGCTTACTTAGGCCACATTTAGTCTTGGTTCATATAAGATACTGAAATGATTACCAAATACATGTATTGTTTCGTAAAGAAACTCATAAAATACTATTTTCTTTATCATAGAATGAATCCTGTTATTTCAGCTTACTTCATGCTTACTTGAATAACCCATAACTGATGCGTTTTTTTCCCTTAGAGTTAATCCCGTTATCATGGGAAACGCCAGGATTCTTGATCAGGACATAGTTTTGAGTGGTTACAACATCCCAGCAAAGGTACAAAAAAACCGGGCAAATGATGTTCCTTGAAAATAATTTATTGCCTCAGTACACAACGGTCGAGTGTGTGACGCATCAAGGAAAATTGTTTAGTGTAACATAGCTCGTGGTGTAACTGCAACACACTGGTTTTTATCGGGCAACAAGGAACATTGCCTAGCTTAACACCACCTTTAGTAATTCAAACATTTACTATTATTGTGACGGCGCGTATTTCCGTGTCCAACTGGTCACAAAAACCACTAAAATAAAGCGGAAAATATTCTCAATGATTTAACCTCAACCTAAAACAATTAGAAATTTGGACAACAAATTCTGTCATAAAGAAAAAGTAAGAAAAATCGTTATAAAACTGCTTTTCGTTTGGACCCAGAAGTCGTTTTTCCATACGATTGACTGACGTCACACTTAAAAGCTCTATATATTCATCCAAGCAAACGAGCGACTGAGAGTAGAAATCAGTAATGAATGTTTTTCAGTGCACCTAATTATCTCCCTACAACGATACGACCAAAGCGTTTGTGGCATGGACAGATCTTTTAGCAATTGGGTAATATTTTTCCATTTCAAACCGGGTGTCATTGCTTTGCGAACAAGATATGTGTACGCAATGCAGGGTGGGATAATCTTGGGTTCTTGGTCCTTTGTTATGATAACCACACTCATTCTTTCTAGACCTTGATCCAGCCATCCATTTATGTCGCTGGTCACTCAGAACAACTCTTCGAAGCGCCGGAAGAATTTCGACCCGAGCGATGGCTGCGAGACACTGGTGATGACATCCATGCTTTCTCTCACTTACCCTTCGGTTTTGGACCGCGCATGTGTATCGGTAAGTGAATGACATGTATTTAAATGTAAACTGGCCAACTCAAAAATAATGTGTTTGACTTACTTGACCAAAACATACCTGCCAATCTCCTTGGTAACTGCTTTCTGGTCGGAATTTATCATCATTTTTCTCTAAATAGACCTTGCTCAAATTCGAAACAATGACCACGGAACAATGGCTCCAAGTCGAGGTTGGACTTGATAAGATACAGTAAATGTATGAACACATGCGGTCCAACCTCGACCTAGAACCATTGTTTCGTAGTCATTCAGTGAATTCGAGAACACCGTTTATTCACACGCGAGGATCGATTTACCGCGAATTCGACGCTTCAAAGGCAGTCCTCAAGCAGAAAAGCGTCATCTAGCGCCTAGGTTAATTAAAAATTAATTCCTTTTACTCGAAACAATAAGAGCACTAGCTGAGCTACCTATCCAAAATTTTAATGATGATATCGCGGTTGCGCAAGGGTGGAACTGCATGACAAGATTGTGTTCATTATAAAACTTATAAAACTTGTGTATTCTAATCTTAACATAGGCCGACGTGTGGCAGAGTTGGAAATCTTTCTCTTTTTGTCAAAGGTATGTTTCTTTTAAATATAATTTCATATGATTTTCTGTTACCGGTTTTCTTTTCGGAAAGTAGTGTGTTAAAATTTTGCGTTTGCATTGGACAGATTTCATTCATAAAGTCCAACTTTCCTTGTCAAGAGTAAGCAAGAGATTTTCCGAGTCCAAGTTGTCACTTCTAGAGGAAACAACATGTCTACTTAGTTCTCGTTCTAATTTGACAGATCTTTTAGTATGATCACACAGTTACAGTTTTTAAAAATGAAAAAGAATGAGAAAACCATCTTTCAAATCCAAACTTCGCTTTATTAACCTGGTTAGACCTGGATAGACTTGCAAGTAGTTCTCGATCGTTTTGACTAGAGCCTTCTCAACAATCGAATCCTGGAATCTCATAACGATTACCATGGTAACGGTGTTGGTTAATTTTTCTTGATGTCTTTTTTCTTCATTTCAGCTCGTTCAGCAGTTCAGACTTGAGTATCACCACAAACCAGTGGAAGCTCACATGAAAATATTGATTATTCCCGAAGACCCCATCTTGATCAACTTTGTGGATCGAAATGCCTAAAGGCCGAGCACAGGTTAACAGCTCGCCTAACAACACAAACACATACACACGTTAATAGTGGTTTTATAGTGATTAGAGTAAATTTCATATGTCTGTAAATAGTAACGACACACGGCACGGTCACGGTACACATCCTTTAAACCAATCACAGCGTGCGAGATCACTGCGCACCCAATCAGGATCCTCGCTCGTACATGGTACCACGCACCACAACGACACGGCACGATCACGGCATACATCCTTTAAACCAATCACAGCGTGCGAGATCACTGCGCACCCAATCAGGATCCTCGCTCGTACATGGTACCACGCACCACGGCACGGTCATACGTACAAAACGTTCTATATCTGTAGCGCAAGCATCTTATAGCGATCATCAATGAAGCGCGACCCCGGAAGCTTTGATGTCTGGTTTGCAAACTAGCATTTCGACGGCCGTCAATCAAAACACTGTTTTACGAACTTAGCACTTGTGTTTAATTTTTGGCAGATTTCTTTTACTTTTGAGCTCTTAATAGTAAATCTCAGTTATCACCCCCATCGCGAACTTTTGTCATTAATACGAGGCATCTTTTTCTTAACCAATCAATTCGTTCCCAGTATCATTCATTGACGGCCTTCGAAAACTAGTTGGCAAACGAGATATCAAGCTTCGCCGGTCGCACGAAAACGGTTATAATAACAACATTTACGAAGGTCGCCGTACTCTGGACAGGGGGGACTCGACTAAGTTGGTTAAATTATTCATTACCAACATAAACTCAACTATTCCATTTATTTTTCAAACGCTGAAGGAACGAAAAAAGTATTTCAATATGAATGCGTCTAAGCCGGAAAACGTAACACACACTTTTAATTGGTTGTGATAAAAAGGTAAATTTTACACCGTAAAAAATAAGAAAGATCACTTACTGACTTTTAGATGTTTCACTAAGATTTTCACAGAATGAAAATAAAATGCCTAAAACTTTTTAAACTTAAAATTGTTACAATGAGTGTTTATCAGGTCTTGCGTGACATTTGAAATTTTAATCCAACACGGTAATTTAAGGAATGTACGCATTATCAAACAAGACCATTTTCGAGCGCTTTCAAAAAAATATATTGAAACACTTAAAATTCCACGGGCTTTAGTCAAATTCTAAAGAATAAATTACACGCTATCGAGGCTGAGGTTGATCGACGAGAACCGTGAAATGGTCTATTTTGGCAATAGATCTATTGTGTTGTCAAATATTGACCAAACCACAGGAAACCCAAATAAGATATCTCGAAACGTTCCGTGACAACTAAGGTGACGACCCTAAGAACATCTGCGTAGGACTGACTAGCAGTAAATAAACTATGGCTCTTTCGAAACTTCCTCTCCGATCTCACTTTGCAAGACCTTTTGTTATGCTGGTTCGCTTCCATACCACAACGACAACACAACATGAATCGAGCGATGTTCGTCCGTTTGAAGACATTCCCGGTCCTAAAGGACTACCTTTCTTTGGCTCGGTTCATCGTTACTTACAAGGTGGTGGCTTCCAAAAGATGTTTAATGTTCAGAAGGAACTTTTTAAGGAGTATGGACCGATATTCAAGGAGACTATATTTGGCTTGACAATGGTGAATATCATCAATCCTGAAGACTGTGAGAAGGTGTTTCGTGCTGAGGGGAAGTATCCATACAGAAGACCCGTAGATTCTTGGCTGAGGTACAGAAACGAGAAGGGATATCATCCGGGGATTCTGCAGATGTAAGTTCAAGAATAAATATTTCTACTTCTGAGTTGTATTTGTATAGCTAGAGAGGTATTAATTTACGTCAATCACAATTTACGAGGGGCTATAGATCCGCATATTTATGTATACATTGAACTCGCCTCTCATCATCTCTGACCTGTATAACTGATTATCACATACGAATAGAGGTTGATTTTAGAATTAATCTATCGTTTATCGGGTGTATGTAAAATCCAGTTAGCCGTGTCCCGACTTTGATAATTATATCAGCCCAGAGGTTATCTAGAGGTTACCCAGAGGTTGTTTTGGTAACTCGAACCCCCCGAGTCGGTAACTCGAGTTTCGCGCTAACTCGAACCAACATTGATTTCCCTTGGAGGTTCGAGTTATTGCAAGGTCACTTCATGTCTCGCTTCGATGTAAAGGCACTTCTACCTTTTACAGATGGCGTAGGGGACTGTGAAAGGGATTATTTTGTGCTTACGATTGCATTTTGTTTTTCCATTTTTGTGAATGCTTCCTAAGGCAAGGCAAGGAATGGCAACGTATTCGTAAGGCACTTTCTCCCAAGATGATGAGGCCGCAGCAACTCTACGACAACATTGATAACTTATTTGGAGTGGTTGATGATTCGATGGTTAGTATCCGTAAAGCACGTGGCGAGGGAAAGACCAGTGGAGAAGTACCAACCCTGGACCAGGAACTGTTTAAATTTGCTACAGAATGTAAGACTTTTGACATGAGTTGTGAAGACTTATGCATTGCAGTGGCGGATATAGGGGATGGTCAGAGGGTGCCGTGCCCCCCTTTCTAGCTTAGGATAGCTAGTTAGTTAGTACACCAAAAGGTGGATCTCTTGATTATTTGAGTTTGAGCCCCCTATACTCAAAATCCTAGATCCGCCTAAGCATTGAAGATGCATATTTTTAGCTTTGTTTGCCGGTAGTGTGAATTGCCTCTCTATTTTGGACCCCTGTTTTGAGTTTACCCCTAAATGTTGGTTCATTGCAGCAATCGGAACAATGGTGTTCGACTCAAGGATAGGGTTGTACGAAGACCCACCCCAACGTGACCCTCAGCGATTCATCAAAGCAGTTGAGAGCTTACTTGAAAGCACACAACAAGTTGAGTTGGGTTTTGAAAACTTTCTCTACAATCATTTCAATACGCCTTCCTGGAAACAGCTGTGTGAAGCACAGGAAGTCATCATAGAGATTGGCCAGAAATACGTGGACATGAAGATAGAAGCTTTAAAAGAGAAAATACATGATTCAGAGGGGTTACTCAATGAAGAAGGTATGTATACTGCAAAGAGAGAACAATGAGTTAAAAGGAAAAAAGGATGGGGCTAAAATGACTACTGAAGAAAGAAAGGGGGGATTACGCTTGTTATCTTGGCCATCCAATTTTCAAACTTTTTAATCGTAAACCAAATGAAAGCCGGTTTTGCATTGACAAACCTGACCCCTGTGTACATGGGCGACCGTATCAGAATCAAGGGATCGGAGTCAACTGTGGCGTAGCGGGCGATAGGGCATGCATTTGCCTCTTACTCTGGGGTGTCCTTGGAATCCTGGACTCAGCATCATGTTTAATGGGTAGAGTTTCTTACCAGGTCTCTGTCTCGATTCTAGGGTTTTTCTCCGGGTCCTCCAGTTTTTCTCCCTCCTCAAAACCTAACACGCTAAAATCCAATTCGATCTGTGAGTTAGCCATGCCCAGCTGACCGTTTGATCGGCCCAAAGGATATTTCAGGGTATCGATAAATTTTGAAGTTTGAAATTTCGATGCTTCTCCATTTAATAATACCGTTGAAGGAGGTATGCATTGTAAAGGGAAATTTCCTGAAAGATTAAAAAACGTTACCTTTTTGCAGTGGTTCCATTGTTGACGTACTTGTTGGCCAAGAAAGAACTCACACCCCATGAAATCAATATGAGTGCTATTGAGATGTTCATGGCAGGGGTAGACACGGTAGGTGTTTTGATCAGTCATTTCTGGAACACTCTGCTAAACTTGAACTGATTGATGTGACTAGCGATTATAGAGCTTAATCGGCTCGCACGGTTACTCACTGCCTTAGCGGAATAGTAAGAATTGAAGGCGTAGTTTTAGCTAATACTATGTGACACACTGACAAATGGCATTATTAGATATAAGATCAAAAAGAATATTAGAATTTGGACAAGAAAAATGTGTTTGGCAGCAAGTTCTCGCCTTCCATCGCATTTTCCCATTTAGATCATAATAAACAAATCCCAATTCTCCTGTGTCGCACATATATGTACTTCCCTTTCCCGTTTGAGGAGGGCAACGATGGCCTCCTGGTAGATAACATGCATGGCACTCGGTAATTTCTAAACTTGAGGGAAACTCCTCGAATTCTGTGTGACTCATTTCTTTCTAATAACTCATCTGTTGCCTTTGCTCGAGTACATTATTATACCAAAATAATCCTTCAGTTCAGAGTTAGTGAATATATTAAAAATGAGTCGACACCAAGTGCTTGATAAATTGATAAAGAATCGAATAGATCAACTTCAGTCTCATTCTTTTTCAGACGTCCAACACGGCTCTGTGGTTACTGTATCACCTGGCGAGGAACCCAGAAGCGCAGCAACGTCTGTACGAAGAGATAGTGTCAGTGACTGGTAAAGATGGTTACCTTACAGCTAAGGATATGGGTCGTATACCTTACTTGAAGGCCTGCTTGAAAGAAGCCATGAGGTATTAAAAATTATTTGTTCAATCACTGCCACGCACAGTTTGACTGTCTCAGATGAGGAACTGTTGGTGGCAGAGGTGGGAGAGATTAACAGGGAAATCGGATTCCCGAGCGATAATCGAAAATTTTCAAATTTTATCCAATCCTGAAATAATCTCTGAGCTGATCAAAGTCAGTGTACCGCTAACTCACAAATCAAATTGGAATACAGCTTGTTAGGTTTTGCGGGGAAAGAAAAACCGGATCGGAGAACACGGAGAAAACCCCTTGAATCAAGGGAAAGAACTAAGTAAACCAACGCTACTCACATGATGCCAAGACCTGGGATCGAACCCGTGACTCCAGAGGTGAGAGGTGAGAGGCGAGTGGACCATCACAACCGAACCACGGCTCAAGTCACAAAGAGATAGCGCTCCGGCGCTTTCTGTACAGGAATCCAATGTCAAGCTCTGGCACCCAATAGGGCGGGAGGGGATGGTGAAACTATCTGTTGACAATGTCGAGTGGAACTCCTCATGGTCCGCAGAAACAGTTCACCCTCATTTCTTGTCTCCATTTTTCTTGGCAGACTTCATCCTGTTTTTGTAGCAAACGCCAGGATCCTTGATAAGGATATAGTGCTAAGTGGCTACGATGTACCAGCAAAGGTAATAAAGACATTGAAACCATATTCAAACCAGTAATTAGAATGAGATAAAAGAGATTTATTGTTTGCTTTAATTTGTGTCGTTGTATTTTCTAGACACTTATTCAACTCGCAATATACGCCGCTGGTCACTCAGAAGACCTCTTCGAGGCTCCTACAGAATTTCGACCAGAGCGATGGCTGCGGGAGACTGGTGAAAAGTTCCACGCTTTTTCTCATTTGCCGTTTGGTTTCGGACCACGCATGTGCATTGGTAAGAACAAAAGATGAATACATGACGATGACATGACCAAAAATCTTTATGACCAAAAAACTAAATGTGATCAATTATATGTTTAATTTTTAAAATAAAATTTTACAGGCCGTCGTGTAGCGGAGTTGGAAATCTACCTTTACGTATCAAAGGTAAGTCATTCATGTGTCAATCATTACTTTCGCCCCTCCCAATACTCTCTGGAGCCCACATACTCATTTGAATTTGTTACTGGACTTTTGCCCATGAAACTCCTAGGGGGTGGGGGAGGGGTGGAGGTTGGGGGTGGGAATACCTTCAGGATATTTGTGTCTGTAAGTCTAACTTCTACATTTCCATCCCTTTGAATTTTAGCTGATGCAGGAATTTCGGCTTGAGTACCACCACGAGCCAGTACATCCGCATATGAGATTATTGGTTGTCCCAGAACAAACTATAAAACTACATTTTGTGGACAGAAATATATAGGACTGATAAAGAATTATGACAGGAATGGTTTTGCAGTGCTGGGTTTGTGGAAATGGAGAAATTGACAGAGATCTTGCCATGGCTTGAATCAGTCTACTGTGCCACATAAGTCGTTGCTATAAAAATGTGGAGGTTCTCAGAACACATATGAAAATCTCTATGCGTTAAATTACAAAACAGAAAATATAAATATATTAAAATGTTCCAAGAAAAATATTGAGGGAGGGTGGCTTTCTGCATAATACGTACAGTCCGAGGAAATTCTGAGAAATGAAGTTGAGTGGCAAGCGGCTTTTTTCAGTACATACACTTTTCCAATTTTTTTCCCAAGAGCGCGGATATCTGGAAAGTTACTGTCTAGTCTCCTCTCTTCTTCAGTTAACACAGGTTACCCATTCCCATAGAAAGTTTAAAAACATTGACAAGTCAAAATGGCGGCAGAAAAGTTCCTGCTCTTGTTCTTTCTGTACTTTTCTCAAGGACTTCCCTACGGAATTCAAACCAAACTCATCCCAATATTATTACGAACACGTTCAGTCTCATTATCCAAAGTGGGATTTTCTCGTATTCTTAGCTTTCCATGGCTTTTTAAGGTGTTTATCGCCAGATATCTTGACTTGTTTTCCTCGATTTGGCACTGGTTAGGTTTAACGTTCCTTGGTATGGCTGTTTTCTGTGGCGCATCGGGACTATTTGGGACTCATTTAACTTCTATAGTTCTTGTTACGGTGTTTGGGCTTAATGTAATGGCTGCCACCCAAGATATTGCTGTTGATACGATGGCAATTAGAATACTGGATTCATGTGAGTTGGGTAAGTTCATAAGCTTAACTATTTCAGCTTCGTATGATCTGATGATTTGGCATTTCTTGATTTAAATCTAACACCCTCTAAATTAGGGACAGTACAATTATTAAAGAGTGGGGGGGAGGGTGGAGTAGTACAACTCAAGGTATACAGTTGTTACTGACCCCTCCCTCCCTTGTTTGTTCATATTCTGATGTTTCACCCAAACATCACATCCAGCTGATCTGAAAAGGTGATGTAGAAATGCGGTCAATGCAAAACTGAGGTGTCATATAGCCGGCGAAAATTGGCTTATAAAAGTTTATATCTGAGAAAAATCTAGTTTTTCAGTAGAAGGTTTTTGATATTTTGTATACATTTACTATGATATTTGTTATTGAGTGGGGAAATAAAACAAAGAAATAATCATTTCCTGATTCCCCAGGCTACTAAAAATGACACTTCAGTTTTGCAATTTTCTCAATTCATTCAAACTGTCAAGCCACCCCAAGTGATGGGCCTGAATGTCCTTAGTACTTGGTATCAATCAGCTGATTGAATCTCATAAATGTCATAATTTATCAGCCTGAAGGCAAACACTGCCCTCCATGCTCAATTTGCCATAATATCTGAAAACTTGCTATGGACCTTGATCACATGATGCCATATTTATTCCTCCAATTAGAATTAAAAAAAAACCCTTTGTTTGACCCCCAGCCTGCATAACCTCATCCTGAAGTGCTTGAATGTGAGGCTATATGGGGAAAATCTATTGCTCCAGTGGACATGGTTCCCACATGAGAAAGGTCCATTCAGCTAGTAAAACTACCACACGAGACTGGAAAGAATGTCTATTACAATAACCTATAATTGCATTCTTTTAACATGTTACAGGAAAAGGAAATATTGCACAAGTAGTAGGATATAAAATTGGAGCTTTGACTGGAGGAGGACTGCTAGTATGGATGTCTGCTTATGCAAACTGGGAAACACTGTTCATCATGGTAAGCTGTTTTTATCTATCATGTGCAGTATACTCATGCAAAATGCATTCAAAAGAGGAATCATATAGTACTAATACTTTAACAAAACAAACCAAAAATGAACCTGAGAATCCACCAAAAACCACTTTTCTGTTGCTTAAATCTGTCGTTAAAACCAGAGGCTTTGTGTGGATAGTTGCCTATGTTCTTGTTTATAAACTCGGAGAACAAGGAATGACAAGCATGGTGCCTTTGTTTTTATTGGATAATGCCTTTTCTCCTGGTAATGTTGGGCTCTTGACTGGTATTGTGGCTCAGTTTTTCTCCATTTTTGGATCTACGATGGGTGGTTGGATGGCAAGTGGATGGAACACTAGTAGGTAGGTTGGAAAACTAATGGACTATATATGTGTCTTAGGCAGTTTCATGTAAATTACCATGATAGACAGAGGTTTCAATAGAAGGCGGTTACCGGCAGTCAATCGCCGGGTACTTAACTTTATACTGCCGGCTATTTTACGAATCAGTTTCAATAAATAAGAAGTAAAATTATTGGAAACAGACGCCTACATTTGAATCCCATCCGTCTACTTCAAATATTATTGAAACCCCTGGATAGATACAAGGACTGCAGAACTAATTTTGGATTGAGGAGGCTATTATTTCAGAAATCAATTCAGAATATAGTTGGGCCATATAAATATACCCTACCCTATAAAAAAGTGCTATCAAATAAAAAAAATTTAAAAGAATAAATCAAAAATGTCAGCAAAGTTATTGAGGGCTATAGTCCTCCAGCTCCCTAGATCTGCAGTCCCTGACTAATTAGGCTTAGGAATATTTTGGGCGCAAACAACACCTGCATATGCATAGAATATACCCAGGCTAGACCAGAATGCACCTTGTTTGCATATCACAGAAAAAGCTGCCAGGAATAGGTAATTCTAGGAATTTATTTTTTGGAAAAATATTTAAAATTGTTTTCAAAATTAAACTTTTCTAAAAAAAATCAAATGAAGGTTTTATTCATTTTCTATCCAGTCTTGTTGCTTTTGATTTCTCAATATAGACCTATTTAGCTTGGGTGTAATGCTTTTCCATTTCAGACTACTTGTAATTCCCTAGAGTATCATTTCTTTTCTTAATGATTGAACAATGAGAAGACACATGAATATGCATGGACACAACTCAAATAATGAATCTTATTCTCAAGAAAATGACATGAGGTCTGGAATGGGAAAACATTGCTCCAAAGAGTCTATTGAACATACACTTTGTTAATAATTATATAATTATTATAATATTTTTATGACTCATTGATGAAAAAATATTCACTATTCTTTATGCTTCCTCCCAGAGATGAACTCATAAGGTTGCTCAAATGGATTTCAACAGCAAGACTTGTTCCCATGGCAACCCATTGCCTGGTAATGTCAACAAGCCAATCAATGACTGTCCTTCTTGTCTAAGAATGTATGCTGCAATTAACTGGAGGAATCATTACTACTATTACCTTTACTCTCATGATGCAGTTTTCCAAAGATGTACACTCTAGTCTACAAGCTACTCATTTCTCTGTTCTAGCTACTGTTGAAGTGTTGGGGAAGCTCTCCATGATGTCTCTATCAGGAAGTTTAGTTGACCTTATGGGATATCCATTATATTTTTTGTTGTGTTTTCTCCTGTCTCTTGGTGTTATTCCCATGTTTATCTTCTATGATCCTGGAAAGATTGTCACACATCTATCATGATAATTAAAGTACTAATGACACTGAATTGTTTGCTAGTGGTCCACATACAAGGGGGACATTATGGTGGTGAGGATGATAATGGTGTTGATACATGATGATAAAGATGTTACACAATGATGATGATGATGATGATGATGATGTTGTTACATGATGATGATGATGATACATGATGATGAAGATGTTACATGATGATGATGATGATGATGATACATGATGATGAAGATGATACATGATAATGGTGATGGTGATGATGAATGATGAAGATGGTGATGGTGACGATGATAACAATGATAATGATGAAGGCGACGACAAGGAGGAGGAAGAGGAGGGAAAAAATCAGCTTTATTTTAAGAGGGTAAATACCTGACAGCACAGCTCTTAAAAAGCCTGTTGAAATTCATGTTTGTACTGTGATTTTGGATTTTGAGTAGCGAACTATTTTTCAAAAAAATAATAAACCTTTTTATAGTGGGTAAACCAATTCAGTGTGAAAACTGGCTTTCACTTACCACTCTCATCTCACGTGTTGATTTTGGAACCAGCTTTGTTGATAAACATTTTCCATGCAACATTTTTTGCAAAGAGTCTTTCGTTATTATCTGTGATGATAATTGTCTGGCCACTTTGGATATAATACATTTTTGATGACCTTGTCCGTTCCAGATGTCGCATTGGCCAAATCATCTCACATATTTTTCTAGTCGTCAAATGCTCAATGTAGTTGCAAGAATATTTTACTGTTTCGGATTTTGTTTTTCTAAAGGTGGCCCGAGTAATGATCAATTTGTGATCCACCTGTTTGATAATTTTGTTTATAAATTATGAACACCCAAGCTTGCAGCTGATTGGTTAATTCTTGGTATAACGTATCTTGATCTTCAAGATATTTAAATAATTGATTAAACACTGGTTAATGTGATTAATTACTAGTGAGCACAAAAACCTATTTTGACGCAGTTTGTTTGTAAGGTGTTAAGTGTCAACTCTGGGAAATCTGCTTCAATGCAAGAAACTTTTTTGACTGAAACCAGGAATGGTCGATTGAAAGGATCATTTTTTTCATGGTGTAAAGAAGTAGGTACTATTTAACTACTGCAGGATCCAAACATGGATAGATTTACGGGAATTCTCCAAGCAGTGTTGCCAAAGTCCCTCACAAAGCAGAAGAAGAACACGCCTTACGAACAATACAGTCACGTACCGAAGGAAGATGAATCCTTCACCGAGGAAGATTACGAGTTTGGGGGAAAAGCTTACATGATAGGCGTGGACAACGATGACAAGACTGAGGGAGAAGCTAACGAAGAAGAAGTCGAAAAAGAAGAAGGAGAAGAAATAGATATCAATGATAAGAAAGGGAAGACATCAAGCTTGCAAGCTGCTTGGAATATTTCAAATCTCATACAAGGTAAATTTAAGTTTTGAATATAGCTTCTGTCATTTTCTAATATATAAATAATAATAATAATACACCGTTACCAGGCTGATAATTTTCAGGTGGCCCTCTTAACTATGAATATACAAATATATATATAAAATTTTATAAATTGTAAAATGTAAAATTTTATAAAATATAAAATGTTTTGCACTATCAATAACTTTCTTAGTTCATTTTTCAAATATTCGTGAGTTTCTCTTCGTCGTTTCGTGAGTATCCAATTTTTTTAGTTTGTTATTTGCTCAAGTGAACTGACATCCAAGATCACTTCTGTTGATAAAAAAAACTCATGGGTGTAGCGGAATCAAAGCTAAAAGCTGATTGGTGATTTCTGATATCACAATAACCTCATCCATATCAGCCTGCAAAATTCTACAAATTTTATCGATACCCTGAAACAACCGATAAAAGTCGGGGCACGGCTAACTTACTGATGGAATTGGAATTTAGCGTTCAATATAGTTTTGTAGAGGGAGGAAAACCGAAGCCGTGAGAATCCCTAGAATCTGTAAAGGAATACAATTCGAGATATTGGAAAGATTTTAGAGAACAATAGAAATGACAAATATTAACCTAAGTTCAGTCAAAAGGAACAGCCCGTAGTGCTGTGAAACTGCAGGAAACTACTGGTACCAGTTTACGGTTTATTGGACTCAAACTTTGCTAAACCAATAGTCTACTTCTATATATTAAGATATTTTTAAAGAAATGCATTATAAAATATGTTACCAATGATTTTAGTAATTGATTATTGATGGTTACATGCTACAACCTAGTCTCCTTTGCAGTCATTCTTGGTGTCGGTCTCAAAACTGATCCCTCCCCACTAACGGCTGCTTACTGCAGCCAGACATTCCATTCCGATTGTTTGATTTAAGCCAATCAGGACATCTACTTTAAACATTATTTTTGAAGACTAACTAAAAATATTTGAAAAAAGTTTTAAAATAAGCTAAAAATTTGAGTCCCGTGCAAAATTTGGGGTTTTTGCCCTGTTGAAGTTCAAAACGTGTATGGTTCCTCAATAAAATCTTGAAGGTTGTTATGCGGTTTTGAGCGATTTTTGTGCGCGCGCACATCTTGGGCTCCAAATTGAACGTTTCTAAAGTAGTCAGTCACCTTAAGCCTTCGTTCCAAGAAAAGGAATTTTATCAAATGAGAAAAGAGAACTGAATTTAACGTAAAGTGCATGCTGGGGGGGGGGGGGGGGCCTAGTTAGATGTTAATAACGCTTGAAAAGGTACAACGATTGCAGCTCAAACAAAGAAACATACTTCTTCAAGTCATTTTGAAATGGGAAAAAACATTACGTCCAAAGTAATAGACTCCTTGCAGCACGTTGGAATGCAGCTCAATTTGGAGGACAAACAATATGTTTCCAATTCTTAGGAGATTGAAATTCTTTTGTTCTGTCCTCCAAACTGAGCCGATTTGACGTCACGTGCACGGGGTCTCAAATTAATATGTTTAGTGCGGTATAAAAATCTCATTCAATTTTTCTGTCATATTTTTTCAAGGTACTGGCACCTTGGGCATTCCTTATGCCGTGAGTAAGGGAGGATATCTATCTCTGGCTGCTATAGTCCTTATCGCTGTTGTTACTAACTACACGGGAAAGTTGATCGTCAGGTGTTTGTACGAGAAGCCAGTGGCAGAAGATCAGGGTGAAAAGGGGCGGCGGATCAGGAAAAGCTACGCGGAACTGGGTAAGTTTATTTCAAGTTTTGTTGGCTCTCGATCTCTCTTGATTCGAGCCGGAATGCTTTATTGGCTTCAGCGTTTTATCTTCGGTTTTCTAGACGGATCTTCAGTTCCTGTCCACGTCATCGCGGCCATCTTGGTGGCCGGCCGACATCAAATTTTAAAAAGATTTACTGATTACAATACCAACATGGCCGACATGTTTTCCTTTTAAAATTCTCTTGCGTGGTCACTCCAGGAGAGTCCGTCCTCAGATACACGAATATTGCTAGCAACGTTCACTTTAATTTTACTTCACATGAACCCTACGCATTGAAAACAATGGATAATAAGGCGATCTTCTTCTGTCATTAGGTTCGGCTCATGTGAAGTTTGACGTTTGACCTTAGCGTAATTTTCTTTGGGAATACGGACGGTGGACTTTGCCTCCGATTTTTCACCACTCGGATTTTAAATTGGCGCCTTAAATTGTCAGATCCAAATATTATCTTAATAGGTTATGTTCTAATAATATTTGCAAAGAATCGAGGAAAATTTTATTTCTCCTTGGAGTTTGGTATAAGGTTTATTTATACGATCTTATAGATATATTTTATTTGTATCGTTTAATGGCAAAGAGACCATAAAGGACGTCCTTTATATTCTCTCGTGAACGGCCAATAACATGGAGAGTTTGAAGCACTGATGATATAACTTAATCTTTCATTTTCAGGTCAGTCATGTTGGAAGCGAAATGGAGCCCTTCTAGTATGTGGAGCTCAAGTCATGCAGACGACGTGCGCATGCGTACTATACCTCATGCTAGTAGCAGATTTCTTTAACGATGTCTACGAAAAAAGACCCATCTCGCTGACGGCCTGGACGGTCCTTGCAGGTTTCTTGCTCCTTCCTTCAGTTTTTATCAACCAGTTGTCTCGAATCTCCTGGTTGAGTATGTTCAGCGTCTTTGCTCTTTTTGTGGTCTTTGGGAGCGTTATGGGGTATGGGCTGACTCAGAGGCACACCTGGAGTGCCCACATGCCGCTGACCACTTTAGAGGGGTTCCCAGTAGCATGGGGCATCATTCTGTTCAGCTTCGTCAGTCATCCTTATCTTCCAGGAATCGAAGAACATATGGCTTCCCCCGAATCTTTTGACTCAGTAATGAACTACTCGTCCAGTATTTCAGCGATCACTAAGATTGCTTACGCATTTATAGCCGTCCTAACCTTCAAGGACAACACGAAACAAGAAATCTCCGAAAACCTTCCACCTGGGGTACTCGAGAACTCCGCCAACGCCCTCCTGGGTCTGAATGGATTGTTTTCCTTCGCTCTCCCTTCCTTCACACTCTTCAATATCTTAAACAAGATGAAGTTGCCATGCCTACCACGCTGTTTCCCTGACGACAGCAACCCCCTGAGTCGTCTGGAAAAAATTCAAGTTTATACCCTCCGAGTAATGTTCGTTGGTGTTACAGTCTTGGTTGCTATTTTGATCCCCGAGTTTTCTTTACTGATGGCAATAATTGGTAGCCTGTCTGGGGTTTGTTTGAGCCTGATATTCCCGCCTTTGTTTTATATTATCCTTAATCTTAACCACATCAGCCCGGTTAAGTATGTCATCAATATTTTGATCGTGTGCATCGGGATTCTTAGTGGTGGCTTTGGTTTGGTTTTCTCAGTCATTGCTTTAATGAAAGTTTATCTTCAAGACACTTAAGGAGGCTCGAAATTATTTTCCTTAAACGAGCGAACGCGCGCTCTTAAATGACGCACCACTGAATAATTTGAACTTGGAAATAGGAAAATTTTGTCCCAAAAAATCTTATATATACTTAAACTAAAATAACTCAAAAAATGGACGGTAAATTTTTTTAAAACTTTGCATGTGATTTATGAGTCATGATTTTTTAAATGAAAAACTTTGCACACATTTGAAGTGTTCTATCATTGTCGACGCTACAAGGTAGTTTCAAAGGATTATTCAAATTTGAACCCTGCAGCCTCGACTGAATGCTTTATGTTTGACCAGTGAACCGATGTATGGAAAGTGGTGAATAATGACGGTTCTTCGTCCCCCCTGACCTGTCTACCTTTTTTGCTCTGAATTCTTTTGCTGGTTTCTGTTGTATTATTTCAAATATTATTATAATTATTTCTGTTATTTCAAATAGTTTTTATCGATTCCTTTTTTAATTAAATCGATTTTTTAATAATTAAAAACCTGAGTTTCAGCAGTGTCTATCTGTATTCCTGCATTACTAACTCTGATTTTGTTGTTTCAGTAGAAGATATTACTAATATAATCTAGTCTAAAAGAAAACATTTATTCGCCATGTTGAGATCATTGACAAATATTCATAAGCGTTAAGAAAACGAAAGTCCAGAAATAAATTAGGTGCCATTGAATTGGTTTCCTCTTGTGGGAGGAAAGAAATAAACACAGGAAGACCATCCGCATCTTTTGCCCTTGGGTATTATTCAATGCAATAATACTCTAATGTATTAGACACAACGCGTTCAACGCTATCATCCGGCTTTCTTAAGAGAAAGGAAACATTTAGGAGTCTACGCAAGGCATTTGAAAGTTACGATGAATTCCGATCACCGCGGGAGTCGGTAAGAAGTATTTTCTAGAACTCAATCAGGCCAATATCATGTCGTATCGGCGCTCTTTAAGGCTCCATTTTAAAATATCTGTGGAATCACAAAGGGTGAAAAATGTTTTCCCAATATAGTGTGTTCAATGACTAATATCTCAACTCGTAAAAACTACGTATCCAGTGTACTTCAGGGTCATAGTCAACACTTGAGTTTAGTGAGCGGTTCCGGTTGCCGATAGTGCGAGCCTGAAATAAAACAAACCCTAGAATAATCGATGCTTGACTAAGAAGGGGAAGAAGAGTGGGAAGGAATATACTTAATTGACTTTCTCCTTAATTCCTCTCCAGCTGCTTTGGTCTCCGGTTCTACAGTTGTTTCAAGAAGAAAAAAATGTCGGTGAAGGTTTCGTTGAATGTTGCATACCAAGCCCGAAATGCAGTATGGGTGATGTGAATTCAAGCAACGAAAGGTCACAATAATATGGGATTTTCCTAAACTAAAAGGTTTTCCTGCATATTTTCTTCTGTGCTGACATTAATATCCACATATTATGAATATAATACATTTCAAGCTTGGTAAGCAACATGCACCATGCAACATGGAACATGCTACAAAAACCTTCTCAACCTTTTTTGAAATAGCTGTCTATTCATGATTTTATTCGCTGCATTTCGAAAGTCTCTGGGCATAGTTTTGATTACAATTTTATTCATTCTTTACTACAACGTAATGATGTAGTTGTAGTTAATCTGCTGTTCTTGCAGTCTTCCTTCTCAGCTCTCGGATCCTCGGTACTTCTCTGAGATCGGTTTTTCAATTCGTTTTGTACTGGCGCGGGGTGTATCTGCAAGGGTCGATCCCGAGAGCATCGGAGAACCAGTTTCAAAAGAGCTCTCCTGAATTCTCTTATCCGAAGTACGTAAATGACAGGGTTGACAAGGGAATTGGTCACGACAAGGAACACACAAACCAGATGAGCTTCATTCGGTACATACACTGTATTAGAAACCCGAAGAAGAAGGAGAAACGCCAGTGGAAACCACGTCAGTATTGACGCCACGGTCACAATGAATAGAGTCGTTGCCAGTCCCCGCTCTTGTCTTGATAACCGCTGACCAGCCATCTGTCGGCTCTCGAACTTGACTTTGACGTAGATCACGATATAGGACAGGCATATAACTAGCAATATCATGCACGACCATACACCTGCCAGGTAAAAATTGACTTTTCCTGCATCTTTGACTTGTGTGCTTATTATGGCTCCAGACATGGTTATCACAAGGGTCAGTAGCCATGTGCAAGAGATAGAAATCCCAAAAGCCCATGAACTGACACTGCGATGACGTAACGGCCAAATAGTAGCGCACATGCGCTCTACTGCTACAAGAGCCAGCGCGAGTATGGTAGCATTAGCTGTGAAAGTTTGTATACTTAACTGGATTTTGCCGAAATTGTTCTTGAAGTGGGCAAAACTTTTGTTCAAAATGGCTTGCGTTCCGAAAATCGCCATAGCGGAGATGTTGACGATCAAAATCCCAAGCCCTACTAGCATGTCAGCCACGGCCAGGTTAATGATGCAGTAAACACTTCGCTTGCGTAGATGTCTGTTGATGGTGAAGGTGATGATGGTCAGAAGGTTGGCGAGGAAGACTGCAGAGGCTTGAATAAAATAGGTTGTTGACCATATTACATCAGCGGGCTTACTTCCTGCGTTGGCGGAGAATGACTTGGTTGAATTGTTCATCCTGTGGGGTCGATAACTTAGTGTGAAATGGAGGCATCTCATAGAACAAACTAGAAAATAATTCCCGGGTAGGGGTGTGGCAGTATACTGCTCTCGCCTCCCACCTCTGAGGTCTCGGCATTGATCTCTTACCTCCGTATCACGTGTGAGTAGAGTTTGTTAGCTCTCTCAAGTTGTTTCTCCGGTTTTTCTCCGGTTTTCCTCCCTCCGCAAAACCTAACACGCTAAACTCGAATTCGAATTGTTCTGTGAGTTCAATAGGATGTTTCAAGGTTCGTTAAAATCGATCTTCTTCTTAGAAAAAATCGAGGCATGAAACTGGCGTCAATTGTTTCTACTTCAGGTTGATGATTCCACGCATTTATTGTGTAATATTTTACTACACGAACAATATCAAATCCATTCATTGGTCTATTCACTTCGCTTAAGTACACTGATTTTCTAAAGAAAATGATAAGGCGAACCCCCAATAAAGAGAAACGCTAAACGAAGTCCTGAAATTATTTCCAAATATTGACCTTTTTACAAATTCTGAAAAAGAAAGTCGGATAGAATTGCGATTTATAGCCTTCCAGGCTGTAATCAATAAAATTTCCCCTCATTATCCGAGAAATTATGTAATTTTTGCTCAGCTTTTGACAAGTAACTGAATTTTATAATACTGCGTTGAATTTTAATGCTTTCAAAACATGAAAACATCAAACTACATATATAGATGTGGAAGCCAATCTTTTTATTATATTCCAAACTCGAAATTAAATTGAAATTAGAAGTGAAAATATATTCACGGGGTGGAAGCAAAATAAGAAGAGATAACAAAAGGATAATATTTATTAATGTCAAAAAAGCTTAGAAAGTAAATGACATCTTATCTGTCACCACATTCAACAAAGTTTGAATTCAAAGTTAAGAAAGTTTTCTAATTCTAAAGAATTGTGCCCACGGGAAAAAAAACAAATTGGAGTAAAGAAAAAAAATCAAAAATCGTTATGAATTAACTCGTTATAGTTTGGTGTTTATCGTGCTGGTACTCGACTATTTGCATAGGCAATATGGCTTTCCAATTTAGGTTGACTGAAGCTAAATGATAAAGAAGTTACCTTTTTCTCGCGGAAAACGCAAAATTTTGCTCTTTTTGTCTTTTCTTCTGTATTTTTTCATTATCCTTTTGCTCATTACAGTCTTGAGTTTCATTGAACCGTGAAATAACCTCTGGATTGATTGATCTAAGTCAGGGCATGGCTAACTCACAGTTCGAACCCTAAAACAACCTCTGGGCTGATCAAAGTCAGGGCACGGCTAACTCACAGATCAAACCCTGAAACAATCTCTGGGTTGATTGATCTAAGTCAGGACATGGCTAACTCACAGTTCGAACACTGAAACAACCTCTGGGCTGATCAAAGTCAGGGTACGGCTAACTTACAAATCCAACCCTGAAACAACCTCTTGGCTGATCCAAGTCAGGGAACACGGCTAACTCACAGATCAAACCCTGAAACAACCTTTGGGCTGATCAAAGTCAGCGTACAAGGCTAACTCACAGCCAGATCCTTTGAAACGTTTTGAAAAGGAAAAAGTTACACCAATAGCAAATCACTCGGTACTGACCTTGTGAGATTCACGGCGCCTCTCGTAGCTCGGGTATTCTAACTTTTCGACTTATTTTGAGCCTTATTTATTTGGTTGGCACAAAGAACAGCTTTTCTTGCTCTCAGGGGCTTCTGACGACCAATTTCAATGAATCAAATTATTTAGTTGTCACTGGCAGCACCGATCTTATAACACTTAAAAAAACTTTGACAAGCACTTTGTTAATGACTTTTTATTCGCTATTCAATATGATCGAAGAGCCCGTAGTTGTCAAACCCCTACTTACCGACGAAGTTAATTTCCGCTTTTTTATTTACTCCTTTTCACTTAATAATAGTTTTTTTTTCTCGAGAACTAATACAGCTGACCGAAAAACTCTGTTTTATCACTTGTAATGATTATAAGTTGCGATTCTATTAATGATAATGATTCACTTATTATCTTTACTGATAGCATCACAGGAAGCCCAAGTAACCTTACTACAAAAGTATATATTGTGTATCGTTAGATTTATGTATATATATATATATTTTTTTACAGATTTTGCATGTGTGTTCTTACTTCTGTCTGTCTGTCTTTCTATCTCTGGCCTCATCGAGGTCTATGAAATGAGGTCTTGAGGGCCTATCTCGTATGGTCTCATCAAGGTCTATGATGTGTGGTCTCATCAAGGTCTATGATGTGTGGTCTCATCAAGGTCTATGATGTGTGGTCTCATCAAGGTCTATGATATGTGGTCTCATCAAGGTCTATGATGTGTGGTCTCATCAAGGTCTATGATGTGTGGTCTCATCAAGGTCTATGGTATGTGTGGTCTCATCAAGGTCTATGATGTGTGGTCTCATCAAGGTCTATGATGTGTGGTCTCATCAAGGTCTATGATGTGTGGTCTCATCAAGGTCTATGGTATGTGTGGTCTCATCAAGGTCTATGATGTGTGGTCTCGTCAAGGTCTATGATGTGTGGTCTCGTCAAGGTCTATGATGTGTGGTCTCATCAAGGTCTATGATGTGTGGTCTCATCAAGGTCTATGATGTGTGGTCTCATCAAGGTCTATGATGTGTGGTCTCATCAAGGTCTATGATGTGTGGTCTCATCAAGGTCTATGATGTGTGGTCTCATCAAGGTCTATGGTATGTATGGCCTCATCAAGGTCTATGATGTGTGGTCTCATCAAGGTCTATGATGTGTGGTCTCATCAAGGTCTATGATGTGTGGCCTCATCAAGGTTTTGTAAGGTCTCTAGCATTTATTTCATATGTTATCGATGATCCTTGCTGTGTGTACTGAAGAAATTACGTGTGTGATCTTTCGGTAATTCGTGATCTCTCGGTTGTTCGTGCTGCACCCACTGGTCTTACCCTATTGGCTGGTCGATAGCGAGTTCACGTGATCTCTCGGTTGTTCGTGCTGGACCCACTGGTCTTACCCTATTGGCTGGTCGATCGCGAGTTCACGTGATCTCTCAGTAGTTCGTGCTGTATCCACTGGTCTTACCCTATTGGCTGGTCGATAGCGAGTTCAGGTGATCTCTCGATAGTTCGTGCTGCACCCACTGGTCTTACCCTATTGGCTGGTCGATAGCGAGTTCACGTGATCTCTCGATAGTTCTTGCTGGACCTACTGGTCTTACCCTATTGGCTGGTCGATAGCGAGTTCACGTGATCTCTCAATAGTTCGTGCTGCACCCGCTGGTCTTACCCTATTGGCTGGTCGATCGCGTGTTCACCTGATCTCTCGATAGTTCGTGCTGTATCCACTGGTCTTACCCTATTGGCTGGTCGATCGCGTGTTCACCTGATCTCTCGATAGTTCGTGCTGCACCCAATGGTCTTACCCTATTGGCTGGTCGATCGCGTGTTCACCTGATCTCTCGATAGTTCGTGCTGCATCCACTGGTCTTACCCTATTGGCTGGTCTATCGCGTGTTCACCTGATCTCTCGATAGTTCGTGCTGCACCCACTGGTCTTACCCTATTGGCTGGTCGATCGCGAGTTCATGTGATCTCTCGATAGTTCGTGCTGGACCCACTGGTCTTACCCTATTGGCTGGTCGATCGCGAGTTCATGTGATCTCTCGATAGTTCGTGCTGCACCCACTGGTCTTACCCTATTGGCTGGTCGATAGCGAGTTCATGTGATCTCTCGATAGTTCGTGCTGCATCCACTGGTCTTACCCTATTGGCTGGTCGATCGCGAGTTCATGTGATCTCTCGATAGTTCGTGCTGCACCCACTGGTCTTACCCTATTGGCTGGTCGATCGCGAGTTCATGTGATCTCTCGATAGTTCGTGCTGCACCCACTGGTCTTACCCTATTGGCTGGTCGATCGCGAGTTCACGTGATCTCTCGATAGTTCGTGCTGGACCCACTGGTCTTACCCTATTGGCTGGTCGATCGCGAGTTCACGTGATCTCTCGATAGTTCGTGCTGCATCAACTGGTCTTACCCTATTGGCTGGTCGATCGCGAGTTCACGTGATATCTCGATAGTTCGTGCTGGACCCACTGGTCTTACCCTATTGGCTGGTCGATCGCGAGAGCAATGCAATATAAGTCTAAATAAAGCTGCTCTGAAATCCTTTATTCGGAAGACATAAATTATAGGGTTGATGAAAGAACTCGCTACAAACAACACCACGAATAATAAGATAATGTAAGGCGACAGGGTGACTTGATATGCATCGTTAATGATGAACAAGAACGCTAGTGGAATCCAAGTAGCAAACGACGTAACAGTCACCAAGAAAGATGTCTTCACCAGTCTGTAATCTTGGCTTGACCACTGGGGTCCTATGTGCAGTTGGCTCTGTTGTTGACTTGATCTGGTTTTGCAATAGATTGCAATATACGAAGCACATGTTACAGAAAAAATCGAGATCATCCATAGTCCACCCAGATATTTGCTTGAACTATCGTTGAATGAGAATACATTATTTATGGTGATTAGAATGGAAGCTAACCACGTTAGTGCTATCGAGAGAGCGTACACCCATAGACGGTATTGACGATGACGCAACGGAAACAGAATGGCTGACATGCGCTCTAACGCCACAAGAGCTATAGACAACATGGTAGCATTACAGGTCATCGTGTACACATGAAATTGGATTTTCACAGCAGGACTTTGACTTTGAGCGGCATTTTCTTTGGCAAGTACCTTAAAACCGTATACCCCAGCGATAGCAAAATTCACAACTAAGGATCCAAGGCCTACTAGCATGTCAGCCACGGCAAGGTTGATGACACAGTACATACTCCTCTTTCGTAGATGTCTGTTGATGGTGAAGGTGATGATGGTCAGAAGATTGGCGAGGAAGACTGCAAAAGCTTGTGTGAAGAATACAGTCAGACAGATGATGTCTGCGGTCTCTAAACTCTCGTTCACTGGCTCTGTCGAGTTCTGAGACATAGTTGCCATGGATCTAAAGAAACTCAACCTACAAAAGACAAAAAGAGATGTTTGAATGACGACATGGCAAAAAAATGATCAAAAAGAGAATACTTTCTTTCCTTTATCTCCTGTAGTTTTTTTACCTTTTCTTTCAATATTTATTTCGTTCCCTTTTTTTTTTTTTTTGTCTTTTTTTTCCTTTCGGGTGATCATGAATTCAGGAGGCAATACAATCCGAGAACGATTAAAGAAGCTGATTGTAAACAAAAAGGACAAAACACCATCCATCATTTATCAAACACAAAAACAACAGAATTTCGAAGAATTGTCCACTTCAGGTTTTCCTATTCAATAATGTTTTCGTTAAATTGCTTAACTGAAGCAGAACCCCCAATAGTCAGAGTAATCTTTTCTCTTGTCTTTCCGCTCGTTAAAGTTAGCACTCTTCTTACCTGCTAAATACGATTTCACTTCATCGAATCATCCTTCATTTCAGTTCCCCAACGTGCGTTTTTATCTTTTTTTTTCGGTATGCCTCAATTCTTGACAACCATTGATTATGTGTTCAGAGATCGAACTCTAGAAACGTCTAGTTTTCAGTCAGTTTGATACTCTTGCATTTTCCTCTTGACGTCGATTCGTTCACGCACGAAGAGCCAATCGTAAGCCCTGTTTACCAGCTCAATGAATTTCCAAGGGGATATTTGCACTACTGAGAATTGCAATTGCGGAAAATAGACCACATTGAAAGCCGTTGGCAAATCCCAGTTTTTCTAGTGTTTTCTCTTCCTTCCCAGCGCAACCTTTAATATAGAGTTTATTTTTGTTTAAGATTTTAGTTGTTTCACATCGTGAATCAAGGCTACTGGTCTAAACGTTTCCTGCCCAAATTGTGTAACTTAATTGCAATTAATCTCGGACACTTGACAGACCAAATAGCCACGCAGACATGCACGCACAGCTGTCGGCAATATATACCTAATAATGCGGTATGCCCTAAGAATCTATTAGATAATATAAATTATTATTTTGATAAAACGTAGTTGAAATAGTAAAAATTTGGAATTTTAAATAGAAACTTTAAAATTTATGAAAAATATTTCGAAAGAATATCTTGACAATCTTGACAAAAATCAATGAAAACTCCAGTAGATATCGTTGCTACCTACGCGGAAATTATGAATCGCTAACCTGATTGCAAATGGACCAAATGAACTTTGTTGAACTTTAATTGAAAATTATCTGTGATAACGACTTCACACAGCCATGATTGATTAGGAGTTCCTAAGAAAATATAGAAATATCCCGATATTAATCAAAACTTGTTTCCACACTCTGAGTATTCTTGATTAAATTTCTAGTGCACCGGAAAGAACTTCTCAAGAAGCAGATGTTCGTGTTCATTTGAACTAACAAGCCTGATTGGCTCTGATACAACTTATGTTCTCATTGGCCGAAATTATCAACGACATCCAATCACTTGCATCGTGTAATAATAATTGAATCCTATTAAGTGCAAGAAAATAGTGGTTGAGTTTCTTAATTATAATAGTTGCGAGTTGCAACCCATTATGACAAGCGGGAAACTCATCGAACGTGTCAAGTCCTTCAAGCTTTTAGGTGTATTTATTTCTGACGACTTGACTTGGGTTGCTCACTGCGACTATACAATTAAGAATGTCAACCGCAGGCTCTATGCACTAAGACAACTTAAAGGGGCACTTGGATGAAAACACCCCATTTTTGAAAGTCTGAATAATTCAAGTATTTGAGGATGATATGACTCAATCATGATTATGAAAACCAGATTGGTAAACATTTTAGCCTGGGAGCCACTTGCACTTGAGAAATTTTAGTTTAAAAGCTAAAAGAACAATAGGGCGTCATTTACTCAGTCACAATTTAGATGCTGAAAAAATGATCATTTTTATCTTTGCTAATCCTCCTACTTACCTCTCCAACTTTATTGAAAGCATCCAGAAACGAGCCCTTGCTGTGGTTTTTCCACTGATTCCACCTATCGAGAGGCATTGGGCAAATCCTGAGTGTCCGCCACAGCGAGGTTTATGACACAGTATATACTTCTCTTACGTAGATCTCTATTGATGATGAAGGTGATGATGGTCAGGAGGTTTAGTTGGCAAGGGGTGAGGAAGACTGCAAAAGCTTGTGTGAAGAATACAGTCAGGCAGATGTTCTGTTCTGTTCTGTTCTGTTCTGTTCTGTTCTGTTCTGTTCTGTTCTGTTCTGTTCTGTTCTGTTCTGTTCTGTTCTGTTCTGTTCTGTTCTGTTCTGTTCTGTTCTGTTCTGTTCTGTTCTGTTCTGTTCTGTTCTGTTCTGTTCTGTTCTGTTCTGTTCTGTTCTGTTCTGTTCTGTTCTGTAACTTCTCTTTGCTCCTCTGGACGTGTGAAGTACGTGACCACTACTTGCCTTATCAAAATTTCATTCAACAAACTACTAACAATCTTTCTAAAGACTCATTTCATCCAGACGTTTTTTTCTTCTACTCTCCTGTCTTTTTTTCCCTTTTGCTGTTTGTGTTTTGACTTTATTTCATTCTCTTTCTTTTTTCTATTTTCTCTTCTTTTCACATGCTTCAAATTTTTTTCCGTATGGTTATAGATACCCTTGGTTTTTGGTTGTGCTGTACAAGTTCACTTAAGACTAGTCGTGCTGCCCGAGTGAGTGATACTGCTATCACTGATGTATGTCTATAAAGTATGAGGATAACAGAGTTAGGGAAAATAATGACATTCACAGGTTAGGGCCTGTTTACAAGGAAAGAGGGTAACGATAGAACGAGAGTTGCTCGCAAGTTAGGGCCAAAAGATAGCTCGGCTTTGCAAGGAAAAAATATAAGTATATAAAAAATATAGGGTAACCCTAGTGCCAGGGGAAACTTTACGGTAGGAATATCAACAAACAAAACGGCAAATCACAAGATATCGGCGGTAATACCCCTAGTTACAATGCTAACGACTTTACAAGGGAAAGCTTAACCTGGGCAGAAGGGTTATCCTATCAAACAGACAGGGTTACTCTACCAGTAGGGGAACTAATATTTAATACTCATTTCCTCAGGATAACAAGAGAAATTTGATAGAATAGAAAACAATCTCTTTTCACTTCCTCGTGAAAAGCTGCATTTGCTTTCAGTTTGTGCGCGCGGTCAAGACTGAACACGAAGGAAAGCAAATGCACCTGATATGAGATTGCGCGTCTCCGTTTTACGTGATTGGCATGTCAATCAAAAATGTTGGGTCGTGTTTTTTCCAGCGTCGAAGATAGTTTATAATCATCATGAAAAAAGCGATTTGAGCGTAAATTTGATGTTGATAACCGTTATTGGTCATCATGCACATTTACTTTGGTGTACGTGCGCGCTTACACGTACAAGGCTCGCGTTTTCTAGTACAGTGTCTATTCATGTATCATCTTCATCTAACCTGATAAAGAATTATATGAACTGAAGGACCTTTCTGTTCCTGTAATCTCCTTCAATGGTAAAGAAAGCATAACTTGAATAAATTAATAAGATTTACCATAATGTTTTCTAGTGTTTTTTTTTGGGGGGGGGGGGGGAGGGGGTGGAGCACTTCAGTCATAACAGTCTTGTAACCATGTATTTCTTTCACATACCAACACTCCCTCCTACTGCCTCCTAAGCTACGCCCCAACTTTCCCGATCCACCAAGACAAAAGAGGAAGAATTTACGGTGTATGACATAAATTGGAAGAGACTTGATCAGGTTTGTATACACTCTTTATTCTAAAGGCTATAAGGTATTTCTCAACTAGATCAAAAGAACAAATAAAATACGTTGGAATGTACGCCAGGGAGAAAACAGACCTCCATCAAACAAAAGGCTTAACTTACTGAAGTCCATTTGCGCATAACGTTTTAACTCGCAACTATTTTTGGTCTCGAGGGAAGCGCGTTGTGTACGAACCAACGCGTCATTTGTTTTATTTAACATACGTTGAAGATTTGAGTCTAAATAGCTTCAACGCGTAGAGGAAACTCAACGACTAACTGTTTTCTAGTTGGTACGAGACAAGAAAAAAGGTAATGTGGATTCTAAACCTTATTTGTGTAGATGAATAACGTAGTCTCGTAGCTTACTTGTTGTACTTCAGTACCTGTACATGCATGTCAGTAAGGAACCGATTCGTCATATCTATAATATTGTGGATTTATAGAGTGAATTTAGTCACACTGTTAAATAGTAAATAACTTATCTAATCTATAGCTAGTTGATGTCAACTATTCAACGGTGTGACTAAATTCACTCTATAACCTTGGAAGTGTTAACTTTGTGTATATAACAAAATGTTATTAAAAAACCTTCCCGGGGGGAGGGGACGGTGTGGTTGTAACGGGGAGACTTTGACGTACGCACTTTTTTTTTTTTGGGGGGGGGGGGGGGGAGGTAATTTTCAAATTTTTTTTTGGAAATCGAGGGGGCTATTTTTTTTTACCATTATACAATAATTTTTGGGAAGCCGAAATTTAAACAAAACGTTTATTTCGAGCCCCCCCCCCCCCCCCCCCCCCCATCGAAGACGTAACTGAAACGATGGGTCCCTCGAACAACTTAAACCTATCTATCAATGCATTGTTGTACGGAAGTTTACAAAAGTTACACTTGGTATAAATTGCTGGATTTTTTGGTGATACCTCTAGCACGGCTATGACAGTGGTGGGCTTCCTGTGTTATTTAGTCGCCCTGGATGCAAGCCACAGGAATCCCAAATAAGTTACATATTATACCCAGGTTTTTTAGTCAATTTTGTAAGGTGTTCAAGACGTTCTTGCAACCAACATATGAGGTATCTAAATACCTATTTCATGTGTAAGTTTCATTTCAAGAAACGATGAAAAAGCAACCAAAATTAAGAAAAAATTGAAAACGCTATGCCGCTGACCAATCCCTAATTTCATCAAAACTTTCTACCCCTATAAAATCTGTAATATAACTCTAATCAAAAAAATAATTTCAGAGCGATGCTGACGCGGTCATTAGCTTTCCAACGATCTATATTTTGTTTGAAGAAACTTAATATTTCGATTCACGAAAATTTGGACCAACTCAAAAAACGCTTATTTCGGGTACATAACTTCAAGCGGCTTGTTTTCTATGAAATAAAGAAAAATGTCGAAATATTTTTACGCAAAGATTTAAAGCTCATTTCATACTTCCTACACAGCGTAAAATATTTTGGATTCTTGCTTTCTTTCTATTTTTATTATGCGTTTATTTGACGGTAGAAGCGTTTGGGTTACCTGTGGTGAAGTTTTAGTAGGGGTAGCAGTTTATGATCTCAGTTTTCGTTGTGGAACTGAGTGAAATGTGCAAGTATTTTCGAATATTCATAGAGAACAATCAAAAAGCCTTCCAAAAAATGTTTTTTTTTTAAAGAAATAGGCCTCCAAGTTAATAATGGTTTTTCGCACCTTACCACAGGGATCCCAAGGTATACCTGAGACACGTCTTGAAAACGTTTGCAAAATTGTGATCTAATATATATATTTATATTGTATATACTTTTTTAATGCCCACTATTGCCTTTTTTTAAGGTAAGATATTGGTTAAAAATTAGATCATCATTTCTTAAATTTTTACGCACGGGTTCCTTTAGTGCACACATAAAGCAGTACATATTCAGTTGAAAAATATAAATGCTTTTCATAAATCTCCTTAAAAATGTGTGCATCTCGAAATAAATACAAACTATCCAAGAAAATTACTTTAGGATTCAAGAGTGTTGCGTTTGTTTTAAAGAATTTGAAATAAACAAGGTCACTATTATCGAGCCATATAATTGTGAAACATTGGGATACCTGTGGTAAGAGTTAAAATTTCGGTTAAATCCAAACGTTTTTTTTTTTTTAAAAAATAGATGTATCAGGAAGATCATTGCTTATTCACTGTAAAAGCATCGTAATATTTGAAACTTTTGCATAATTTCACTTATAAAATCGTGAACATAAATTGATACCTTGCGAAAATATCAACACAGGAAGCCCAAACTGATCCACCCGTCAAAAAACGCTTAATAAAAAAATGAAAAAAAGCTTTGGCCTAAAATATCTTAGACTTAAGATAGAGTATTAAATGAGCTTTAAATCTTTGCATAAAAATATTTTGACATTTTTCTTTATTTCATAGAAAACAAGCTGCTTGAAGTTATGTACCCGAAATAAGCGTTTTTTGAGTTGGTCCAAATTTTCGTAAATCGAAATATTGAGTTTCTCCATATAAAACATAGCTCGTTGGAAAGCTAAGAACCGCGTCAACATGGTTCTGAAATTATTTTTTTGATTAGAGTTATATTAAAGATTTTATAGGGGTAGAAAATGTTGATGAAAATAGGGTTTGGTCAGCGGTATAGTGTTTTCAGCATTTTCCTCATTTCGAGCACTTTTTTAATTTGTTTCCAAACGAAACTAAGGCACATGATAGACCTTTAGCAACTTTATATTATAGCGTGAAGGGATTTTCTAAACTCTCTTAGAAACGAGAAGAAAAAAGAGTTTAAATTACACGCAATTTGGGTTTCCTGTGTATTGCTTTGAGAAGCACGAATACAACAGGAAGCCCACCACGCCGCGTTTCGGTAAAATATTTTTTTCATTTTTAAATCCCTATTGAGAATTGTTTTTTGTTTTGTTCTCATGATTATGTTGTTTTATGTTCTCTAGGGACTCTGCGTGTTCGAACTGGTTGAGTCCGCCATGTTGAAGACTTGGTGAATCAAGAAACGAGAAAGAACGCTGAATAAGTCAAGAAACAAGCTTTATGAAGCCCCGTGAATGTCTGAAACAAAGGTAAATTGGATTATAGACTTTATTGAATACTTGCGAGGACGGTGAAACTAAGAAAATCGAATAAAATGTTATCATTTTCAGTTAATATCGGCAGCGTGTCTGCATATTTAACCACTCAATGCTCTATAGTTCTATCCATCCTTTCCTGAAGTTCTTTGCTGCTTAGCAAATGCGCTATTTCTATTTCATCCCTGCAATTTGTGTCTCTAGTGTCTAGTCTGTTTCGTTAATGTACATGAAAGGCTTATTTTCGATTAAACGATATGCGCATAATTAACAAGTTAACAAGTGGCAAAGCCGAGTCTCCTTTCATCTTCCTTGTACTCATCTCTCTGCTAGCCGCAAAATCCATCTTTTAAGACTGATAAGCATTAAAAAAAATTTCTGAGTAGGCAATTTGTATGGAAAATAAGGACATTTAACTATTCATCATGTGCGCACAGTTTCATGTCATGCGCATTCATAAAATTAACGCTAATTCATTAGTTGAAAAATTTATTTCCATCGCACTTTTATTATATTTGCGCTGTTTTCTACTTAATCTTATTTGTCGAAACTAAATCGAATTTCTGATATTCTTTATATTTACAGAAGCAAGATAGCAAAGATATATAACCCAGAGAGCAAGAACAATTAGAACGTCCTGTCCTGTGCCATATAACTGAAAACAGGCTAATCAAGGTTAACATTAACAATTTTCTTTTCTTTGTATTTTTTGTTGGATGCTGTGTATTTTGAAATGTACTATTGTATTTTGAAATAAATGATTTTGACTTATTTTTTGTCTGATTTATTTCGTGTTATACCCCTTTTCAAAATCGCTCTTTTTTCCCGCCAAAAAACTTAGAAATTTTTTCGAGCTCTTTACTTCTTGATTTTCATTGGCCTCTTTTCGAGCTCGCAAGTTTTCCCGCCAAAGGACTCAAGACAATTTTCGGATCACTTGAAACTCTTAGCCACACCTAGGGGTCTTACACCTCATGATCCCTTTGACACTTATTCAATATTCTTTTTTGCCACCTTTACCCGCCCATCTAATCCCCTTCTTTTGTTCTGCTCATTATCCCATTGTTTTCTCAGACAATAAACAAGACATTAAATATTCATAAGAATTTTTATTTGATCATTAGTATGCCAACCATTACAAGCATTATGTTTTAATGAATTTCAAAACCGTTACTCTCAACAAACACATCGACAGTCTACAGCACAGATCACCGGACTTCAGAGCCAAAGGTAAGTTGAAGGTACAGGTTCAAGCCTCCAGGTCAGTCAAGTTCTTATATGAAAAATTGGACAAGCAAGAAAACAGCCACCCACAAGCCAGGATCAAGGTAAGTCAGGTAACCATAGAAAAGGTAAGGAGAATTGGCTCACAAATTGGCAAAGGAACTCAGAAATAAGCTTTAAAAAAACTCAAATTGGCTTTAAAAAAATAAAAAAAATTCAAATTGGCAAGTAAAAAAATAAAAAAATTGTGAAAAAAAAGCAAAAAAGCCCTAAAATTTTGAAAAAATGTATATTAAGTCTTTTTGCACATTTTTTTGCCCCTAGGGTAATTAGACGAGGGTCCTGGAGATCAAAAGTTCAAACCTACCTTCCCCTTAAGAAAAAGTGCCCCTCAACAAAGTGTTGAGGGGTACCCTTAAGGGTGATTCAGTAGGATGAACTAAAGACCTCCAGGACAGTCCATTTGATTGAGATTCTAAAGACATAGGTTTTCTTGAGTAAAAGGCTAGTACAAAATACTGAAACAAGGCAGATAACTAAAGTTGTCCTTCAAAATATGGATTGAAAAAGTTGCCAAAACTAGCATTAGTTATAATGCCATTTCTTTCATGGTAAATGTCTTCAACATTATCTGTATTAGAAATTTATTGCAGATTGCATAGGAATTTAATTCTGGACAGCTTTTGTAATGGACAACACCAGTTGTATGCCTCATTTAACAGCATCAGATAGGACTGGTTAAAACATTGAACTTTGCATGTGTCCTATCCAATTTGGTTGGCAATAAATTAGCCTCAATAAATCAACTTTGGACTCTAAAGAATTAATTTGGTACATGAAAAGTTCAATGTCTTAACTGCATGACCCTTACTGGTACTAGCAGAGGTAGAGCATTTTATGAAGGAGTATGATAAACCATGGCACATGACAAAGAGCTAATATAGTCCCGGTGAGAGTAATGAAAGCCAATAAATAACTTGTTCCAGCACTGCATGTACCATGCTTATCACAAACCTACATAAACTATTCTACATTACAGCAAGAATGACAAATGGTATTATTGAATCCAATCACTTTACTGAATTGAAATAGGAATTTAGAGAACTTGTTGAATTTCATTGATCTTATATTGATCATGCACGGAGCCTCATAAACATGCATTCAAGATACCAGACTGAATTGGAATTAAGACCAGAGCGCAAAATGAATATTTCAAGTTAACTCAAAACCAATTAGATGTCAAAAGATGCCAATCAAATATTTCTGTAAATGTATCTGGTGGATGCCAATCTCTTTGCTGCATTTTGGAATACCATTTCTCACACTTGTGTACTTTTACTCAACCAAGACCTATGTCAGACTATGATATGAACACACCAAGCCCTATGGAGTACGATCACCAAAATGACATGAATTAAAACTTTTAAAAGTTTTTGATTGTTTTCCCAACTTTAAATGAAATCACATTTCGAAAGGGTATGTCAGATAAAGAAACTGCGCACTAACCACCACATCAGTCCTGCTTAACAGAAATGTGTAAATAGCCAATCAAATAGCCAGATGTCACTAGCTATTTAGTTGATTTAGACAAATTTAGGAGTTGAATTAGGCAAATTTAGATAACAGCCAAAGTTGGCATAAATTGTGCTGATAAAAAGGAATAGGCATTGCCCATTACAGGATTGATGTGGTAGAGCCAAAATATGCATTCAAAGATGTAAACAGTCTAATTATGTGCACAGACCCTCTACCTGACCATTGGTGTGTTCAATCACAGTCACTAAAGTTAAAATTTCACCACTTTAGAACATGAAATAGCTTCTAGAGAAATATTTCACGTTGAATAATGTACAAACATGGAAAGCTATTACAACAGATAGGTCTGTTTTGATAATACTGAGAATTCAAAAATATCTGTTCCACTGCTTCTTATGCTTGCACACAAATGTTACCATATTTGAAAAAAGCTGGGAAAGTTCTTAATTATCACTTTTCCATTTTATATTAAAAGAACAAATGTGCCAAAAAGTATTAACAATCTATCCCAGCATGTGGATAATGCATTGTAACCATAATTTCTCAAATATGATAATTCATTAGCATAGAGATAATTAATATATTTCAAATTCTTGGGGTGCAATCATTTTTAACTGAGAAAAATTATATCTGTAATGCTCAATTTCTTAAAAAATCTCAACTAACCCTTTTTGGGATTCCTCGGGAATCAAAAGTTCTAGGAAAATTAATAACTTTTTGTTCTAGAAAAGTTAATGAGCAAAAATATCCAATGCTCCCCAAGAATTGAAAGCTTGTAACTTCTAATGAAAAATTTAGAACTAGCATCTTCCATCTAACATCATCCTCAGACGGTGAAATGTGATTTTTAATTGAAGCTTTCAAACCAAATTCAATACTAAAGAATGGTGTTCCAAATTTATGGAAATATGAGAACGAAATGGAACAGGATGATAAGTGGAAAAATAACCAGTGAACTGAATGTTGATAAACCATGCACTTTTACTTACTGTGAAGTTGGATGGAAACCAGGAAGGAGCCAGAAGATCATCATAGCAACATTATAACAACACATAGTAATCAAATCATTTATACAGTAGAATCCTAATAACTTAAACTATCAAAAAATTGGAAAGAATTTAAAGTATTGAGATGAAATGAGAGTCAAATGTAACTTCAAAATAAAAACCAAAAATAAGCATTTTCAATTGTAATTGTCCAAGTTATCAAGATTCTTCTGTATTATCCAATGCATCAATGAAAATAATCATCATTTCGTACAGTAGACTCTCACTAAATATGATTAGGAATCATGCCAAAACGTCAAATAAAATTAGGAATGAAATCAATGCCAAATCAGACACCTAAATCTTTTGACAATAAAATGCTGCTAATCATAGCAAGTGAAAGTGTACTAGTATTGCGAAAAGTTGGAAGCTGAAAAAATCATCAATGTAAAAACAGTGAAAAAGCTTTTTTCTCAATTCTGTACAATAAGTTTGTTTTTTTTGACTTTTAGATGAACTTTGAGTTTCTGATTCTAAAGACATTCACAAGAATAAGATGCATGATGTTGTATAAATTGAAATTCAAAAAATGAACAATTTTACCTCAAAAAATTATCAAATTCAAGAAACTGGGTGAATTTTAGAGAAAGCATTTACCGGTATGCACAAAATTTAGAAAGAAACTTTTTCATATGCATAAATGATATCATTCAAAACAATGTCAATCAATAAATATCAAGTTAGTACAATAAATCATTGGGAAGCAATCAATCAATGTCAATTAGTCAATAATAAAAGGAAAAAAACAAGCAATTCAATGTCAATCAAATGCATAAAATGAATAATAATGTCAGAGAGCCACGTACAACCAGGCCAGCCAGATCTTCGTCCAATGGATATGTGCATAATTTATCAACATAGAGTAAATATATATGCGAAATAAGTCAAGTCAGTTAAGGTCTTGGTCACTTTTCATTTGTAACAAAAAGATTTCACAACCTTTGAAATTTACCTCTTAAAGTGGTGAAAAAGATCTACATACAATGAGTCATTCTATGTAGATAATATTGCATAACTAACAGTAATTCTCCACAACAGACAAAGTGAATATCAGTAAATATTTACCCAAACAACAAGTCAGAGCAAGCATCAACTAATATTCACTGAGCCCAAGGAGAATTATTGCTTTAGTAGAATTACGCAGGTGAAAAGTAAAGAAACTAAAATCACAGTAACTTTGTATTCACCTGGGTAGTTTTACTAACAATAATTAACTCTACCACATAAACATTATATCTAGGAGGTTCTTCTTCTGGTCTTCTCAGGAGTCTTGGTGGTCTTGATGCTGATCTGAATAAGAAATAATACCACCAATGTCAGTATAATGGTTTTTAAGATACACAATTCAAGCAGACAAAGACGTAGGGGTACTTCACAACATCCCCCTTAAAATAAACAAGTCCCTGTTTCTAAAGAGACTATTCCCAGCTAGCAGAGTCTTCCGAAGGAAATTTTATGTTCTACTGTGTGATTGAAAATATCCAGAGTGTAGTTTCAGTGAGAGCAACTAATTTTATAAGAAGCAGAATATTCTTGAATTATTTGTCGGTATTTACTAAGAATACAATAGACCATGATGTCACAAATCTCACCATATATTACTATAATCCGGACTGATAAATATTTTAAATTTACTGACTTTGAATGCAAGATAAAACTGAAACCATAAATTTCAAATATTTTGAGTCTAAATTTGACATACAGGAACTTGGTTGTAACCGAATGTGGTGCTAAACAGCAAACACATGACTTTATCATCCAATCATAGCAGAGCCTTTTTCTTGTCAAACTGGTTTCAAAACTAGTTTGATTCATCCATGGTCATGGATGCCAATATATCAAAGAAAACAGCCTGGCCCGGCTGAGTCTCCTATTTTTTCTTACAGGATTTGTCTTCGTAGACTCTGCTAGCAGGAAAAAGGGACTATAAACCCCAAAAAACTCATTGGTGTGCAAATTATAAGGAATAATATAGTCTCCACAATTAAGTGTGTCTTTTGGGGGAGGGGAGGGGAAAGGAGGACAAAAAGTCAAAATTTTGAACGTCGACAAATTTAATTCAAAAAAGAGTTTTCGACAACTTGGACTTTAAAATCAGTAAAGAAAAGTGTTTATATTCTTTCTACACTTTTAGTTGTATGCAATAAAGAGTACGAAGGCTTTTTTTCACGTTGAAAAGCCAGCCACGTGCAGCAACCAACGGAAAGTGAGTTCAGAATAAATGGTTTTTACTCAACGAAAAACCCTGTCGAAAAATAATATTTCTAGCCAAAGAGAAAGAATTAATTCTTATCTTTATGTTTCGATAGAATAGTGTGGTTAAGGAGCATTTCTTACCGTGTAAATGGTGATTTTTTCACCACAGCTTAGACCTTCTTCTTCAAAATGTCTTCTTCTTCTTGACAGTGATGACCGTGAAGCATGATGGGAGCACGTGAGACTGGTACACAGGGAACCCAGCTCTTAGATCGTGAACTGGGTTGCCTGACAAAGAAGATTTGTATTTTGGAAAATAGATTAGTAATAGAATAAATGCGCAACGTTCTTGGAGAGATTTAAAGTTATGATGTTCCCGCTAACAAATAGCATTGCATTGCGCTTGTAAGTTACTCCTCTTCTTGACCTTTAGGGCACGGCGCGACAACTGACTGGCTGGCGAAATGTACAATTTTCAAAGTCAACTGAACGGTGTGGGGGAACATCTTTTGCAACATTTTGCATCAAAATACAGGGGGGTACAGTTTTAGGTTTTATACTACCATGCAGCCCAGTAACTCTTTAACAAGGATACATTTTTCCTGAATAAGGATGAAGAGGGGGTACACTATTTAATAATTGAGACATATTTACGGGGGGGGAGGGGTACAAATTGTACTTAAGTTTATATTTTCAGTCAACCACCCCCTGCGACATAATAGACGATCGGTACCTTATAGGGATGTCAAGAAAAGCTAATTTTAAGCACTTTTTTAAAGCATTTTATGAAAAATGCAGCCACAACTTACAAAATTGATTTTTGTTGCGTAACAAGTTGCGTGCGGTGTGGTAATACGGTCAACAGCCTTCGGCAACTTGCAACCGGCAACAATGTTGCGCGACAAGTTGCACGATTTTATTACTCGTATTACCGCACCTTAAAGAATCAGGAACAATGCTGAGAAATGTTGAGGAATTTCGATTGATTTGTGCCAATGCGGGAAGCTTGACTACAGGCTGAGGTGACAATGAATTCTACTTTTTGAAACAAAATTTTGCAACTTGCAACATCGATTTTTTGTTGGAGCAACACTAGGAGCAACAAAATTGTGCAGCTTGTCGCGCAGCATTGTTGCGTTGCAAGTTGCGGAAGGATGTGAATCGTATTACCACCCTGCACGCAATTCAACTTGTCGCGCAACAAAAAAATCGCTGTTGCAACATTTGTTGTAAACTAGCAGCCTCAACTGCAACAACAATTTTTGTTGCGCGCGATAAGTTGCGTACCGTACCTTAAGTGCAGCTTGTTGTCAGTTAGGCCGAGGTACAACTTGTGTTGGTCGATGACGTGAACATGTTAGTATAAGGTGAAGCAAAGCTTTTCTGAAATCCTTCATTCTGAACACGTAGATTATTGGATTAATGAGAGAGTTGGAAAAAGCAATTAAAAGAATTGAGACGTGAACATTATGTGGAACAACGATCATATCCTTGGCTTCCAATAGATAAGCCAATGGTAGTGGGATCCAGGTTCCAATGGATGCCACGGTCACTATACATAGAGTCATTACCAGTCTCTGGTCTGGTCTTTGTACCCGCTGACCAGCCATCTGTTGCTGTTGTTTTTTGACTTTGATGAATATCACAATATATGATACACATATGATTCCAACTAACAAGAACATGGCTGGACCCCTAAAATAAACTAGGAGTTTTTCCAGTGTTTCATAGTTATTGGTTATAAGAACAACTGTAAGCGATAACCCCGTGACCGCTGTGATTGTCCAGGTCATCGAGAAAGCCAGGGTGTATGCCCAGGATCTTGCATTACGATGACGTAACGGCCACACAGTAGCGCACATGCGCTCTACTGCTACAACAGCTAAAGGCAACATGGTCATAAATACCCAAACAGTGTTCATTATTTGTGCCCATTCTAAAGTGTCTTGATAATCCCTGGATAAAATGGACTCTATTCCGTACATCTGAATCAACACGGGATTTCTTATGAAGAATAGAATTCCAAACAACATGTCCGCCACAGCGAGGTTTATGACACAGTACATACTTCTCTTACGTAGATGCATGTTGATGGTGAAGGTGATGATGGTCAGGAGGTTGGCGAGGACTATGACAAAAGCTTGTGTGAAAGCTATCGTCACCCATACAATCTCCACAGTTTTAGCACTGTCCTCAGCCGAACCTGACCTAGTCTTGTTGTTTGTCATCATACTTCAGAGTAGCCGGACCGGTAATAACTGTTTTTTTGCTAAGAAATCGTAAGAGTAGTATATTTGCAAATCGATCCGTAATTAAAATTTCCTCTTTTCGTTCTTCACTTCAGAGTGATCACTCAATGGAAAGCACGATATCAAGAAGAATATAAAAAATGCCCCCCGTAGGTAGTAATGGTCTGAAAAAGCAAGAAAAGTAGATCATTATTTTAGCTTCATATGTAGATTGAAAACCAAGTGTATATTATCCATGTAATCATGGGTGGCGTAGTCGTTATACACTCGCCCTCTAGCATAGGGAGGGGGGACGGGGGCACGTGCCTTTGTTTTTTCCCTTTTTTATTATTTTCGATCTGTGAATTAGCCGTTCCTCGACTTCACTAACGCAAAGGTTCCCTGAAGTTCACTCGGTATTGATAAAAATTGATGGTTGGGGAAAGATCTAATGAGAGAAACCGATCATAAATTTGTTATATTTTTAATAAACGAAAACTCCCAACTGAGTAGATAATGGTGTCAATCCATGAGCTTTCATTAGACGTCTAATTCGTTTTTTAATTCTAAGCTCTCAGTCAAAATTTATATGATGGATCAGTCATTAACAGAAAATATTTGGTGAATATATCCATGTCTCAGTGTCTATTGTTAGCCCAAAAAAGTAATTAAAATATCAGAGATGGAGAAAAATTATCATATATTATTGTATACTTGACTCTCTCACTCTTCTAAGCCAAATGGAACCCGTCTTTTCCTTCGTTCGTTCGATACTTCTTTTCTACCCTCCTTTCTTCCCGTTTCTTCCCTATTTCGTTTCCTTATTTCTTTCGTTCTTTTCCATTTTTTACGTTATTCCATGTTATATCAGTTCTATACTTACGATGTACAAGTCTGATATCGAGAGCATTAGTAAGCAATGACTTCCCCTTCTACAACGAACACTTGTACTTTTCTTATAGCCTGAAGAACTTCATCATGTCAGAACCTTCGCGCGGTTTTCTTTTTAGATCAACAACTGAGATATATGCTAGCAGCTGTTCATGATAAGATCAACAACTCGAAATGTTAGAACTACAGCAGATATACCACTGAGAAGATCTTTCTAGCCTTTTTGGAACCTCCGCCCGTTTTACTGGTATTGATGAAAAGGTGCGATGCAGCCGGTGCAATGAAGGTGTCTCCAAACCGTTTTTCTTCTTCACTCCATTAATTCCTCACATTTCTTTATTCATTTAACACAATATGGGAAGGATGTCACCATTATTTGCAAGAAATAACGCCGCCGGCTATCGTATATAAATGAGATATTGTGCTATGAAATTAAATATGATGATGCACGGTATGATTCTCATTCCTTTCGTGCATCCGATATATTAATATATAGTGACATACGCTTTCTAGCTTGGTCGCCTAGTTTTTGAAGATTTTCGCAATGAGATTTGATAAGCATTTTTTAATTATATAAAAGAGAAGTGTTGACCAGAGCGGGGGACTTAAGAGTTTTCTGTCCAACTTCTCATTTGTTGAAATTTTCTGAAGATACAAAATTCTATGCAACAATTTCTAAAATGACATAAGTCTTTCGTAGATGAAAAGCTAGAAAACGCGTATGTACTGTGAAATATGGAGGATGATACAGTCAACATCGTCAACATCGTCATCACCGATTATCGTGTATACAAAATTCCGTATACGTTTTAAAAATTAAGTCTTTCGTAGATGAAAAGCTAGAAATCATCATCATCATCATCATCATCATCATCATCATCATCATCATCATCATCATCATCATCATCATCATCATCATCATCATCATCATCATCATCATCATCATCATCATCATCATCATCATCATCATCATCATGTAACAACAGTCATAATCATGTATCATTTCCAACACTTTCATCGTCATCATGCATCATTATGGTATCATCATCAGTGATGCATAGTCATAATCCAGCATGTCAATCATCATCATCAAGTATCATTGTATCATAACAGCATCATGTAACATCATTTTCAGTTTGCATCAGTGTATAAAACTATTACGAACCGTGTAGTTATCTGCCTTTTGTTATAAAAATCCTAGTTACGGCGATTCTCAATATTATGCGAACTCTATAGTTGCGAGTTTCCTGTTCGAAATTTTTTTTTTACTGCCACCAGTCAAAAATATAAAAGGTTACGATTGATAATAGTTTTAATTAACGGAAGTGAAAAACCAATTTCACAACTGAGCCGTTGAAATATGTCCGAGTTCGCAGGATATTCACTGAATGATAGCCTGAGTAACGGTAGACTTTTTGTCTTTCCTTGAACAGCTGCTTGCATCTGTCTTAATAAAATTACTCACCATTATTAATTTCACTTTTTACTCCACTTCGAACAGTTAAGCAGATAACACTAGGTTGCTTATGACCATAAGGCTCTCTACGGAGCTACTGTCTTTCCGCTTGCACTGGTTACTGTTGACCAAGTGAAAACTTTTAACACAACTATTTTTCATTCATGCTGAGCAGTAATATTTCAGCAAAAGCCAACCCATTCTATCCAATTGAACATTAGAGTTTGTGAGCCTTACGATCTTCAGAACATTTTGGCCACTATTGCTAAACGAAATAACGATGTCGAATAATACGACTGAGTCAGGTTTGTCTGAGGATGGTGCTACAAATGATCACGTCTTGAGGGTGTCGTTTTTCATAGAAGCCTCTGCCATCATCCTGGCCAACCTTCTGACCATCATCACCTTCAGCATCAACAGGCATCTACGTAAGAGAAGTATGTATTGTGTCATAAACCTCGCTGTGGCAGACATGTTGTTTGGGATCGAAGTCATATTGAAAAGCACCTTTTCGTGGAAAAAGGGGAAAATAGCCTTTTTCCTCAAGCATAATTCTAATGAAAAATCTTGGACAGACGTGATTCATGCTTTTGTAGTAACACAAACTGTATGGTCTTTAGCTCTCGTAGCAGTAGAGCGCATGTGCGCTACTGTGTGGCCGTTACGCCATCGTAATGCTAGATCCTGGGCATACACCCTGGCAATCTCGATGACCTGGACAGCCGCTGTGATCAGTGGAACGCTGTCATCCATTCTAATGGAGACGACGGTCGATCATACAACTCTGAGTAAAATCGAGGTTAATCTTAGGGGTCCAGCCATGTTCCTGTTGGTTGGAATCATCTGTGTATCATATATTGTGATATTCATCAAAGTCAAAAAACAACAGCAACAGATGGCTGGTCAGCGGGTACCAAGACGAGACCAGAGACTGGTAATGACTCTATGTATAATGACCATGGCATCCATTGCAACCTGGATTCCACTGGCATTGGTTTCTATGTTAACAGCCAAGGGTGTTATCGTTGCTTCGTATGATGTTCTTGGAGGAATTATTTTACTGGCTACTTGTAACGCTCTCATTAATCCAATAATCTACGTGTTTAGGATGAGGGATTTCAGAAAAGCTTTGCTTCGCCTAATATTAACATGTTCACGTGATCGACCAACACAAGTTGTACCTCAGCCAAACTAACACTCAAACTTGTACCCAGAGTCCTCCAGCGCCTTCCTGTCGTCAGCGAATGCTAGCCCGCTGACCAAAAAGCCAGAAGACTCTGGGCTTGAGATTGACTAACACTAAATACAACTTAGTGTAATGAGAAGAACAGAACTTTCACAAGTAGTGAATCAAGAACGCTGAGAAATGTTGAGAAATTTCAATTGATTTGTGCTAACTGAACTTGAGTACAGGCTAAGGTTAAGATAAAAGAACACTGCCCTGCCGAAAATGGCAGAAAAGACTGACATCAAAACTGTGAGGAATTTGTACGTTGTTTGAAATGAACCGAAAGCTACAAAGTATGCTGTTACAAAAGATCTTTTTTTCACCAAATTGTCCGGCTCCCGTTAGTAATTATAAGAACATGTCAAAGTATATCCATGATAATAGGTTTACATCAAAAACAGTTTATTTACCATACAACCAATTACTCATAAAAATATCCTTCGAAACATTCTATCCACTAAACAAAATTTGGCCTTTCCAAATTTTCGATTTTTTTCTCCATGAGGTTACATTCTAAGCCCCACACTCAATGCAAGAATGTGACGGGCGTGGAGCCCTTGGTGAAAAGGGTTAATCTTTATGACCTATTAATTCTGATATATGCATTATGTGATTAAGGAAATAACCGAACAGAAATGCATTTGATAACGAAACCTGTTACCTGTTTTTTTTTTTTTCTATACTGCATGTCAATCTCGTTATTTCGTTACCGTTTGGTTACATAGAGGTCAAAAAGAAATCTAGAAAATTATTTCACTTGTACCGTTAAATAAAACAATAAAACAAATAAATTGTAAAATTTTTAGCTATGTTTCGATTTTCCAAAATTATTATTTCATACAAGGTGGGATTTTGGAAACTATAATTCATACTATCACACCAATTTTGTCGTTAATCCAGCTATAAACCTGTTAAACCTGCTTTTTAGGTCTCCATGATAAGCCCATGGATATCTTTTAGTAAGTAGAGGTGATCGCCAAGTCTTAAAAGGGTTATGCTAAGTGTAGAGTCTTCTTCACAGTGTTAACAACATTTTGTGGCTGGGGTGTGCTGTTCTTCTCTAGTTCTGTGGCATAGGGCATTGGGATGTCAGCACCAGTGACTCGGTTGATAGGGGCATCAAGATAGTTGAAGGCTTCACCTTGGAAATCAACAGAGTAAAGTCAGTCAAGTTCGAAACTGGGAAACCAGCTGCGGTCTATCGCCGCAGGCCACGAAATTGTGACTAAATGTTTTGTCCTTGAGACGAATGATTCTCAAATTTGGTGACCAGCTTACGACTTATTTTTCAAATTATTGGCTTATTCCCCAGGAGTTTTTTTCGAGTTTTTTGAAAGTTTACACTTTTTTTCCAATTAGGCCCATGTTCTAATGACTATAATGAACACAAATACGAGAGGATGTCATTTTTTAATTTGAGAATATTTCGGCCTTCAAAGGCCATCAACAGCAAAATGAACCGGATTTGGACATATAATTTAGTTTAGAAGGATCAGGGGAATAGATTGTCATTCAATTCAGTTCATCTTGCTGTTGATGGCCTTTGGAGAAAGGCCGAAATATTCTCAAATTAGAAAAATGATAAATCCTCTCGTATTTGTGTTCATTGTCAAGCTATATGCCCAAATAAATATATATTTTTTAACTAATGACTATACTCTTACAACTTCGTTCAGAATTAAACCTATATATATTTAATTTTGGTGATCAAAATTACCATATGTCCAATGGTCAGCTGGTAGGACTTTAATGAAAAAAAGAAATATTTCGAGTTTCTAGTATATGTAGCACGCAGTGAAATCTAGCTGTATACCTACTCCCTAGAGGTACCCCCTGTGATGGGTTTGGTACCCTTTACATCTGGGTGTAAGTTCAATACTGTGAGAGTGTTTTCACTGAGAACACAATGCAATTATATCAACCTTCACAGCTGGATGCTATCATGCTTTTATCTGCGAGATCACGGAAGAGCAAATCACTGATGCTATGCACCGATTCTAAAAATGGCGATTCTTCACTTTTCTATTCAAACTTTGTCAATCAAAATTTTTATCAGTATATCACTTTTACTTGAAAGAAAGAGTATCCAAAAATGAGTGAGCAGGTAAAATTTCAATGCTGTGGCATTTTTTTCTTTTGAGTTATAACGGGATGAATTTACGGATATTAGTATGAGATTTTACTGATCAATACTATCTAGCCTTGCTTTGGTGTCATTTACACACTTTGCACTGCAGTAACTCCTAAAATAATCCCTTTTTTGTCCCCAATTTTTTACAGAATCCTTATATATTATCTTCTTTTCATTGAATTGTTTTGTTTCTCTTGATGCATTAAATTAGAAATATATATATATGAAAATATGTAAATTAGAAGCGGCCAATTTTCGAATGGGTCTATGGGCAATGGGCAATGGGATGCTAAGTAAGTAGATGAGAGGAGGGGACAAGATATATCTGTGTCTGTAGTGTACTCACTTTCGACTATTGATGCAGATATCTCTGCACCGACACCAAACTGGGGCCAACCTCCCTCTACTGTGACAAGGTGGTTCGTCTTCTTGACTGAATCTATGATACACTGGGTATCCATTGGACGAATGCTTCGTAGATTTATCACCTGAGATGAAGAAAAAGGAATACCACATCATTATTTTCCCACAATCCAACAAAGCAAAGTGACAAAATCTATTGTTAAAATGGTTGGCACATTTACATCAAAATGGCAATGTTTGTAAACATTATGTCCACCTGTGAAGCACTGGCAGGATGTGCTGAAAGCACAAGGTGTAGGAGAGTACTTCTCACAGTTTTTGAGTGCCTTCAGCACTTCTTGAGTAGTGCATTACTTAACAGAGCAAGGAAAAAGTCGGTTTAAGTGTGGTAGTTTTCAATAACATTTTCTCACACTACAACTGTATGTAGAGCAGTAATTTGTTGTAGTTAGATCGTAAGTGAATTGTAAAAAGACCAAAGCTTAAGTAAAATACAAACCTCTGCATCAATGCCTTCAGCTTCTAGCTGCTTTGCTGCTTGTAGGCTTATATCAACCATGCGGGAATGTGCAACTATTGTTATATGGCTCCCTGGATAATATATGGAAATGAGACAATATTGTTAAGTTTGTAATATCATGATCATCACCATCATCATCATCATCATGATGTATCACCAACACCATTATCATGTATCATCATCATCACCATTATGTTTCATCATCAATTATCGTCATCTTTTATCCTCATCATGTATCTCCATCATTTATCACCATCGCCATCATCATGCATCATCATTATGTATTACCATCACCATCATAATCACACCATGTATTAGTACTATGTATCATCATCATCCACCAATACCATTACCATTACCGTCACTATCACATCATGTATTACCAAATGTTACCATCATCATCCACCATCATCATGCACTATTATCATCATATATTATCATCACCATCACATCATGTATTACCAAATGTAGCCATCATCATCATGCATTATCATCATCCTCATCATGTATCATCATCTTCAGGTATCATCATGCATTATCATCATCATCGTCATCCTCCTCCTCCTTATCTTCAGATATCATCATGCATCATCATCATCATGCATCATTATCATCGTCATCATCATCATCAACATTGTCTTCATCATCATCATGATGTATCATGATGTATCATTATCTTTAGGTATCATGCATCATCATGCATCATTATCATCATCATATATCATCATCTTCAGGTATCATCATCATGTGTCATTATCATCATGCATCATCATCATATATCATCATCATAATGTATCATCATCATGTATCATTATCATCATGCATCATTATCATCATCATATATCATCATCTTCAGGTATCATCATCATGTGTCATTATCATCATGCATCATTATCATCATCATATATCATCATCATCATGTATCATCATCATGTATCATTATCATCATGCATCATTATCATCATCATATATCATCATCTTCAGGTATCATCATCATGTGTCATTGTCATCATGTATCATTATCATCATCATATATCATCATCATCATGTATCATCATCATGTATCATTATCATCATGCATCATTATCATCATCATATATCATCATCTTCAGGTATCATCATCATGTGTCATTGTCATCATGTATCATAAACAAATAAACAACCACCAGAAACAGGTACTTCAAGCATGCTTTATTACAGCAAATTAGATACCCAATACTCAAATTTCTTTTGGATTAGCAATACTGTACCTGGTCGTTCTATTTTAGCCTTGCCCAAAGGAATGAGGAAGTCACTACTCATGGCCTCATCAGACATTTCAAAAGGAATACCATACATGAGTTCATTTTCAAGGACAACAACTATTAGAAATAATAAAAAGATACATGCAATTATTGGATGAAGTTGAGCATACTGAAAATTATCAAAACCAAGATGGTGTTTACTGACATAGCCATAGGTTGAAAATTAAGAAAATTGTTTCAATATTTGGTTGATTTCAAAAATTATACTCATCTTTCACTTTTTTAGAGGGACTGATCTACACATAGGAACAATCGAAGCCATTCATTCCAACTATATATGTATGTACGTAGACCCCTTGCACTAATCCCTAATCTGGGAATTAAGAAAACTGAATACCCTTCCCTTGAGGATCAAAATCTTTTTGATATTTATTAAATATTTTTATTGTTTTGACTCCCAGATAGAGATTTAGAGATTTAGTGTATGGGATGGATACTTAAATAAATGTCCCAGGCTTGTCGCTAGGACCTTGAAGAGGGAGGGGGGGGGGGGTTGTTTTTTCTGCCAACCTCGGTTATTGTATTTTTATGGATCCAGCTGTTTTCGCAGAAATTTACGAATAGAAGGAGTAAGGAGGGGAGGGTTTGTTCAAACTGTTGAACAACTCCCTAGCAACAGGCTTGTGTCTCTCTAAGACCAAAAGCATATTACCTGGGTTGGGGTCCCTGATAGCTGATTTGAGTAAACCTTTAGCATCTTCAGCTGAATAGGGTGATACAACCTATACCAATGAGCAATGATTTGGTTAAAAATCAAAATTATAATCATGTTGGAATCAAAAAAGACAGTTGCCCTATTTCTGATCATTATGGCGACACATCAATTAGAATAATAGCAATTTGAACAAAATTTCCTCTGCTAAGAAATGTTTATTCTCAAATAGTCTCCAAAATAGTTTCCAAATATATGGTGTATCAATGTTTAATAAACAATATTTATTGCATTTGATGGCTGTTAACTCTTTTCTTCATCCTATGCATTACATGCATTATATGAATTTTCTTTGTGTTGTTGCTGTTTTGTCCCCCTCTCACAACCATGATCCTTATAGTAAACAATAGATTGTTTTCATGTTACCTCATTGATAATGAAATAGGGCAATAAGCCTACCATTAACTGTTAGCAAGCAGGAGAGTTATGAGTATTACAGAAAAATGTTTGTTAAAAATGTGTTTCAATACTCCTGCTTGCCTAAATGTAAAGGCCGTTATTTAACATCAATTTTCCTTCATCTCGTAGCTGGTCTACCAGGAGCTGACATTTTACCCTCGCTCCATCAGTGCTCTGTTTCAAAGCAAGGATCCAAGAGAAGTTGAAAAAGACATGGAGATCCTGAGGGTCAAACTGTGGAGCCCTAGCTCCAAAGGCTGCGCACTAACCAACTTATCTACTCCTGCTTCTGATAAATGTAAGTCAGTGTGGCACACAGATTCATTTCATCAGTAGAAAATCCATTTTTGGGAAGATGATTCATAGAAGAGTCCCTAGTTGATCTACATGTATGTTACGATTGGTGATAATATTTTTCATGTTTGTCTATAGATACACAGGTACCTGATTTTACCTTTAATCCAGGGCAGCTGCCATACCAGGCAGCATAACATTGTGAATGCTGTGCAGCTACACCTGCCGCAGCTCCATTTGGTCCTCTGAACACAATTGGTACAGGAACCTTGAAAATAATTAGCAGCAAGGGTGATTAACATACTCAAATAGGACACCAAGCCCAGTGGGAGTCAAGCACATTTGATAATCTTTATGGAAAATGTGCTACATGTATATAAGTTAATAAATTATTATTATTATTGGGAGTCGAACCAAGTCACACTGGTAGGAGGTGAGTGCTCTAACTGCTACGCCACCTGTGCTTCATCATGTAGTGTATATACTTACATCTCCTGCTGACATGTAGTATGTTTTTGCAGCAGAGTTGATAACCTGTAAAATATGGAGGAATGGAATGAATAACTTGCTTCTTTCCTCTCAGGTAATCAGAGGAAAGTGGATTTTCCTAATGAACCCTTAGATACACGCCTTTCTTTTTGTCGTGTTGTTCACACTGTTCAACATAAAGCATCTTTTGAGGATGGGTTACAAGCACCCTAGCCCCACCCTTAAATACACCCCTATCTGTTTGTCATATTGTTCACACTGTTCAACATAAAGCGTCTTTTGAGGATGGGTTACAAGCACCCAAGCCTCACCCTTGGATACACCCCTTTCTTTTTGTCATGTTCACACTGTTTAACATAAAGTGTCTTTTGAGGAGGGGTCACAAACACCCAAGCCCCACCCTTGGATACACCCCTTTCTTTCTGTTTTGTCGTTTACACTGTTCAACATAAAGAATTTTTTTCTTGTATTTTCTAGAACTTTATGTAATTAGTGATGTGCACCATGATTTAAGTAAAATAAAATCTTTTTTAAAATATACACTAAATTTTTATATATATTGGTATACTCACTTGATCAATAGCTTGCATGGCAAAGTTAAAGGTCATGAACTCACATATAGGTTTAAGACCAGCCTGAATAAATACAAATAAATTAATGCATTACTGTAGAATGGATGCTTAACAGAATGATGTATGCTATCAATTTTCAACATTCAGATCAGGCCTGCTCTAACTAGGTTTTGGCTTACCATAGCAGAACCAACAGCAATACCAGCAAAACCCATCTGAAAAAGATTCATAACAAGCATATAAGCATATTAAGTAGGTGGGCTACTACAGTGATATCTCCATTAAACAGACCCCTTATTACCGGTTAGCAAACACCCTTTACTAAATGGACAGCTTCATGAATACCAAAATTTTGTTCACATATATCTACAGTAAAATGAACCAACTGATATTCAGTGGACACTTCTATAGACCCCTTGCACATGATGTCAAAGCAGCTCCATTTGGAGGACAAAATAAAAGAATTTCAATCTCCTGAGAATTGGAAACCTCTTGTTTTGTCCTCCAAATTGAGTTGGATTACAAAGTGCTGCAAGGGGTCTATTAAGAAGACATCAGCCAAGGCCCTGAAGATGTTCGCTTAATACAGACACCAATAAAACTACAAAATTAATGTACATGATAGCATTATTTTATTTACCAATTATGTATAGTACAGGGCTCAAAATAAGGGCCAGTGATACTCTGGTCAAGATGTCTGGCGTATGATATTATATTTTATTTTCTTCAAATATGACCAGTCAACATGTCTATTCAAAACCATATTAATTTGACCAGTGAAGTACCAAATTTGTCCAGACATTGACCATTGACTGGCCGTTATTTTGAGCCCTGTAGTATCTATAATAGGAATATTGTATAGAATTTATACTAGATCCATCAGTTTCCTTCTTTGAAATTGTTGTGCATTCTAGATAGTCAAATATAACACTGCAGCTATTTTAGAGCTGTATGACAAACTTCATTGCATTGGTTATTATAGGTATGGTAGCCAAATTTAGTGGGAACCTTTATCATCAAGCGCTCAATACAGAGTGGTTTTTGCACCGTACAAGTGGGAAACGATGCGTAGTTGTACTGTACCTATACTTTATTTTACCATAGACCATAGCCATACTGTATCTTAAATCCATAGCCATAACTATACATTGTGATTGTATGGATTATTGAAAGACAATTGCAAGCCATTTTAATGTTATGGCATGTTGTAGCAGAGGCCTGCAAGAGCGGAGCACCATACTTAAAAAAAATGGTAATCCATCAAGTTGATTTTTCATGGCTTGATTGTGCCATTGCCTTGTCCATACATACATATACATACATCTGTCCATGTACCATATCTATATATTACCATATATGTACTGTAAGTGAGTACTGTATATTTCCTACTTATACAAACTGCTCTACTACAAACTAACCTCACTTATAGGTGTGTCTATGATGCGCTTGTCACCAAATTTCTTATAAAGACCTTTGCTAACCTGTTAAAAATGAAATGATAACAGAATAAGACTAAAAAAGGTACACTACAAAAATCCCATTTATTTCTCATTTCAAAATATTCCCATTTAAAACCTCTATGGGAAAAGAATCTTTGCTTGAGTTATATATCAAGGCATATTGGCCAGATAGTGAGCATGGTGCATTGTGGTCTCGCTTGGGTACAAACATCTTTTGTTCAACATGTATGGTGTTGTTTATACCCAAGCTAGACCACAATGCACCTTGTTTGTCAAATTCCAAATAGGGCTATGACCTTGTCATTTATAGTCCAGAAACAAATAATACTCAAGGAAATGACACATCAGGGACCACAGAGATGGGACCCCCCATTTTTTCCTTTTGCATACTATTGCATACTATTCTCTAATATTTTCCACTCTTAGCCCCCCTCCCTCCCACACACACTTTTTAGGGTGCTCCATGGTCCTTGCACATGGTCTGAAATGGGAAATCATTACACCCAAAGTAAAAAAAGGTGTAATTAGTATGCGGAGCTAAAAAATGTAATTTGTGAAAAGCGAGGTACGAGATTGGCTGACCCACATGCCCATGTGTTACATGCTTGTGTGTAGTGTTCTTTATGCGTAGTGTAGTCAAAATTATTAGTTGTTCAATGACTGGACATAATGACTGACCACATCAGACTGATCAACATGTGACCAGTCAATGTGACCACTAAAGAGGACCGGCCTAAGAGGTGTTCTGCTGGACGAGTGCCAAATTCAGCTGGGCATTGTCCCTTGACTAACAATTATTTTGATTTGTGGTATGCATAAAACAGATATTCCTAGTGTAACCTCCACTGCTGCAAGTCAAAAATATAAAAGGTACCAACTGATTATTTCTGACTGACAGAAGTGAAAACCAAATTTATGCATGTAGCTTGCTGCATAATATTGAAAACTGTTATAAAATAAGTAAACTTTTTAAAGATGAATTTGAATTTGGCATGTCAACTATTATAGCTTTCTTTCAAATTCTTGTACAATAAACGTACTTTGTATGCACCATCATACAGAGCAACTTCTTCACCCAAAAGAAAGACATTCTCGTCTCTTAACATCTCTTCTTCCATGGCATTATTGAGTGCGTCTCTGACAGTCAACTAGTAAAGAATATAATAGACTCAAATATATTATACAATAATTTTCATGTCAAATATCATGATCTAAAACAGCTGTTTAATGGATGCATTTGAAGCTGATATTTTTGGAAATAAGGAGTATATATGTCCAATGATAGATGTTCTTTGAATAACAGACATTATATATTAGGGTAAAATTGTCAAGAAGCAGAATAATCCATTCAATTAGAAGTAATAAATAATTCAGGTATACAACGTTAAAAAAAGCTTACTTACAGTAGCCCCTGCAAGATGTCGGCTTGTGGAAAATGTCCGTCCAAAAACGCCAACCTTTGCATTCTACAAACAAAATTAACCCATCAGCATAATCCCTAAGAATTGTTTAGCAACTGGAATACATAAAATACCTGGGTGGTTCGTCTACCGAGGCGAAAAACCCTTGATAAAAGTGCCATTTTGGTTTTATTTTTGGCCGGCTTCAGTAGTAATTGATGCGCAGGCCAGATTTGACCATCCACGCATGGTATCCGCTGGTATCAACCACCGATGCTTCATATTCAAGATGGCGGATGAATGTACGAGTTTGTCTGCTGGACTTTGAACTCAAATTTTTATTTATTTTTGCTTTAGATCTAGAATAATTGTAGCTTAGCATCTTAGATTCTAGAACTTAAGATGGCATCTTATAGCTTGCTTTGTGGTAATAAGATTAGCGGACTAAATTATTTTCGTTTGGTAAAAAAGGTAAGTCTTGCCGGGTGTCAGTTTGGAAAATATCTTAGTTGTTTCTTGAAATTCCACAAATTGTAAGTATTTCTACGTTTTGATTTACGTAGTTTTATAACCAATCTCTACATTTGTTAAGCACAGGAAAGAAATTAATATTAACGTTATTGTGAACCTAGTTGATGTAAGATTTGTTTACGATCCTCAGGTAACCTGTAGCAATTCATTTTTGTCCCGTTCATTCGGAAAGCGGTTTCAAAGCACCACACAGAGGTAATTTGCATTTACTTTATTTTTAGTATGAAAAACACATTTTGCCAAGAATGATGATCATAAATCTTTTATTTAGTTTAATATCTAAGAGTTAATCATAATATATTTGGGTTGTAGCTGAGGTAGGGGGTGAGGGGACTTCCCTGAAGAAATTCCAAGTTTCCAAGCTTTTCATGTGTTTGGGAAGCAAGGGTGGTGTATCAGGTAGCAGTAATAGCACCCACCTCTCACCTGCCCCCCCTCCCCCACCAGTGACCCAAACCTTTGGAACCACAGTGTAGGTGAAAGATGACATACTGTATCAACAGCCACGCCACCCATGCTACCCAAGATGAAGTTTCTGCTTTAACATTACATACAGTAGTAAGGATAATATGCTGTACCTTAATAAAAAAACTAATATAATATGCTTCTAAAACTCTTTCAAGCTCTGATGAAGATAGATACATCCTGCCTAAAAGTAAGGTCTACACATATCATTACCAAGATAGTCTACCAAGACTCCCAATCCCAAAACTAGAAGACACTTGCCATCGTTATCTGGCTTCACAGAAGCCACTTCTTACTCCTGAAGAATATGAAGTCACAAAAAGATTGACAGAAAAGTTTCAGAAACAAGAAGGACCAGGTACGTTGATTAATCATGATGACAAGAAGACAAAAAACACCAATTGATGCACATTTATAGATTTTTGTTTGTGTCATTGAGCAAATTTTTCTCTGAAAAAATGTCAGGAAATTGCAGGTGCAAACACTGGCAGGGTTTTTTTCCCAGATTCTCTGGTTTTCCTCTTTTCACCAAAATCTGACAAATTTGATCTGTGAAATTGCTGTGCCCTGACTTTGATCAGCGGTGCATTGTTTTAGGGTACGGTAAAATATATGGTAGAAATTGTATTGAATGAGATGTTTTTTACTGTTTGTAAATGCAGTATTAAATGCTGAACTCACCAAGCAAGACAAGATTAATAAACACACAAGCTATATCTCAGGTATGTACATGTGCATGTGTTGGCATTGGAATATTATTTGTGCCTATTGGTTTGTTCATTCATTCTTCCATGCATCCATGCATCCATCCATCCATCCATCCATCCATCCATCCATCCATCCATCCATCCATCCATCCATCCATCCATCCATCCATCCATCCATCCATCCATCCATCCATCCATCCATCCATCCATCCATCCATCCATCCATCCATCCATCCATCCATCCATCCATCCATCCATCCATCCATCCATCCATCCATCCATCCATCCATCCATCCATCCATCCATCCATCCACACATGCTTGCACGTATCCATCCATCCATCCATGCATGTATTCATCCATTCATCCATTCATCCATTCATTCATTCATTCATTCATTCATTCATTCATTCATTCATTCATTCATTCATTCATTCATTCATTCATTCATTCATTCATTCATTCATTCATTCATTCATTCATTCATTCATTCATTCATTCATTCATTCAACCATTTGTTTACATATTACAAGGTAGTATTTTTCTATTCATTCATTTTTTTAACCATATATAATACATTTTTCTGTTAGATTCTTCTTAATTCATTTTTTTTTTTTACAGAACCATGGTTTGAAATGTATCTTGCTGACAGAAAATCCATTGTATTAAACTACAATCCATTTATCACCTTTAAAGATGACCCGATAAAGGAGAATAATGACCAGGTTAGAGCCTAAACTGTCAAACAAGAAACCTTTGGCTAACACATTCTCTCAAAATGCAAGTTTTTCTAGTTTGGAATTGCAAAATTAAAGCCTCACAAAATATGGCCAAAATTGCAAGTTTTAATGTCCAAAAACTGAAAATTGAAAATGTGACAGATGACAGCCAAAATGATAGAAAACTTTGCAATGCCTTGAATTTTAGTGACAGAAAAATAGAAATGTTATCTAATTCTTTAATATTTTTTTCTGTAGCTCATACGTGCTACCAATTTCATCAAGTCTGCAGTAAGATTCAAGATATCCATGGACGAGACTGTCCTTGAGCCTGATGTGTTTCACCTCAACCCAAAGAAAAGTGATACTGATTGGTTTAAAAATATCATAAGGTGAAAAATTATCTTTAATAGTCTTCTTTCCCTTGGGCATATTTTTTTCCCATTTCAGACCATTATCTTAAATATAAGATTTTTTGTTTGAGTTGCATCCATATACCTGTGTCTTCTCATGTGCAACTTGAATGATACTCTAGAGAATACATTGTAATACATATTATGGTCTGAAATGGGAAAACATTATGCCAAAAATAAAGAGGTTTATTTTATCAAATTCTGAAACATCTTCTGGGTTGGTCTAAAAGTCACAGCATTAGTGAACTCACAGATTGAATTGAAATTTAGAAGGTTTCTTAGAATTTTTGGATCAAGGATATAAAAATGTGGTTAGTAGGTCATTGGTGATCTGAGGAAAGCTGGCTTTTCTGGGGAAAATAATGATTCTTAATGGATGTAAACACCAGTAATAAACTTAAGATGAAGCTTGAATGGTGAATAAAACACAGATTTTGCTCCCTCGATCCAGCCCATTCATTTGTGTCTGCCATTTCGGAATCCCTGATTATTGTTTTCTGAAAAAAATGGAGAAAAAATGGAGAGGTACAATAAAATTTGAATAACAAATTTGGCCATTCATTTATGTTTTAAATATAGGTTTGTTCCCAGAAAACTTTCATGGTATGGTGCATTCCTAGCCAAGGCATTCCCCTTAGACATGAGTCAGTATAACAGGCTGTTCTGCTCTACCAGAATCCCAAACAAAGGAAAAGATAAACTGGCAACATTTGAAGGAGCCAGGCATCTTTTGGTCATGCATAAAGGACACTTCTACGTCTTTGATGTCATTACTACTGATGGTAAAAACACTGACATTTACTTAGGCTATGTTATAGTGCGAATCGAAAAAACCGTGGGCACCTAGAAATATTCCAGGAATGTTCTATTGTTCTTTGGCCAATCAGAAATAACTCCTTAACCACAAGATGACAGAAAGATATCAATAATGCTTCTGATTGGTTAAGAAACATTCTTGAAATATTTCTAGGTGCCCACAGTTTTTCGATTCGCACTGTAACTAGCATGATTTAGCATCAAGATGAGATTGTGAAAGACAACAGCGCAAGCACACTTTTTTTGGTGCACATGCCGTCCTCAATGTGGTTGATGTCCTCTACACAACATGGAAATGCTGCAAATGGCATCCTGCTGAGGAAATCAATCATGTTGAGGATGACGCACGCACAAAAAAAATGCGCCCATGCTGTTGTCTTTGAAGTTCTTGTCTTGATACTAAAGCACTCTAGACTACTGAAGTGATGATGTCACGAAATTATTTTTTTAAGAACTTTAGGATTTTAGTGACATTATCAGAAACTGCATGTAAGAAATTGATTTAGTGTGGAATTTCTATATCCATAGGTTTTTTTCTTATTTGGTGCTGGATCTGACATGATGGGGTTTTCGAAGCTTAAAATGACCGATATGTTGTGTTCTCTTCAAATAATTGTGAACATTTCAAAACTGAATTGCAAAATTTTAATTCCTAAGTTGAATAATTTTACAATGCTGACAAAAGGTCTGTTATGTTATTTGATTCATAGGTAACATTATCCCTACTTCAACAATTTACCAGAACCTCAAAGAAATCCTCACGAACCCCTCCCCTCCCCCAAGACATCCCATTGGAGTTCTAACGACTGAAGACCGTGACACGTGGGCTAGTCAGCGTCATGCCATCTCAGCCATTCCAGCCAATCATGAGGCTTTAAAGTTGATTGACAGTGCTTTGTTTGCATTGTGTTTGGATGATGAAGCACCTCATGAGCCTGCTCACTTGACTCAGGTTATGCTTCATGGTGATGGGATGAACAGGTAATCAACTACACACCATTTTTTTATTATCATGCGAACATTTTCCCCAGTATTTGGAAAAAGTAAACTACTATGAGATGTGACGGGTAGTGACGTGATGGTGTGTGCAGTGCAGTGCAGTGCAGTGCAGTAGAGTGCAGTGCAGTGCAGTGCAGTGCAGTGCAGTGCAGTGCAGTAGAGTACAGTACAGTGCAGTGCTGTGCAGTGCAGTAGAGTACAGTGCAGTGCAGAGCAGTGTAGTGTAGTACAGTGTTATGTAGTGTAGTTTAGTGTAATGTTGTGAAATGTAGTGTAGTGCAGAGCAGTGAAAAAAGGAGCAGGGCAGTGTAGTGCAGTGTAGAGTAGGGTAGAGTAGTGTAGTGCAGTGTAGAGTAGGGTAGAGTATAGTAGAGTGTACTGTTGTGTACTGTACTGCAGAGTTCTATAGTTTAGTGTAGTGCAGTAAGGAGAAGTGAATGAAAGGTAATGGAATGGAAGGGAAGTGGTTAGTTGCTTCTTCATCTTCAAGGGTGACTTCCCAGGAATCAAATGTCGTTTACCATACTTCCCCCAACATCAGTGCTTCTTTTACAGGGTATTCAAAACTGATATTTTTTCTACTCATTTGTAAATACAACTAACCTTGAGTTGGTTTTATTTAAGATGGTTCGATAAATCGTTTCAACTCATCGTCTGCAAACAAGGAGTATCGTCAATCAACTTTGAACACTCATGGGGAGACGGCGTCGCTGTCCTTCGCTTTTTCAATGAAGTCTTCAAAGATAGTTCTACTCGTTCGGCCATCACGCCACAGGAAGCCCAGTCAATAAACTGCGAGAGTACGGTTAGAAAACTGGAATTCTCCTTGACGCCTGAGTTAGAACGAGGGGTACAGGTAGCAAAAGAGAAATTCGACGAAACGGTCAGTACACTGAAGACAGAGACCCTGGAGATAAAGAGCTATGGCAAGGATTGGATCAAGACTAAGAAATTGAGTCCAGATGCTTACATGCAGCTTGCTTTTCAGGTTAGTTTGAAGGTGCTGTTAAAAGCCAGGGCTCAGTTGTACGTAGGGTGGATAGCGCTATCTGATGGATAAATCCCTCTCCAGTGGATAAGTCGAGCTGTTATCTAATAACTTTATCCAGTGGATAAGATGTATCCATCGGATAGCGCTATCCTCCCTTCGTACGTCGTGCGTCGCGTTTGGAAAATTGTTGCGAGACGTATGACACGGTTTCACGCACAACTTGTCTTAACGCAGAAAAATTGTTGTTATTGGGGGGACAGTCCAGTTTTGCCACAACACTAAAATAACCTCTAAATCTCTAAAAATGATAGTGAAATTATTTGTCAATCAATAGTTTACTTGTGTGATTACAGATGGGCATTTACCGTCAAAAGGGACACTTCGTGCCTACCTATGAGTCATGCGCTACCGCGGCCTTCAGGCATGGGCGTACCGAGACAATCAGGCCAGCCAGTAATGCAACCGTTGCCTGCAGTGAGGCATTCGATAAATCACATCGAGCTGGCGTCGATGAGATGATGAACAGAATTAAGAAAGCAACAGATTGGCATGCTAAACTCACCAAAGAAGCCGCCATGGGTAAGAAGCAAATCGTCATAAATTACATATTAAATAAATAAGAAAATTATAAAAATTAATATTGCAACATTCAAAACCAATGCCTTACTTTTTTCAAGGCCAAGGGTTCGATCGCCACTTATTTGCCCTTCGAGTACTAGCAGAAGCATCAGGACAACAGCCAGATATATTCCAAGACGAAGCCTACACTAAAATCAACCGTATCTACCTCTCGACCAGCACCTTGTCAAGCCCAGCTATCTTGATCGGTGGTTTCGCTCCTGTTATCCCAGAAGGCTTAGGGGTAGGGTATGGGATCTTCGATGATCGATTGGGCTGTAATGTGACTTGTTACGAAAACGGTGGTAACGCCAAGGAATTCCTGGAATGCGTGGCATCCAGTCTAGAAGATTTGCATTCCGTTTTGAATGGAAATAATTTCAAGAAGTGAACGTTGAACATGTTTTAAAATACCTGGACTATGAGGCTTACAGGAAGACTGATGACAAAAGATCCCGACCCCCCTCCCCACAAAAAAGAAAAGTGCGAGGTTTTCATCTTTTCCAGTTAGTCTTGATTTCGGAATTATCTATAGAGTATCTTGTTGCAGTACTTTTTCCCCCTTTTTTTCTTCTCTTTCACCAATAAACGTTTCACCAATTTCTCGTGAGCTGACACATCCCATTCGAAGGAGCCCTTTTTGACTCCTCTTTAACCTGATACTATCATAGTCATTCCGTTATTGACTTTTAATAATTAGTATCGTTCTCTAACTACTGTTCTTGTTGACCAAGAATTTTCTTGAGTGTCTGGTATTTGATAGACATTTTCAATTTTTCCTTAAAACTTGTTCATGCGCACCTATGTTATTGGCTAGGCAACGGATTCGTTTGGTACAATCCCAAGAAATGATAACAAGAGTTCTTCTTCATAAAACTCGTTACACACACACAAAAAAAGTCTAGTGTTGTGCCCAACGAGTTTCTTCTTGAAGGACCCGATAGTAAAGAAATTTTCCTTTAGGAAAAGGTATTTCATTATTAGCTCACGCCATTTTTGGGTATTTATGATTGTATTTATGATTTGATCAATTTTGAATTATACATGATATTCATAATCTTTTGTGCCTGTGTTGTACTAAATGTTTTTAGATGACCGCGAGTCAACTAAAACAGGTTACGCTGAAACAGTAGTATTTACAAGTTCATTAAAACAAGGCAACGCACATTTTGTTAAGGTTGTGCTTTTTATTGAAAAACATTGACATTTTCACACTGAAATGAAAACTTTTTTTTCGTTTTTTGATACAACATTCAGGTCCAAAGCACTAAGTAGAAGTAGTATAAAGATTTTGACAGAAAGACATCAGTTTTTAATCAGTGAAAGTGTTTATCCAGATGAACTCAAAATTCATGATCATAGTCGTATTCGTCCTGTTCGTATTCTTCGTTCTCTTCGAAATATCCCTCCTGTCCGTAATTATACCTCTCCGGGTATCCCTGTGTAAACATTGCTTCGTCCATCTCGACACCCGGGTAGTAACCCTGATCCATTTCTAAAGGTTTTTCTTTCTTTTTCTTGGCACAACAGCAGAGGTAACAGCACATTGAAGTTACTAATATAAAAAGGAGGATCGACACAGCCGAAACGACGATAGAAGGCAGGTTTTTCTTGTTTAACCAAGTTGTTGTTTTCTCCGTCGGTTCGACTTTGGTCGTCTTTGGTCCTACTTCACGTATGAATGGATTCTTTCTTTTCCATACGCCACCGTAACAATCGTTATCGTACGAACAGAATGGAATCTCTCGTTCTTTGCCTTCTTCCCATTTACACCAACTGCAGCCAAAAGTTTTATGACAAGAGCTTTCACTTCCAATTTCATCGCATTTTGGATTAAAGCAGTTTGGAAGGTCGGCAGTGTTTGATGGCAGTGGTGGACGACTTGAAACTTTGGCGGAGGGAGGACTGCATGATGTTATTGATCTGTTTAACGAGAAGCAATAACAATTCTATCATTTACAGTCACATAGTACAAATTGATGTTTGCTGAACATGGGTTCAAATTGTTTCTGTATGTTAAGCATGGACCATGGTGCAACATTGCGCGCAATCAATGTTGCGAGCCATGTCACACGACACGAATTGTTGCACGCAATGTCCTGAAAAAAAAGTGCAGAGTATCTAAAACAGAAACCTATTTTATATTTCTTACACGTAATCGTATATTAAGTGTAGAGTAAAAGCCATCGCAGAAAAATGTAGATTTTTTTTTTCGGGAAAAAGTTCTGAAAATTTTTAGTTCCTTCAGTGTCGTCTTTGCCGGATCAAAGACGTATTATTGCAACTTACTTGTTCTTGATGACATCATCGCAGTAATCATAGTCAAGATACTTCGTACAAGGACACTCGCAAGTAGAATTAGTGGAACAAGTTTTCTCACAATTACATGACGCGCTGTCATAACAACTGGATTGGCTGGTAGCAAACGACGCCACAAGGAAAATGTTGCTCTGTGGTATTCTTGTCATAGCGAAGCGATCACAACGACCTGGTGTTTCTTGGTCGCTATGTCTAATATCCTCAGCTCCAAGATCAATCTACAGGGAAGAAGGACAAAAACGTCACTTTGAAAAAGGGAGAGGCATAAAAGGGGCGAAGTACCCTACACTGAAGATCATCCATTCTTTTATTGCCCTGACCATGGTTGACTAGCCCAGAGGCTGCATCAGGATATCGATAAAAGGTTTTTTTGCACAGTTTTGCCAAATCCAACAAACAACTAACCTCGTAAAATATCTGCAATTTTCTCTGAGTGAAATCCTGACATGTTTTCTTCTTCATCACGCCCGTCTTGATAAGGTGGCTCGCAATGTGCCCATGTATTTCAGTTATGTGTTTGTTGGTTACTATGGCAACATCGTCGTATACATTTCGCTTGGCGAACCTGGGATGGAAGACGACGTATCCGCTGGTGTCCACCAGAAAACAAGTGGTCGCTCTTGTGTCCTGGCAACGGAAGCCAAGCTCGTTCTTAATCACGGTATCAAAATTTGAAATTGGGAGATCAGCTGCAACAACACCAAACAGGTTGTTCTGGTTTGAGTTGCTTGTTACCATGGTAACCGATTGGCTGATGGTAACGATGATTCCTGCTCCCAGAGGATCTTGGTATGGAGTGGTGAACGTCAACTGGTTGGGGGAATTCTTCGCTTTCGAAAACCTGTGAAAATAAAATGAATATATATTTCAAGGGCCTTCGCTTCATGAAAAGATGACACCAATGGTGGCATTTCAAGGCAAAATAGATTTTGACTATTTCTTGCAATAAAACTAAGACATCTAGTCATTCCCATCGCTCTCCTCTGTACCGTGCATGAGTGTTTTCTTCGGTTTTCTTCAGTGCACAAAAGTTAACACTTTAAAAAAAAGATGTATTTTACGCAGCGATGTCGCTGTCATCTTGACCAACATGGCACAGCTGCAGATACTAGAAGTAGCACTTTCAACGCTCAATTATTTGCAATATTATGTTAAGAATTCATACATTCAAAATTTATTTCAGCGGACGGAATATAGCTAAAAATATAAATAAACTTCTTGTGTGCCTAATTCTTTTTCTGATCCAACAAGAAAAGTATGATTCAAGCGTAGTAAAGTTCTGACAATTACCAATGACGGTTTGAATGGTCATAACTTTGTGGCAAAGGCTCCCCAGGAAAGAATTTCAGGACGCCAGTGATTGTTCCAAAAAAGCGCCTTGGAATTTGTGCCAGACATTTCTTATGATGACTGTGAACCCAAAGTTTCTCCAGAGATACTCCAATCCTAGCAGTTTCAGCAATGCTACTTAGGAATGTTTTCCTGTGTTTATGGTGTAGGTCGTTCATGTAGTTGGTGATCTTGGTTGGTGTCTCGTCACTATCCAAGTATTCTGAGGGGTCGTTGAATGCTTTGGGACTAAACTTGATAGCCGATTTGTCTGTGAATTTCACGAGATAGAAAATAATAAGTACTCGGCAAGTTGAAAAAAAGAATCGCTATGTACCTTCTCTGCATGGCACTCGCTTGAACTTTATTACATAATTGAGCAGGAAAAGTGCCACTTTTGTTTGAATTCTGAAGTTTGGGTGTGCCGACATTCTGATTTCTGCGATTTTTTAACTGTTAGTTCTGACAAAAGAAATTTGAGGTCAAAATCTGGGATTTTACTTTTGGAAGTGGTGGGTGCTTGGAAACCCCATCCCTTTCCCTAAAGGGTCCCGAAAGATGTTCCCTTAGGTGACACTGGATCCCAAAGTAGCTTATGCATGATGTCACTATAGTTTTACCGGGTGGTAACATACCTCTATATGACACTGAGTCTGCGTAGTAGCACGTTTGTCCATGTGGCACCAAGTCCATCCTGTGATATGCTACTGGGCCTCCTAGACAGAGAAATTATGAACAATTAAACTTAAACGGTGGTCGTGCAGTGAGGAAGTTCGCAAGACTGCCGGCATGCCGCCATGCAGTCGAGGAAATTTGGAGACAGACATCTGTCATGTATCAAGTTGTCTTACGACATGATGCAACGAAAAATGATTCTCCGTACTGAACAAAAAATACAACATGAGACAAAAAGAAGAGGTTATTTTAATATGCTTCGCTTGTCACTCACAAAGGTTTACAATGTGAGGCTCCGTGCTAAATGCTCAGTGATTTGTGACAGGAGTAAAGAATACATTGAATTTAGCATGGAGTCTTGTATTGAAGCCTTTGTGCATGACAAGCGAAGCATATCTCTGGAGTGGGCTATTGGTAAAGCACTAGGTTGGAGGTCAGCTCGTTGGCTTGAAGAAATAGACGCGTTAGACGAAATAGACGTCTTCTTGGAAATATGTCTCCTAAAACAGTCCCACAATGCACTGTAATGCCAACTTGACCCAGGTTTTTTCTCAACCTCGGAACGACTAATAGGGAACTTAAGCAACTAGAAATCTAGAACGGGAACGTCAGTACTGATCTGAACGAGAAAAGACAACTGCACTCTCGCCAGGATGCGATATTCAGCAAAATTTGAACGTCGTTCAAGTTTAGAGAAAAAGTAACACCTATTTACAGATCTTCCTCCTCATTACATTGCAGTTCAGTAACCTTGGGTCTCACGTCCCCGTTCTAGATTTGCTAGTGCTTAAAAGGTCCCTGATACCTCGAGTTGGCCTGCCTGTAAAACCTTTAGTTTGGTAATTCTTCACTTGGTTAATAATTCTTACCATTTGTGTCTTTGACTGTCACTGTTTTATCGTTTTCCGCTATGGCAATACAAGTGGCGTACATCATCACGCGGCTACAGTAATAGTGATAATTAACCTTCACTTTACTTCCGCCTCCATCGCGTAGAAGAGAAATTCGTTGTCTCGGGATTACTTTGCTTCGAGCCTCGTTTCCCCTGAAAAGAAAAAGAAAGATGCCTGGTCCTCATTCGAATAGAGAGGAGTAAGGGTAAGGCCCGTTTCCCGGGGAAACGCTCATGGCTGTAAATCCGAAGTGGCTTCCCAACTAAACCAAGAGCAAGAAAATGCCTTCCCAAATGCTTGACATCCCATACGTAGTTTGTGAAAGGAACTTTACAGTACATAAGGTTATTGGTTCATAGCGCGCTACCAGAAAAACAAAAGGTGTGCAGTTCGATCCCCCGTATCCTCGCAAACTTGTATGGACATCTCTCATCCGTGTGGCTTTAGATAAGCTACAAGTGTTCATGTACTACAAAAAAACTTTACTGATTAACCCGGCCAACATTTTCCATGGTTTTTTTTTTCTGAGAAGAATTAATTGAGAAATGGTTTTTGAATTAGACAACACTTACTGCAGGCTATTGAGTGTTTCAAAGAACGTCCTGAACTCCTTCCCCTGTTCGAGCTTGAATATGTCAAGGAGAGCTGGATCTTCGGTGACGGTTTCCGGGGGAGGCATGAGAGGATGGCTGAGTACGATGCCATTATGGAGATGTGCCATGAAGGCGTATGAGTCTGTCCCAGCGTGATTGAAGTACTGGACCTCGGAAAGAAGATCAGTGAATGTGATATCGATGCCTGCGACTCCTCTCAGGACTCCATTGCGAAAACATGGGATGGCCACAGTTATGAGTACTCCTAGAAGCAAAGAAGAAACAAATAATTTACAAAAGCGAGTTGCAAATGTGTTCAGTAATCAGTATTTGATCATGAGAAAGAAAATACAAAAAAAAAATGTAAAGTAAGGAAACAATTTTCGCTTACTTTCGATGGTTCAGTAAGGAACTCAAGGGTGGCGTAGTGGTAGTACACTCGCCTCTGATGACTTCTGGGGTTTCGCGTTCGATTCCTGGACTCGGCATCACATTTAAATAGAGTTTGTTGGATTTCTTCCTCGATCAAGGGTTTTTCTCCGGGATCTCCGGTTTTCTTCCCTTCACAAAACCTAATTCGCTATATTTCAAGTCGTTCTGTGAGTTAACCGTACCCTGACTTTGATTAGCTCAGAGGTTGTTTAAGATATCGATAAAATTTGAAGGTTCATTCAATCCAGTTGGAAGAGGTTTTATGAAAGCTGCGAGACACCAGAAGGGAAAGATTTTTGAGGCAAACGAGAAAAGAAGCAATAGAAAAATGGCAGCGACAACTTTTACTTACCCAAGCCCCACGCATCAAGGTACGGCGGAGAGACTGAAGTGTATGTCTTGTCAGCAGTGATCTTGGCTCCTTCCAAATGCTCGTAGAAAGTGGAGAGTTTAGGGCGAAGATTGGCGACATTCTCAACCGGTTTGAAAACAGTATAAATCTGTACAAGGCAAGAATATCGATCATGCAATACGGCAGTGTGGGTATAGGATTTTTGATATAAATTCGATCAGAAAAACAGATACTCTACTCTAAGAATGTCCTGCTTCCAATAAAAAAATATATACTGAAGCACGCAAAGTGCCATCACCCACCGTCTCCTTTGCTAATCTTTTCAAAAAGCTTGTCATCTTGTGATCCGTGCCAATACCATACGCCAGGACCAACACCTTGGTATTATCAGAATACATTTTATCTTGGTGGGTATTTATTGATCGAAATATTGGATCTGTTAGGTCCTTAGGTGAGCCGTCCGTAATAAACAAGATGACTGACTGTCTTCTCTTGTCGCCTCTTTCTTTATCGACTGAGTATTTGAGAAGCGTAAATGCGGCGTCGAAGCTTCTCTTGTAGTTAGTTCCTCCTGCAACCAAATATGAACTGCATATAAATATCAACTGATGATTGATGCTACCACGTGCACATGACGGGCATTGCAAGGTACGTTGTCATATGGGTCCGCCTTACAGGCACTGGGAGGTACGTTATTTCATAGGTACTATAGGCACATATTTGTGAAGTACATTCAGCTGGTAATACCAAGAATGATATTAGTCGTAACTATACCTCCGGGTTTTGCTCTAGATACGAAGCTCACAAGGTACTTAACGTTGAAAGAAGTAGCTCTTGCAAGTCCTTTTTGGAAACAATCATCGTTGCCTACTTTGCTTGGCAAATGCGCTTTGGTACTTAACAACACAACTCCAACCTATGAAGAGTACAATATCATTATAATAAGAGTAAAACTACACTTCTGTCTGACTTAGGTGGGGTGGATGGTGTACGAAAAAAGCCTCCGCAAGTGCCAATATTAACATTGCATTGGGCGACAGTATTGGATGTGTAGCATTTGTGCAATCTCTAGCTATCCGAGGTGATGTGAAGGGGGCACGAGTTCACATGCTAACTTGTTGCAATTGCCAACAATAAGAATGCATTGGGCGACATGCAGTATATGATGTGTATGTACCCTTTGGTTGGATCTCTAGCTCTCCAGGGTGGAGCCGGTGCCGGCACATCCGGTTCCAAAAGAGATGCCATTCATATGCATGCTATTTGACATATTGTAGGTGCCACAAACCTGATCATCCGGCGTCAGAGTATTCAAAAGGGATTTGACAGCATCCTTTGCAACCTCAAGTCTAGTGGTCCTATTGTTCTCTATTGTGATGGGTGCTGCCATCGAGTTACTTGTATCAAGGACAATAACAATGTTCTTCATAAGTGGGCTAGCTGTCATCACATACCAGGGTCTTAACCTGTTGTCATACTGTCCACAGTCCTTTACAGGACGTGATGGGAACGTTGTGGTTACCCCTTCCGTTGAACCAAAGTACTGCCATTTTAGAAGATGATTCTAAAAGGCATAAAAACGTTAACTACCAGAATGCGCCTTGATTTTAGCTTCTTGGAGAGGTGAATACACACGCAGGGAGTACATATATCGCGGTTGTGTGCAAAATAGCGTGCAGATATAACACTTTACTGTGCAGCTCACCTATATTTTACCATGCTCAACTGCCCAATTGAAATTGATGAATTATATATATTTTATTATTGCTATCGGTTGGTTGAAAAACAACCGTTATGTGCCAAGAGTTACTGAGAGCATGTTCATCGGTGCGCCATATAATTACAACTCATAAAATCCAGCAACTGATAAACGCTGATAAAGGACGAGAATGTTAAAAGAAATTGTCACACCTTTTTAAAGTTTTTGTACATTGCTTCCACGGTATTGTCTCCCAGACCCCTCGCGGATTTGAATGACTTTTGTGACCTCATTTCACATAAGAGACCTGGGTCAACTTTGGCTTTGAATCGAGGGTCGTACTTGACTGATTTTAGTGGAAGATTACAGCATGAGTGTTGGTCAACTGAAACGAAAAGTAACTGACATAAGCAATTCGAGAAGTGTCTGCCTGTTGAGAAGTGCTTATGTGGTTAGGTTAGGACAGTATTAGCTATGGAAAAGGGATCAAGGGTGGTGTAACGGTAGTGTAATCACCTCTCAGCTCTGGGGTCTCAGGTGCAATGCCCAGTGTTTTTTAGGTCTCTCTTGATTCGAGGGCTTATCTCCTAGTTCTCCGGTTATCCTCCGTGAAACCTCACAAGATAAATTCTAATTCGATTGATCTGAGAGTTAGCCGTGCCCTGATCATCCCAGATGTTGTTTTTGGGCATCGATAAAATTTGGACAGGAAGACTAAAACGTACTTCGTGATGTAGCGCAGAACTGTTATATCCTATGCGCCGTTAGCGGGAAATCTTCAGCCAATGTAACGCGACAGACAGAACTGAAACCGTAACGTAATGTTGGACGCCATGTTACCATGGAGTACGTAACTCTTACCATAGCTTCTGGCATAGTCTTCTTCAACACCTTGTTTTAATTCCTGCAAGGCTGTTATTCTATCTGCAAATCTTTGTCGTATAAGGTCCGCCATTTGTTTGATGATTTTATCTCCGTCGACATCCTTGTCCGCCCTTACTTTATCATTGACCTCATTCTGTACATATTGTATTAAAACAGAAAAATCAAGTTTGTTTGTAATAAAGGTAGCGAGTCATAGTTTTATCCGAGGCGGGCGCATCATGTCATGCATCTTTCACATTGTCTTCCAATAATCATTCAATCACAGCGCATAGTTACATCTACGGCTAAGAGTATATATGATACAGCTGAGAATTTGCAGTATCGTTTCTCATTCATGTGAAATAATATAAATATTCGTTGTAGCATAACTTGATTTAACATACTTGAATCAGCTCAACACCAAGACAATCGCGACGCCAATCATCAAGTTTGGCCGCAAAACTGCCGACTAAGTCGCTGACTTTGGGCTTTCGACCACTAGCATAAGAAAAGACTGGCAATACGATAAGGAGAACGATTACGATATTCTTAATCTTCCTTGCCCAGCCCATCAAACTGTTTCTTTTTTATTCTTTTTGACGCGTGCGTCAGTGGTCGACGTAACCACGCGCACACTATTCCTCGCGACTATGACGTAATTTTAGCTTATGACGTCATTAATGAAATATTTCTATTACGTTCTCCTGTGTATATTTTGTAGAATATATTTTCGATAACTGGTCTTCGTGAAACGGATAAGAGTTATGAGTGCTAGAAGCATGTTGTTTTCAACTTTTATTTGAGTAAATTATCAAAAATTATTACAACATTTTTCGAAAAAAATACAAAATTCGAAAAAAATACAAAAATATAGCAGCATCAATAAATGAGTAAGGCATACACTAACAGTCTAAATTTTGTCGCGATTTGTACACGCTATTCTACTAAGTATTATTTCTTCTATGAAATGCGTCAGATGCACTGATAAATTGGAGGGGTCGTACGTACATCAGAGAGTTTATTTTCTGCAAGACTTGCAGCAGTGTTTTTTCATCCATGAGGAATTTTTGCTACATTCACCCTTCCCTGCCCATCTTGAACAGTTCTTGTTGTCATCAGTACATGCCTTCTCTGTAAAAAAAAAATAATTGGAAATTAATTTACAAGCGGTCTGCCTGTGGATATAGCAATCGAGAGGCCCTGAGATCGAAGGAAATTTCATCCCTTGCCTCAGCTTCCTACTTCTTTCATGATGCTTTTATACCATCGTACCAACCGTAATACATTGTTTTTAACATATACATAAATCTTACCTTTTTTACAAGACTTGCAGCAGTTTTTGAGCATCCAGCCAGGGTTTTTGGTACATTCATCTTTCTTTGCCCAATTTGAACATTTCTTCTGGTCTGAGTCGGTGCACGAGAGCTCTGGGGTAAAAAAACAAATCACTATGATTGATCGTTCTAGATAATTTCTTTTTCAGTCATTGCTATTGTCATGAAATAAATTTGAATAAGAAAGGAACTTTGCAGAAGATTCTGGTAGTGCTAGTAAGCTAATGCCATTAATCAAGCAAACGGCTAATTGTGTACTCACTCCCCCTACCCCTTTAAATTGGAGAGAGGTGACTCCCTCTCTCCCTCTTTGCGAGTGCACTACATCACCCTTCTCTCACCTTTCCTGCAGGACACACAGCAGTTTTTCCTCATCCCTACAACACCCTCCTCTTACCTTTCCTGCAGGACACACAGCAGTTTTTCCTCATCCCTACAACACCCTTCTCTCACCTTTCCTGCAGGACACAGCAGTTTTTCCTCATCCCTACATCACCCTCCTCTTACCTTTCCTGCAGGACACGCAGCAGTTTTTCCTCATCCAACCAGCGTTCTTCTTACATTCACCAGTACCCGCCCAGTGAGAGCACTTCTTGTGAGTATCTTCGCACTTGACAGCTACAAACAAGCAAATCAATACGTATAGGTATTAGTAGGACTATAAGAGAAACGGCTGATTGTGCACTCGCTTTCTTTGGTTGAACATATCTTTGGTGATCTATATCTTAAACTTACGTGAACACACGCAGCTCTTTCTACAGAATTTAGTCATGAATTTCGGTCTTTTAGTACATTCTCCTTCATATGCCCATTCTTGGCACTTCATTTCGATGTCAATACACGGAGGAACTGTTGGTTTCGCTTTAGAAATATAAAGTAAAGAAGAGAATAAGATTATTTGTTTGTGTCGTATCCATATTCATGTGTCTTCTTATGCGCATGAAGCCGAAAAGGTCTTAAGAAGAGAATAAGATTCTTCCTTGTATGAGTTTTATCCATGTTCGTGTGTCTTCTCATGTGCAACCGTTAAACAAAAAATTATACTCTAGGGAATGACACGTGTTCTAAAATGGGGAAACATTACGCTCCATGAAGCCGAAAAGGTCTTTCATGGCATACCTGTTGGAGTGTTTGGGCACCGTCCATTATAGTAATACATTACGCTCCATGAAGCCGAAAAGGTCTTTCATGGCATACCTGTTGGGGTGTTTGGGCACCGTCCATCATAGTAATACAGATCATCTAAAGCGATAGTGCCTTGTTCCTTTCCACCATTACCAGAACCCTCAAATGATACCTATAAAATAACAATGCATATACACCTATGTCAATTAATGCGAATGCTCATCTAATGAATATTGCAAATGCATAGCTGCAATCAAGAGTTAAGAGAAAAATAAAGAATAAAGAATTAAGAGAAAAATTCAGTTGCCACATATACAACATTGCCTGGCTGCGTAACCAGCGTGGTTGGTCCTTGTAGTGTAGTGGTTAACACGTCGGATTAGTATACCGAAACCGTGGGTTCGAGTCCTGCCAAAGGCATATGATATTTTTCTCTTAATTCTTTACTCATTTAATTCAGTCAAGGGTGAGCTTCAACACTGTATAGTTAAACAAACAAACCTCAAAATTTTTGTTGATCACGTTAATGAAGGCACTTCCGGAATGCCATTGCCTTCCCTTGGACCCACTTGCAGTGAAAACAGTCCATGATCTCTTTTCATTTCTCATAAGGATTCGAACAACAACAGACAGGGTGCCGACAGAAGGGCCATCCATGACGTAGTAGAATGTTAAACAAAATGGCTTGTCGCCCCAACCAAAAGTATTTTTAAACTTTGCTTTGCCTCTAGAAACAGAGCTTGGACTCGTGGGCAAGTAGAGATATCCTCCTAAATCAAGAGAAAAATAAATGTCAACATTGTAGTTGAACATTTCCTTGCCGAATAAAAAGGCTACAATGTTAAGTGAACTGGGTTGGTGTGCATACATACACTGGCCAGCAAATTGCTGTTCCGATCCAGCCTCACTAAGGTTAAAGAAATAGAGCGATTTCATTTTTCCTCGACTAGCTTGATGGTTTTCAGACACTTCTTGATTTGGCTTTTGATAATGACTGTTGCAGATTCGTTGGATGTCAGCGAGACACGAGGAGGTTTTTTGATTGAGTGCCGACTAGTATAGACTCTCATTTATCAGTTACGAACAGACATGCACTCAGTCAGGAAAATACCTCTTGATTTTCCAGAGGTGTGGTCAGCTTTTGGTCCAGGCTTTCTCCAGTTGTCTTCCACCTTCCATTTCAAGTAACCAGGTCCCTCAGATTTCCAAGATCCCATGTTACCTTCAAACTGCGTCTCGTAGTATGCTGTAAGAAAGTGAAGCATTATTAAATAGTCACTGAGAGAAAACCCAATCAGGAGAAAACCCAAGTGACGCAGAAATCGCAAGGTACAGAACTTAGGTTGCGCTAGATACACCAAATTGCTTTCAAATTTCTTTCTTCTTGACGATTGGCCGGGCAAAAAACTTAGAATTTTATCCGGCGATGCCCTGAATCAACCTCTGGGCTGCATGATCAAAGTTAGTGTACGGCTAACTCACACATTGAATTGAACTGAATTTAGCTTGGCCTAGAAAAGTGGACTAAAAAGGTAAAAGATAAAGCGTCCTTATTTTACGTCGGTAGCTCGTAATAGTCCGTGACTAATAAACTTGAGGCCGACGGTACATTCATTTTACTCCCCCACCCCCCTCTCCATCAGTGCTCCGTTTTACGGGTTAAAGCTACACGGAAAGGAAAGAAGCTTCTAATCAAGGAGAGATAATTGAAATATAACATTAGGAGCGTCAACATGAAGAAAGAAACAGACCTTACCTAGTCTACACTTTCCTGCTGTACATTTTGCTGTCTCTTTCTTTTTTCCTGGACATTCTTTACCATCGCGCATCGGGTAAGGGTTTGTGCACTCACGATCTCTAGTTTTTGTTCCTTGACCGCACTTGGCATTACACGAGGACCAGGGACTCCATCGTGACCATCCACCGTTTATTGGTCCTGTAACAAAGACAGATGCAATATGTTTTGACAATATTTCTCAGACAAACGGGAAAAGAGTTTTAGGATCCTTCATGATCCTTGTCCGGCCACTCGTCAAAGGAACAATCTGTTTATAGAGCATCATTTGCGGTAACGTATGGCGCCATTTTGATAATTTTGATTTCGATGAGACATTTGAAAAAATCTGCATGGAAAAACCCTTGAAGAAATGCAGTGCCCTTTTCCTTTCCCCCTTTGAACAGCAGCGCAAGCCAAAAACTTCACATATCTTGTGCGGAGAATTATCCATAAAGTACAGAGAAAATACACAGAAGGCGCACATTCACATGGTGAATCATGATCAGGCGCTGGCGGGAAGTCCCCTTGATGTTAAGAATAAACAGTTCTTCTGTTTATTCTTAACATCCTTGGCTTCTCGATAAAACACACGGAATCATCACGCCGTCACGACAAAATAGATTTTGATGAACGTCAATCAAAATGTTTGCATGAAATTTTCGGAAAACACGTGCACAAAGTTTTCAAGGACAAGTGCCTATGCAATGTCATGGAAACGCCTTGATTGACGTCCACTAAAAGCCTACTCCGTCGCGACCTCGTGATTCCGCACGTGCTATTGAAATAGCACTTTAACAGCATTGATATCAGAGCGTTAGAGTCTTACCGCATTCACTTGGTGCACATTTTTTACGTTCGATATGGACACCGTGCTCGTCTGATTCCGGACAAAGCTTCTTCTTTAGATATGCACTTCCGGCACCGATACAGTACCGCTGACGAGCACGATTGCAGGCCCAGTTACATGAGAGCCACTCAGACCAGCTTGAATATCCACTGTAGCCAGCTATAAATAAGAATAGAATAAATGTTACCATTTATCAAAGCTAATTTTTGTTACACAATGAAGTGTCTGCGCATGCAACAGTGAAACTGGTTGCTATCAATTTACGTCATTTCCGTTTTCCTATGGACTTCATCTTTTGTAAGTTGTCGCCATAGATAACTACATGGATGATTGAACATGACGGGCAGTGCTTGCCATTCACTGCCCGTCATGTTCAATGAAGCATTGAGCAATGAATCGGTAAGCTTTTCCTCTTGGCTTGCATGGCTCTGTTTCTATTCACGACTGATAAAGCTGTGTGATTTTTAGCAGGAGCTAACTTCCAGTGTTCATTGTGGTTTGGCCGATCACTGGGCCGGGTTATACATACATCAAAATGTTTGCTCTGCTTTCATTAATATCGCAAAAATAAAAGGAAAACAGAGCGCGTGCACGAAATACAAAGAATGCTGAGAAACGTTTTTTTATCAGACTTTTCCCGTTACTCGGTTCGTCCTCGCCGCGCGCGATCGATCGATAAAAGTGGGTCCAGCTCAACCGACACATACCTGGATAATTAGTGCAGTCATAAAGTGCATTAATGGCAACCTTATCCGTAGAACTAAAGGCACCACCGGTCCTTCCAAGCTTGGCGTTTGGGTTATCGATACGTTCAAGAGTATTCTCGCCGTTGCGTGTAAAAGTCTTTTTGCCATAATGCATCAAGCTCTCGTAGTCATAAGGGAGACCAAGAGAACCAACTGACCCAATATCGTGTCGTTCGAAGTTGTATTCCTGGCCTGGGAACAAAGAAAGAAAGAAGGAAGGATTTATAGTAAAGTTATTTGTTGTTTCTCTCCTGTGCTTCGAGGTTTTTCCCCAGGTTCTCCAGGTTTTCCTCCCTCCACAAAACCAACTCCTAAATTATAATTTGAATGCAGTGGAAAAAGAGCCACTCTGCGGGATCCAGTGTGGAATACATTTTCAATTCTCATTTATCTTTTATATTTATTTATTCTTATTTAAAGTTTATTTATGTGAACGTGTGGACGGACATTGGGCAAGTTCAAGTCATACTTGACGTCATGATTTCCTGTATCTTGCAAAATGTTCAACAGCTGAATCACAAGTTTTCAATAAATTTATTTGTAGTTGACAGCACTTGGTGGTCAGTGTTTGACGACCATTTGGTGCAGATAACGGAATTCAAAAAAAATTACCAGCTGATTGAAACCCGGCAATAAGGCAACTGGGATCTCTTAAAGCGTTACTCTGGAAGGAAACAGGGATTGTATACACTAGGAATGGATTTGGATAACTGGGAACAGGAACATAAGACACAAAGATTGATAGAATTTCGTGGGAGATGCATGGATTAATGACCGATGGGAATATCATGATAGTGGGGATAGAATTTTTATGAGATGATTCTTGAAGGAATTATCTGCTAACCGGCAAGAACTGAGAAACAAAAAGCACTCGACTAATCTTTTCATGCATGATGGTCATCAAATTGGCTGCATGTGATTTTACCTGCAATTATGTTTTCCCATAAAACCCTGACGTACTTGTCTCGGTCCGTTCTTGCCTGCTCGTGAAAGAAACCTAAAATGAAAGAACGTAAGTCGAGTCGTTGCATACCTTTAAAGACTCAAAAAAACCCTACCCACATGTGATACTGAGTACAGGAATTGATCCCGAGACCACAGAGGCGAAAGGATAGTAACCTACGAACTACCGTTACACCAACTGATTCCCCTGATATAATCTATTGAAGGATTCCAAAGAAATCTATTGGGTCATGCAATACTCACCGACAGCATGCGTCATCTCGTGTAGAATGGTACCGATGTCATGACAGCCGTTGCCTAGTGACAGAATTTGGTGCCTCTTGGAATAAGACTTTCCAATCTTGGAGTGACACCTAGATATGACCCAATAATTCAAATAAATAGAAAATGAAATAGCTCTTATTCTCTTGCTTAAATCTTAATGTACTTGACTGCGGATATTATCAAGGGATTTCCTGCACAAGAGGACCGTCAGGGACTACGGACAAGACCTATGCGATTATATGTTTTTTTTTCCTGTTGGAGTTCCTGTGGATTTGGCGGGAAAAACGCACGCGCTCGCCACCCCACTTGGAACCCTTACGACGCTACGCCACTGGATTGAAGGAGATAGAATCATAGGTGAATGATCAAATACATACCCTGCTTGTCTATCGATGTACAGGTAGTTCATGTTGGAAGGAGCTGACGACAATTCATAGAATTTTAAACATGTGTCACGTTGAAATATCCTTACAGCTTCTCTGATGAGATGACGCTTACTCTCTAGAAGATAATATAATCAACAACAATGGAAGATGATTCATATAAAGCACGCGCCCTCGACCAATCAGAGAGCGAGATATTCAGTTATTTTATAAAGTAATGACGGTGCCGTATCGATCTAAGCATTCTGATTGGAGCACTGATTGAATTATTACTTACTCAAGACAGGTGCGATCATGTAAGGAATCAAACGATCACGCCACAAGGAGTAAACACTTATTTGACCTGCCGTTCTTTTGTTCAGGGTCCCTGTTTGTCGTATCATTTCTTGTTGCTCTGACGACAGTTCGATGTCACCCTCGAAAAGATTATCAACACCTTGTTCTGGAGAAAGAGTGAGAAAAGACAGGAATGATCTGATGCTATTAAAATGATTTGAACAAAGTGATCCTTCCAGGAGAACTATTATCAAGTTTAAAAATCGATATTTTTCTTTCTTTCTCTCTTCCTTCATTTCTTCCTTCCTTCCTCCCTTCCTTCCTTTCAGTCTTTCTTTCTTCCTTCTTTCCTTTTTTTTTTCATGTGGAAAATAGATCTTTAAGCGACGAAGACTTGTAGCTCCTGAATCTGGTCTGCTTATGTAAAGCATTTGAAAAAAGCTACCCTATATTACATGAAAATCGAATCATCGCGAAAAGTATCTCATGTAAAATTACCCATGTTCGTCTCCACGATGTTCTCCTCCACGTCGATTGGTTGTTTCTTTTGCGCGTCATCTTGGTACTTCCTGTGAGCCTCGTTGACCGCCATAATACGGGAATGAGTGTCATCATCTTTGAAATCTGGGGCAAAAAAGAACATGAATGTGGTGAGATGAGGAGAGGAGAGGAGAGGAGAGGAGAGGAGAGGAGAGGAGAGGAGAGGAGAGGAGAGGAGAGGAGAGGAGATAAAGATAGAGATAGAGTCGAGGAGATAAGAGGCAAGGAGCAGAGAAGTGAAGAGGAAAGCAAGGAAAAGGGGATGAAGTCTGCTTAACCTTACAGTGTAATATGACAAACAAATAAGTTTTTTCTTACCTTCTAGAATAGCTCGTAATTTTTCCTGGAATTCCAAGTCATCTTGATATGATTTACCTAGACGTCAGTTATATGCGAAACAAAGATATTCAGTCTTGTCCTTAATGAAAGGGTTATCAACTGAAGCGATCAAATGCCTCCCTCCCCTCCAACTACCCCGAGACACCCATCTACCCTCGCTTAAAAATATAACCTCCCCTCACTTATTATTTTCTATTTTTCCTCGGCATAACCGAGATACCGGTTATAATCAAGTTGTCCGGTTTTCCACGGCCAGTTCCACAGTTCCCTGCGCCATCTTGAAAGGTAGCCGGGTCTTTGCAACGAAGCGAGACGAACGTGGTGATAGAGACTAGAACTAAGCCGTTAGTTCACCGAGCCGTACAGTAACGTTAACTCTACGATGCGTGATATGCATGATAAGCAGCCGAACAGTTCTACTAATTTACACTGATCAGCATCGGACGTCTGGTTTTTTTGCTCAACCCTCAGCCAACCAGTTCCCTCAAATCAACTTAACTGTTTTAAATCTAAACGACGAAAGGCTTAAATAAAAACCCAGAAGAATCGTAGCTAGATGGTTGCAGTAACTGAAAATGGGTATAAAAGAATCAAGATTGGTATTTTTTAAAAAATCAACCTTTTGACCGGCAATACCCTGAAATATTACCTCTGCGCTGATCAAAGTCAGGGCACGGCTAGTTAGGACCAGACACATCGAATTGAAATTTGAAGTATTAGGTTTTGATGATAGAGGAAAACCGGAGAACCCGGAGAAAATCCCGCCTTGAATCAAAGGAAAGACCTATTTAAAAGCAAATGCCTAAGTGATCAAAAATTTGAATTTCAAACCCCAACTTTGCATATCACGACAGACATGACAAGTAGCATTGAACTCATCGCTTGTTCCAGTACTTGTTTACGATATATTTCTAGAAATATTATATCAGTTTTGCCATAGTTAAACTGAAATTATTCGCTAGGAATATATATTTTGATTGACTCGTTTAGCACCACCATGCAGGCCATGTACGTTCTCGGGTACGTTATATACAAAGGTCATGCTTCATGCTTTGCGACTTGTACAAGTTTATATTATAATGTCTATAACAAACCTCTTGAAAGTCCTGGAGAACCATTCAACAAGTTGACTTGGAACGACAGCAAGAATAATGCAACCAGTAAAACACCAGAGGCCATTTGATTTTTGTTTGATATCTATCGTGAACCTCCTGCTTGCTTGGCTGGCAAGTTCAAATTGTACCATATAACCGCCAAAAACCGTTAATATTGATTGCCTAATCCGTTAACTGTACTCTTGCTGTGATGCATTGTTTACCCAAGGATGTTGTATTAAGGATTAAATGTCATATTGTGATTTAAAACATAGTTGCCATTGTTACTGGGTAACGGCATTTTGATAAAGAGAAGTAAAGAGAAACGATTGGGTCGCTCTCAGACAAGCAACCAAGCAAGGGATCGTCGAAATAATGAAGTTCAATATTTGCCCACTAAAAATCATTTTCAAAAGTTGACAAGCAAAAATGACCTGTCATGAATTTTCTCTCTCTTCAAAAATCGCTCTAAAAAAACTATCTTGAAAATGATTTCGGAACACTCCTTTTTCCCCCTTCAAGATTTGAAATCAATATTAAATTTTGGTTTAAAAAATAAAGTGATTCAAAAACTTTTCCTCTTAAAACTTTCAAGTAAGCAATTGAAAACAATATTTTTGCATGCCCCGCACTAATTTTTTTTTTTTTTTTCAAAAAATTCTGGTGTCCTAATATATAGAGTATAAGACTTGAATTTGTAAAGTATTTTCTCAGAACTTTTATTTCTCAATTAATTTTTCACATTCAAAGTGGAAGGACTTTCGACTCTTGGTTGACTACATTTGGATGGAGCAAAGCAAGGAACTCGGTTACTCGGGCACTCTTAGTGCCCTTGCTTGGGTTACCTTGAACCTTCCTTTTCACATTTTTTTCTTCCTGAACGGCGATTTGAATATGGATTATTGAGGAGTATTTGTGTAAGTGTTGAATATTGTTGACTATATTATAGTTATCAAAGACTAAAGAGTGCTAGCGCCAATGCGCTCTAGAACCTGCCATTTCCACAATTAAAGTTGTGCGATAGATTTTATGAGCTTATTCCCAGTGGATGTCTTTGCCAGTCTTTTTGAATATGATTCATCTTCTCGTCCAGGGAAATGACAGCCTGGAAAAAAATCGAGGGAAAATGAACAGAAAGTCAGTTAGAAAGCTGACGATGAAAGACCGAGGTTAGCCGAGACCGTTTAGAGGAGTGGAAAAATCGCTGGTTTTCAGTTCAAAAGAAAAAAAAAAATCTTCTTACTTGTAAAATACGGTTCAAACAAGTCATGAGCGTGCTGTAGACAATGATACTATCTTTTCTGGCAGACTTGCTTGGAGTTGTACCACCATCAGATGGATGGTTTTTAATAGGAGCCCTGCTTGTCCTAGCTTGGCTGTGTGAGCTGTTTGAATCGCCTGGGAACAAGCAAGAACCAGCTTGACCAGCATTCTAGTTAAAAAGGATGAGTTATTTTAGTAAATTATGAAGACGTTTTTTCAGAAGAGTTCATCAAGATTCACCGCATTCAAGATCTCACAACCAGCAGCTAAAACCCGTCCCGGAAGTTTGGACAACAAAAACAAGGCTTGCAATTTCAACTTCGATTCACTGCCAAAATAAATCTTTTAGTTTTCAATAAATAGATGCGATCCTGCGATCCCACAAGCTATCATTTGTACTTTCTGCTTCACCTGATGTCACCAGCCTGTTTTGGGAATACTAACCTCCACGTTGCCTGACATTTCTCGACCAAATGCCTTTTCCAGATGTTTTAATTTTTCCTCGAGACTCTCAATTTTTCTGAAAAAAAAGTAAAAAAAAAACCAGTTCACTCGCTTTTTCTAGTCTTTGAATCCAATTCCGGTTTCATTACCTTTCAGCTACTGTCCTCGCGGCATCTGAACTTTTGAGTCTCGCTTTCAGATATGAAATCTGCAAATGTACATATGTTTGGCATGCAATGAATTGTCTACTAGCTGGTATAGCTGGGTTTCAATCAGCTGATAAAAGTCTTTGAATCTCATGATCTGCTCCAAATGGTGGTCAAACACTGACCACCATGTGCTGTCAGCCAGAAAGAAAACTCTATTGAAAACTTGTGATTCAGCTGATGAACATTCCGCACGAGACAGGAAATGACGTCAAGTGAAACCCAGCTATAGACCTCTTGCAGCAAGTCGGAATGCAGCCCAATTTGGAGGGCAAAACAATAGATTCCAATTCTCAGGAGATTGAAACTCTTTTGTTTCGTCCTCCAAATTGAGCTTCTTTGACGTCTCGTGAAAGTGGTCTATAGATGTCATGGGTTAAGTAAAACAACACGACATAATCTAAAATTAGGTTTCCCCTGACCTCTAAAGTGTATTCCAGGTTTTCATTTAGCAGCTGGTCTTTCTTGACATCTTGACCGACATTCATTGCGGGCATTGGAATTCTTTCGTGTAGGTCAGGCGCCACCTTAATTTTTACAACAAAATTCCTTGTTAGAGCAAAAAATTGTTAGAATAAATTATTAGAAGACTGCGAAAGTGCTTTCAAAAGGTAGCGTAACCTAAGAGCCGATCCAGATACTAAGACCTCTTTACCTTGGGTGCAATGTTTTCCCATTTAAGGCCAACGTGAAATTTTATTGCGGAGAATTCGATTATTATTTGATGTCTTACCTCTAGACTAGAAGTACAGGAGTTAGGGAATGGGATGTACCTTGGTAACATACTACCAGCCATGCTATGAGGCTCAACCTGCAACGTTTTCAGTATTATACCTTTGTTGTAAGAGACGATCATATATATGAAGAATGGCAACCGTACGGCACGGCACGGCACGGTACGGTAATCACAACATTATTACCGCAGTATTTATCAACGCAATATTGATAATGACTTTGGAAATATTTGCAAAAGATACACACGATTACACTTCCAGAAGTGCTGGGTACCGGTTATCCCTACTCATTATATCTAGGGAATCAAGGATGGTATTAGTGGTAGTACACTCGCCTCTCACGTCTGGGGTCTCAAGTTTGATCCCTGGACTGGGCATCGCATGTGCGCAGAATAGCCCATCTTTGATATTCCGGTTGAGTGATCGCGCACAAAGAAATTCAAGGCGAGGCTCCGGCGAGACAAACAAAATATATCAGGATTACTTCATTGTTTTCCTCGTCTTGAGTTGCATTGTGCGTGATCACTCAACCAGAATATCGAAAGTGGGCTATAGATCCCTTGCCGCACGTCGGAATGCAGCTCAATTTGGAGGGCAAAACAAGAGGTTTCCAATTCTCAGGAGATTAAAATTCTTTTGTTTTGCCTTCAAATTGAGCTGCTCTGACGTCATGTGCAAGGGATCTATTGGTTAGGTTATGTCAGGGTTCGAGAAATTTTGAAGGTCATTCCAGTAAACATTGCTCGAGATCATCCCTATCATAATGTTCTTACACTAGATTGCATATACATACAATGATCCTTTGGGATTCCTGTGTAGGTGCACGTTCATAGTCAATGGTTTTCATTCCCTCACAAGTAGCCTTTCTTCTGTTTCTCGTCGCGCTGTCTAGTCGACATTCAACCAGCCCTAGTTCGTGCTTCAGGGAATTATTATCGATTTCTAACTGACGCTTTTCTGTTTCTAGGCGCTGAAATCAAACCAAAAAGCTCCGTCAAACAATGCGCGCGTCATATAGGATACTTTTCGATGCGGACCCGTTTCTCCTCAGAACGCCATGTTTGCTGCTCTGAAACATTATTTTTTCCCGGTGTAGCTTCTGGTATTCAAGCTCTTTGGGTGAGTTTACGCGATCACAAACTAAGGTTCTTATTCTCAAGGAAATAAACATATAATGGAGCTCCAAAAAAATTGCGAACTATGAGGAACCCTGGCTACAAGGTTGATAAAATCCTCAATAGCATACAGGTGCGACAGGTGCACGTGTAGCGCGCTGTAGCTTTGCATATTGCAGGATGGCAAGACTCACCTTAATAAATCTGTCTTTTATGTGAAGTTTCTTCTTAAGATAATCATCTTTATTTTCTTCCATTTTCTAATTTTCTGAGATTCATAAAAAATATTTTTATTCGACGCCAAGTAAGATTTTTTTTGGATTACAGAGATTTAAAAAATGTCAAGGAATCAAATATTTGCTATAGTAAAATAGTGAGAGTAAAACATTTCATCAAAAAAAAAACCTCAATTGAGGAATCATAAACGAAAACTAACTCGTAAAGATCTTAGATTCGTTTACGCAATAAATGACGCAATAAAACTCATACTCTGTAATTTCATGTACTAACGTAAGTTTGCATTTGCGCTTAGCATGCCTAGTTTAGAGGTAAAATACTTCGTATATCTATATTCGGCTTGGGCGTAGTGTTCTCCCATTTCAGACGTGTGTCATTCCCTAGAGTTCCATTTCTTTGTTTAACGGTTGCCACATGAATATGAATACAACTCAAACAAAGAATCTTATTCTCAACAGAATGACACGTGGTCTGAAATGGGAAAACATTACGCCCAAGCCGGAAAGGTCTATTTCTACTGCGGAATTTGTCAACATCTTTGCTGTTCTTAGAATTTCATTACGAATACATTACTCGATTCTGAGCGCGCGCAAATTCTAGTTCTCTCATCTCGAACAGAAACTAGAGAAAAGGAAGACTAAAGTTAATCAAAGAACTAATTATTTGGGAAAGAACTCACCTTACGAATTTTTATCTTTCCTGCTTTTCTGTTATCGATTATTCGTCAGATAACTTTTCCTAATATAAATGATTCTTTTGCCAGAACTACGTAGGCTTATGACGTAGCTAATGGTGCAAATTTTATTTAATGATGAGAATCAATAATTACTATAAAATTAATTAAAATTGACTTTAATTAATACTTTTTCGCCCTGTGCATGGATAAGTACAGCTTGCCATCTGATGGTAAAAAACATTACTAAATGCTATTTTTCCCTGATAAACATTGTTTAATTTCATGATACTAAGTACCTTATAAAGTTTGTTTGCCATACAGCAGAGCCTTCCTGATTTAAAGGTGCGGAAATACGAGCAACAAAATGGTACGACTTGTAGCGCCACCTTGCGCGCAACAAATTTTCACTTTTGCAGAGAGTAGAAAGCGCTTTTACTTCTGCAACAAAGTTGTGGAACAAAATTTTGTTGTTGCATGGGATGGTATTACGAGGCACATTTACTTTACAACTAGCAACGCAACAATGTTGTACGACAAGTTGCACGATTTTGTTGCTTGTATTTCCGCGCCTTAAAATTTGACATTTATTCTTTGGGGCTGACCCAGACTTAAACTCAGAGATCTATCTCTGGTTGCAAAGATTTAATTTTATTCCTTTTAAAGACTTTTAAGCAATCGACCATTGGTACGAGATGGAATAAGGAAGCTAGTTTTCGCTGCTTGTTTTCTCAGTCTGCAAGAAAATCTTTCTTGATCAAGATATCCCTTTTAACCTCTACAATTCATTGTCCACCTCAACTTTAAGATAAATCGGCGATTCAGGTCTTATCTGGTTAAAAGATTTCAAAACCAATGGTTTGGTATCAGCGGACTTTCTAAACCTCAATCCAGATTCCAAAACACGAACCAATACGACCTTCATAACCATCATTGAATAGCGGTTACCTATACACTTGCGAGGACCTGCTCCGAATGGAAGATAAGTAAAGGGAGGCCTCTTTGCTTCCTCCTCAGGGCTGAATCTTTGCGGATCGAACTTAAATGGATCTGGCCATACATCAGGGTCATGATGGAGAGCATAGGTTAAAATATTGACGCGGATGCCTTTGGGGAACTTCAGGCCATTGATGACGCACTCTTCTGAGCATTGACGCATATGACGGTGACCCGGCGGACAAAGGCGCAAAACCTCCTTAAGGACCCAGTCCAAATAGTCAATAGAATGCACAAATTCGTAGCTACTTTCCCAAGTTTTTTCTCTGGCAGATTTGATTTCCTGGACTAATTTTTCCTGGACGTCTTGGTTGGTGGCCAGGTAATAGCTTGTGCAAATTAGGGTCGTAGTCGTTGTGTCGTGGCCCGCTGCCAGGAAACTCAGTGAACTTGCTTTCATTTCGTCATCGTTCAAGCGGCTTTCTCCGTCAATAACTGTTTGATTTGCATCGATCATTAACTGGACTACGTCGTATCGGCCAGTTGGTCCATCTTCTTGCCGACGCCGGATGATAGCGCTGTTGAGAATAAAATCAAAATTTGTTGAGAATCCGGTCTTTCTATATGTGAAGAAAGGTTTCTCAGTGAAGTTATATATTACCGGTGTTATTAAGGGATATGCGGCGAGTCATTGCAAATTGATTCAACCCATGTGAGGGGAAACGTAAGTTAACCTTACAAGCAATTATCATCCTATAGCTGTTGGATGGCTTAGTCATTGCTGGATCGGAGATGCCGGGTAATTTCAATTATTTTCAATTCATGTGTAACTCTGTGTATAAGTCGCTATTTTTTACTGATGATATCAGAAGGTAAATGAAACTCAGAAATTGTACTAAAACTGACCTTGCAAGATCCATGAAATATCCAGCATTACCAATTATATCCACGTATTTTGCCAGAAAGTTGGCCCATGGGAGCAATGACACAATAGCAATGAGGAATGGACGATTGAACAAGGCCTTTGAACGATTCAATAATGTTTTGTCTTCACTTGTTTGTAAGTCACTTGTATCAACACCGAACGAACTGGACAGAATGATGTCGAGGATGCATAGACTGATCAAGTCAGACATCTCTACACTTTCACCTACAAAGAAAGCTTCTTAGTTAAAGCTGGTTTTCACTTGTGTCGGAATCGGAATCCGAGTCGGAATCAGTTCATATACATGAAATTGCAAACCGCTCGTTCGTCATTAGCGTAAGCACGAGTCAAGAAATAGGAATTCTTCCTATTACGACGCGCTTCTGACTTCGATATGATTACGACTCCGTTTTCTAATTTTTACTTCGTCACAAGCTGCTTCCGACTTCGATCGATTCCGATTCCGTCGCTAGTGAAAACCAGCCATTTCGGAAAAATTATTCAGAGACTACGGGCCCCCGGTCCATGCATAAAGCTTAGCCATTATGACCGCGTGTCATTCCTGCGGGATACCTGTGGTGGTATCACTTCCCTCAAAAAATACTTTTCTTTTTGCGTTTTCTCCCTACATTCGTTATTTGTTGTCCAAGTGTAAAAAGTAGAAAATTTGCGCAAAGTATGTTGTTTTGCGACACATATCACATGCTTTACGTGAATGCAAAAAGCTAAGTCTATCTGCGTTGCTTCCCAGCTCCGGGGTCAACCTTTCAGCTCCCAGTCACATCATGCTCAAGTGCGTCTACAGACGTGACACTACACACGCCATTAACTGACACTCCAATGAACCCATCGAAACTCACCCATATTTTGATTAAAAAACTTCCTATAACTCTGGTTTCTTGCTCTGGTACTCACTCACTACCTCGGTTAGCCAGACTCTAGTCATGGCCCTGGGCCCCGGAAGTCATGGAGTCTCAGTACGTGGTTAACGTTTCGTGATTTAAGTAATTGAACCCTCACTGAGAGCATTGTAAACAGGCCGAGCAGAGGACTGCAGAAACCGTGCTAAAGTTTTGAGTAATTTTTCATACCTGTGTCAGCCAATCGATGCAGTTTATTGATCATTCTATCAGCAGCTTCTTGAACAAACTCCACAGTACCTTTCAGTTTGGCACTACTGAAAGCTGGAGCCAAGACTTTGCGAACTCGCTTCCACTTCGGATACTTTGCTAAAAACATCTCCGAGTCGAGCGGAGGAGGGAGCTCAATGGGTAATCCTCGGTTAGGAAACTTGTGGAATTCCTTGACCATGATCTGCTTGATCATCTCTGGTTCCGTGACACAAATTGTTTGGCTTCCTATCGACGAATACTTGAACAGTTTTCCGTACTTTTTAGATAACTCATACTGTATTCTGTGATTTCCTTTGAACTTTTTCAGTGCGAATGCCTGTAAGATAAGGTTTATAGGGAATGGATAGCAACGTGGACCCGGTAGAGGGATGGCCACAGGGGCTGTAAAGTAGAAATAAATTGGTACTAGGAAAAGCAAGATGATTCCGATTGTAATCCATGTCGGAGCTGAAAATATGCTCCCTATTATGGAATCCATTGCTGGGTGAGTTTATGGAATGTTAGCAGACTCATCGTAGCGTAACAGTCTATTTGCGTGACTGGCCACCCTAGTAGGGCAAGGGCACGCATCGATCGAAGACTCGATCGAAGAGTCATACATTTACAATTTTTTTTACCAATTAAAAGCACAGTTAAACTTCTGTATATTTCGTAATAATTTCGAATAGTTTCTACATCTTCTATGCTTACAACTTAGAAGTAAAATATTTCTCTGACAACTCAATGACTCAGTTTTCTGGATAAGAAACACATTGGGTACCCTGTGTACTTTGAGCATGCAATATTTTTTTCCAGAGGTCATTCTATCAGCATGCGTAGTAGCTCATTTAGTACTGTGACGTTAGTAGTACCCATGATTCATTTAGAGCTTCCTTTCTCTTGTTCACCGAACACGAAGACGCCGAAAGATCAAAGTTTCTTCCAAAAAATCTCACCGGATTTGACTAGAAAACACTACGATCGAACATGTTCTCAAGATTCCTAGACACAGCAAAGAATAACCCCTTTGGTGACCCTGAAACAGTGGAAAATTTTTCTACAGATGTGGCTCCATTGAGAAATTCTCGAAGGTTAATGGCTTCAGCCGCCGGTGAGTAGACCTTGCAACGTGCAAAGCTTTGATCGTCTTGTAGTCTTTAAAATTTAAGCTTAAACTAAACTAATAACCTTAGTTTTAAAGTTCAGTTATCGGTTTGGCATACTTTAGCTTTGATTAAGATTTATTGGAGCAATTTAGCGAATTAACTTGTACATCCTTCTAACTTCACCAGTCTATAACCAACACTATTGTAAGTCTGTGAACTTAACTTGCCAGAAATCTTTTTATTTATGTGGCTATTACGTGATGATTTAGTCAAAGATTAACATCAGCATCAGACGTATGCAAAACTGCATAGATTACTTCAATAGTTTACGTCAGAATCAAAGTGGCAAAAATGGCCTCGGTAGAGGGGAACGTTACCGGCGTTTTTGGGACTCACGTGGGAGATTGACGTAATAGCATAGCATTAAAATTGCGTAATAAGGACCCAAGTCATACGTATATGGTACTATCCCAATCTAAAAGAAGGAAATGATTATTTTAACCGTAAAAGTTTGGAAAATATTATTGTAATGACAAAATGAAATTTTAAAAGTATAAACCAGAATAATTATTCATGGTTTTGTTTGGAGGAGACATCAGACACAAAAAGTTGTAACAGGACCTACAATTGTTGACAGTTCTATTGTATACACTGTGAATACTTTGATCTTCTTGTGTCTGAAGGCAATGGAAATGTTTAGTTTAATGCAGGTTCTCAAAGTTGTTATTTTCCTTCATATCAGTTTTAGGAAGTTTTGATTTAAGTTGATAACATCTGCATTAAAAAAACAATAATCCTATAAAATCACTTAACATTTCAAGTGTAAACAGACAGTTATACTGCTTACCTGTGATGTGATTGATTTTAATATAAGTTTTTTATATATAATGCATGTATCAATATTAGCTGGCAACCCAGTTTATATCAGAGTACAGAAAAATTGCCATGCAAAATTGTTTAAAAAAAATCAGAACAACCTAAAGTGGCTGTTTGTGTCTGTTGGTTGCATCAACAAAAGGTCTCTCGTTAGCTCTTTTGTTAGTATATCTTACCAACATGGTGGTTGTGCACATCTTTATGTGTATTGTCTTGGAAATGGCTTCAAATGATGAATTTGTTGGAAGCAAGCACTCTTGCATTAAGATAGCATTCTAAATGAAAATAGAACATTTGCACTAAAAAATCACAACACAAATTCTGAGCTCCTTGCGGGATTCGAACCCATGACCTTCAGCTTCTAGCCTATGCTCTAGGCCACTGAGCTACAGGAACTCATGTGAGCTAGCATGGTATAAGTTTGTATTTAGCCAGGTAATGTCATTTCCCCCGTGTCACATGAGATGAAACACATGCTTCTTACTATTCTAATATACAGGAGTTATTTTGACACAACTTCTTGCTTTTACTATGGTTTAATGGTTAACATATTTCTGGGAACTTAAAACTATGATAAGGAAATAATTTTTATTCTAATTTTGCATGATTTTTCTTTGTTAGCTGAGGAGACAAGCTGTGAATTTGGCAGTACAAAATACTATGCATTATGTGGATTTGGTGGTATCTTGAGCTGTGGTATCACACATACAGCTGTCGTACCTCTTGATTTGGTCAAGTGCAGAATACAGGTGAATCTCTAATCACTAGGGAGACTTCATTTATCAGAGAAGGGGGTATTATTTATATTGAGTCAGCTAATAAACCTTCTTAGCTTGGGCATTTCAGACCACATGTCATTCCTATGAGAATAAGATTGTTTGTTTAAGTTGTATCCATATTCATGTGTCATCTCATGCTCAACCGTCAAACAAAGAAATAATACTCTAGAGAATGACACTTAGTCTAAAATGGGAAAACATTATGCCCTAGCTTAAAAAGTTCTTTCCTTCTCTTCAAATAGGAAGAAATGGAACTCTTTTATCAGGAATTACTAGTAAATCCTAAATGATTCACTGACAGATATTTTACTTCTTTTATTCAGGTTGACCCTGGCAAATATCGTAACATTGTTCATGGATTTAAAGTAACAGTGGGTGAAGGAGGTGCAAGAGCACTTGCGAAAGGTTGGGCACCAACATTTTTTGGTTACTCCATGCAAGGTCTCTGCAAGTTTGGCTTTTATGAAGTATTTAAGGTTCTTTATGGAAATCTTATGGGAGAGGTATGTTTACTTTGTTTCTTTATTAGTTTTGATGCATTGGACCACTTAACATCAGTGCAAACTCAGGACTTGAAATAACAGTCAGGCAATCGCTGGTCATGATGACCGGCCAAATTAGTTTAAGTTCAGTCATATGCTGTTTCTGGCTCAATGTTACTTATCAAAATGACCGGCAAGGCAAATATTTGACCGAACAAGTTTCAATTCCAGCCAGAAATTGTCCCATGACTATTTTGGGCTACATGAATCAAATTTCCAATGTTCACTATTGGTATTTATTTTTTAATGTCTAAGTTCTTGATTTTCTCATTTTTTCATCTTTAATTGATGCTAGATGTGGTTCATTTCTAGGAAAAATCATATCTTTACCGAACATCCCTGTACCTGGCAGCATCTGCCAGTGCTGAGTTCTTTGCAGACATTGCTCTCGCTCCCATGGAGGCTATAAAAGTAAAGATTCAGACTACTCCTGGATGGGCCAACACCCTCCGAGAAGGTGTGCCTAAACTAATGGCTGAAGAGGGAATAAGAGGGTAAGTTGTTATGATATTCAAGCTTTTGTAGCTGTGATAAAATGTGTACTCTGATTCGCTGGCTACAGAGAAAAAAGAAATGGACAGTAGCTAACTACAGTCAAACCTGTATAGAATGGTTTTCGTATGAGTGGGAAACAATACAGCATATTCGTAGTTGTACTGTAGCCACACCATATCTTAACGTACCAGTTTTACACATTGTGATTGGATTAATTAAGGCCCTGTTACATGTTGAAACTTGAGATGTGAGAGGTGGTGCATAAGCAGTAGCACACTCTACCCATGCTCTGATTGGCTGACAGTCGGTGGCTATGATATAATGTGTGCTCTGATTGGCTGGATAGCTGTGGAGAAGAAATAGATAGCAAATGAGAGTACATGCTAGAAAACTTACCATGCTTGATTTGATTGAGGAAAAAAACAGATATCAATGTTTCAAGAAATAAATATATATTTGAGCCATATATAGCTTTTTATTAAGCCATTTACAATTTTTCATTTCAGATTTTACAAAGGTCTTCCCCCATTATGGATGCGACAAATCCCATACACCATGATGAAGTTTGCTTGTTTTGAAAGAACAGTGGAGTTCCTGTACAAACATGTTGTACCTAAGAAAAGGTTTGTTTCTTGATTCTTTTAAAGCTTAAAGGAAGCTATTATAATTATCTTATTTTGGGATTTTGAGTGCTGTCAATCAAAAATATCATTCATTACCTAGGGGGGTGGGGCTCAAGTAGGAAATTCTGAACCTATGCCACTTGAAAAAATGGCCAGTCAGTCGCCAGTCATGATGACTGACCATATTAGTTTTCCCTTGAAAAAATCCATCTGTCCCGTGCACTGTCAATCATCCTGAACTATCAAATCAAATGTAGTCATGGTTCAAAAGAATTTTATTCAAAGTTCAATCATGTTTCTTCATTACATGTGCTCTCTTCTATCAAACTTTGGACAATAACACTTCAAGGTTTTTCCTGTACAAAAGAATATCATCAATCACTGAGCCTAAACCATAATTCTGCTAAATGAAATGTTAAATCTTCAAGAAAGAAGGTGCTTCAACCGAAACACCAAATGTACAAGATCAGTCATCATTCAAGTCAAAAATCATAAAAACATGTATAGAGCTAGAATTTTAAGGACCAAGTTTTTAATCAGAATCTGAATCCAATTATTTTCTAGTAATTTGGCCCAAATTACAGAAAAAGCCCTCCTTCATAAGCCAATCAGCATCTAGTAATTTTGCCCTGTATATGATAAGAAGGACAAAACAAAACAAAAAAATTCAATCTCCTGAGAATTGGAACCCATTGTTTTGTCTTCCAAATTGAGCTGCATTCTGGTGTGCTGCAAGAGTCCATACATACTTGGTTTTGTTTCATGGATATAATGGCTTGCACTCTAGTGTGCATGCTTGACTCATAAACATGAGACCTCAAGCAATCAGAAAGAGATGTATAAAATTATTTTGGAATAGTAGATCAATGTCTTTCTTCAATCTTTTTAGGAGTGACTGTAGCAAATCTGAACAGCTTGTCGTCACATTTGCTGCTGGTTATATTGGTAAGAAAAAAATCATAAAGAATTTGTTTCATCAACTTGATTAAGTCTTTTTGGCTAAATGTCCATCTTCAGGACATGAAATGTGTAGACAACACCTACAAACAACCCAACCCACATGATTGTGGGTCTGGGAATTGAATACATGACCACATAAAACCAATGCTTGCAAGCACTCATTTTTGGTCTTCAAGTTTATGGATACCCTGAAACAACCTCTGGGCTGATCAAAGACAAGGAATGGCTCCGAATTGGAATTTAGCATGTAACAATCAGAGAACTGAGAGAAAAATCCCTCCAATCAAAGGAGAGACCTAACAAACTCTACCCACATGTGATGCTGAGTCCAGGAATTGAACCTGAGACCCCAGGGGTGAGAGGCGAGTGTACTACAGACCGCTATTCCACTCTTGATCTTCAGCCAAAAGTATCTTGTCATACAAAATTTTCCACCCTTCCCCTAGTAAGTTTGTTGGTCCCAGAGGTGCACTTTCATTTTCAACCAAGAGTCTCTTGTCATACAATATTCTCTAACCCTCCCCTAGTAAAGTTGTGATTGATCCTTAAATTCTTTTTCCCATCTTTCAGCTGGTGTATTCTGTGCTATTGTCTCCCATCCCGCTGACACAGTGGTATCCAAGCTAAACAACCAACCAGGTAGCTCCCCCATGCAAGCTGCCAGAGAGCTTGGTATGGCTGGTTTGTGGAAGGGTCTTGGACCCCGTATCATCATGATTGGTACCCTGACAGCCCTACAGTGGTTCATCTACGACTCAGTGAAGGTCTTCTTCCGTCTGCCACGCCCACCACCACCAGAAGAACCCGAAAGCTTGAAGAGGAAGCGCCTTCAACAGCAGGCTGTCTAAAGGAGCTGAATTTGATCCCCTACATCTGTTCTATTTTTACCGACCTAGTGTTTTTACCAGTTTTTTTTTCTTCATAACTGAAATAACTTGGATTCTCTATATTACTATATTGCTATGAATATGTGTGCTACAGACCAATTTATCTGGTTGAATAAGCATGAAGTACCGTAATAATTGAATGAATAGCACACACAACACAAATGGGGATGTCCAGTATTTACCATAACTAAACTTTGTTTGATATAAATAGGAATTTACCTGGAATGAATGAATAATATGGAGTGAGGTGAATGACCACATATGGTCATTGTGTTGATATTCTCATTGGATTTGACATGCGCGATTAAATCAACTAACAAATAAAATATTTATGTCATTTCTAGTTCAAGAATGCTTATTATACCTGTAATGTTAATGAAAGAGAAGGCGGCTTACTTACGACCCTGGTTATCAGAGGTTTTCTTTTAATGTCCTTTCTTTTACTGTAAGTAACGCAGACGTAAGGAGCTCACCCCAAAAACTCATAACTTCCCAAAAGGAAGAAAATGAAAACCCCTGGACCCCACTGTACTTTTAAAACTTTGAGGCCTCGTTTTAAGTTCTAGAGTATGATTGACTGCAGGCTCAACAAATACCCGCTTTGCATTTCGACCGACTCGGGGGGGGGGGGGGGGGGGGATCAAAATGCGGATAAGAACTTAGTTTTAGAAGCGTGCATTCACCCTCTTACTATGAAACTTTTATGATGCGAAAGGAATAGTTCGTATTCATCAGACCCAACGCAATCTGTGATTGTCCAATGCTCGTCCTCGACTAGAATTGAGGCAGAAATTCGGAATGACCAACAAAGTTCGATAAGTTTATCAGGAAATTACTTGCTTTTGAAGTCCCTCCTTATAACTGGTTCCATGTTAAGATCTGATTTTGCTTTGGCGGGTATGGTTTTGTGACTTTTAGTTCTTTATTGAGTTGATAAATTATCAGTAGAACCATCCCTCCAGACGTAGTGCTGAAGCGCAGTATGGCAGCGCGAAGCATTTAAGGCTATGCCGGGGATTTCGGCCCTAACACCGCTATCCCTGGATTTGCACACTGATCAGGAAGCTCGGCCAAAGCTTAAGGGAGAGGTTAGTCGGCCCAGGGAGAGTAGATGACTTCTTGCCATGACCAGCAAACGTTGTGTATCGCTTGTGTTGCTGTTGGTTTAGCACCAATAGTCACTCGATCTTTTCCATGTGGGAAGCGTCTTCGCGCAAAGATGGATTATTCTAATGAAAAATTGCTTGAAACAAAATAAATTCCAGTTTGGAGAATGGAAGAAATAACCGCACATGCATACTCAGCGTTTCTTTTGGTCAACATCAAGAAATATCAGTTCCTCGGTGCTAGAAAGGAGATTGCTCATCTGTCATTTGTGAATTTCGACCAATCTAAATGCCGAGTTTTTGCGAGCACAAGCCAAGGATACTTGTGTGTGCATGCGTTTGTGACCATTTTTCGAAGAATTTTGGCTTCAGAGATGGTTCGTCCATAATGAGCTCTACTTTATGCGAATGACTTGTCGATCATTAATACTACACGTCATAGCCAATCATCTCCAACTTCATGACATGCGCGATATGCGCCCGCTACTGATTTAAAAAGATTTCGTTGCCTAGTAACCTATGCGGTTCCAATTTTAATTCGAACAAACAGAAATCTTTGGTTTATGAATTGAGCCTTTTTACTGCAGTTAAGGATTTTGAAGAGCAATAAAGACTTTTAGTGAATCTAGAGATAATGACATTTTTACGAAATATTACTGGGAGCCGGGAGCAGCAGTTTTTCTAGCAGGGATTGGTGGTTATGTCCTGTACAACTGTCTCACCAAAAATACTGAGGTAAGTTGTCTTGTAATTTTTTCATCTCTTTTCTTTTTATCTCTCCTTCCCTTCCCTCTTTTTTTATTGATCATGCACAAGGTTTTTAAGCTTTACATATTGGAAGATCCCGCACAGAATAAGGAAAAGAAGAACAACCAAGTTGAAGTTATTAATTTATCATTAATACTTCGGAATTAAGCTGTGAATGAATGAAACTGCTGTGTTAAAACAGTATACATACGCATTTTACTGCGGAAAAGCCTAGAAAAGCTAGAACGAAAATCAGCGAAATGTTACACAGATATATAATCTCGGCAACTAGTTAACCTGTAATTTTGAGTTACACAAGAAAAATTCTTGTTTCACATGGCTTAACTTAATAAACTAATGCATCATGTAAGACTTATACCCCATTCACACCGGACCTTTAAACATGTTTAAAGGTTGTTTAGTTGAACTAGTGCCCTTCCATCAGCCTGTACGCCTAACTAAACAACTTTCAAACCTTCTTTAACTAAACTACTTTGGGTATGTAGTTTTAACCCTGTATAAAGATGGCAGCCAAACGACGAAGGGAATGCGATAAATTAATTTAATTTAATAAATACCAAAGTTAGTTGTTGTGAATGGGGCTTAAATCTTATCCAGTGAACTTTGAAAACCGTAAATGACAGTTTGAATTGGATGATGATCAAAGGGCATAGAAACAGAAAGAGAGAAGAATTTACAGTAGGATGTTAAATGAAAGGGGTAGATAAAAAGATATAGGTGAACAAGAAGGAGAACGCAAGTAAGGAGCGAATTTGAAAGCTTATAAATTAAGACAGGAAAATTGGGAAGAAAATTGCGCGCAATATTGCAGGCAATGATGCTGAAGCAGGATCATTTCCTAACTCAGTAACATTGCGTGCAAAAAAAGAATTGCGTCGTGTTACATTGCTCACAATTAACATCGATCGCCTGCAACCTTGCGCGCAATACAGCACCGTGTGTTGTAGCTTTCTACTCTCTGCAACAATGGAAATTTGTTGCGCGCAGGGTGGTAATTAGGAACGCATCAAAATTCGCTCTGCAACTTGTAACGCAATAATGTTGCGCGACAAATTGCACGTTTTTGTTGCTCGAATTTCCGCGTCTTTACTTATTCTCCGTGAAGTAAGTTTGACCAAAAGTCTGGGATTTTGAGTATGGGTCAGCATTTTGTAAGTTTGATAACATTTGATGGCAAAAGGGACATGTTATACCGTAACCGTGCTCCTATCAAGTCCGACCATTTTTGACTGGATGTCAAATTTCGCGCGCTGTGATCGATACGCTGCTGGTCGATAATCCCGTGCCCCGTTGTTGCGCCGCATGCGCCGTGGGCATGCGCACTGATCAGTTATAACTAAATATAAACTACTAAGAAATGCCACTTGTCTCTGAGTCAGTTCGATCTTCAGAATACCGCTTTATGCCGACACAAGCCACTTCGCCACAAACCCAATTGTTTTTTCAACTATGAGCTTTAATATTGATATTGTATTCAATGCATGTTATAGGTTGGTGTGGCTTTCGAAGGCTCTTTAAAGTATATTAAGAGACTGAAGCCTGGAAGCTTTATCTGTAGGGATCCTGGTCAATCAATTTGACATTAATTCAGTGGTCTTCGATCTGCACGCTATCTTTTGATCCTATTCTTTTAATGTAACTAGCATAAAAATACCATCTTGAAGACCCTTTAAGAATATCTAGTCTAGTAAAGTAATCATGCATGTAAAAGACTTGACTAGATGATTATAACATTCCATAATTATAGTTCATGAGAATATAAGAAAAATATAGTAAATATATCAAGCATCGTACGCGTGGCAGCCCCAGGATATATCTTTTCTTTTCTTTTTGTTAGCATCCGATTTTAGCGCTCCAATCGACCCGGGTTCGAATCCCGCAGGCCTCGGTATCGTATGTGAGTAGAGTTTCTAGTTGGTTCTCTCCTGTGCTTCGAGGGTTTTTCTCCGGGTTCTCCTGTTTTCCTCCCTCCACAAAATTCACGTTCTAAATTCCAATTCGATCGTGGAACGAGGGCCACAGTTTTGTTAGCCACTGGCTATTAAGTGCTACCCTGGTAAAAATACAAGCACAATGATATTTCCCTAACACAATGTAACTAAGACAGAAGGTGGGATTTTTTTCCAAAACATTCCCAGCCACTGATACAATTTCTTTTTGTTTTGAATGTCCTAAAAGGAGCGGGAAAAATCTTCCCCCACATTTCAAGTTTTTTTCCATTTTCCCCCTTCAGTTTATATTTAAAAATCACAGCCAGAAAGAAAAGGTAATTTGAGATAAATTTGTCAGTTTATTGCTGCCTCCATTGTTTGGCATCCTCATCATAATCAGGAAAACTAAACACGAAAAAAAAACCCTGAAAGACAACATTATTGCGCTAGACTTATGTCGTACTGGACTCGTAATTACCAAATAATTCCGCTGTTTAAGCCATATTGCAATAGACGTACAATGTCTGTGAAAACGGTCAATCGAAAAATATAATGAAAGTAAATGAGACTTGCTGCCAAACTTGATCAAGCAAGAATACCCGTGAGATATGGTCAAAGGAATCGACAATACATCTGTCTACTATGTAACGGTGTATTACCTTTATACAATCAAGGGCTTTGGACAATTTTTTGAATAATCTATTATCTTTAATAAGCAATACACTTTCATTCAAAATTACAGACCAAAATGCCCTTCAAAATGCTCATTAGCCTCTCAGTAGAAGACCACAATCTTTTTGATTCGTGCTGGAATTTCAAAATGTTTGACTCCCCAACTCTTTAAAACCAATAAAGTCTATAGTTTACTATGATTACATGCAGCAGGTCTTGATATTATGATAACCGAGGCCACTGGTGAGATTTATTGGTAGAAGTAAGCGGTCACCCGTTCTAATTTTCTGTCAATTGATGTGTTTACCTCTGACTGAAAAGTCGCGTGGACCATTGTCAACACTAATCCATCTTTCAAAAAAGCCGTTTTATTTTTTCTTAAGGAAAACCCGTATGGGACATATACGAGAAGATAGACTCCTAATAGAGCAATTTATAGAAGAAAAAACGCAATTCTACCCGTTCAAAATGAGTTTTTTTTTAAAATAGCCAACATTATTCAGAAAGTGTGTCACGTTGTTATACACACAACAAACGAACTTTTGGAACTAAATCAAACAATTTAAGCCTATTTTTGGCGCTCAAAAAACGTTTTCATCACAGCTTGAAAAACCAGCCATAAGTCTTGTACCAAACAGTGACAATTATGGGTTTTCAAACCGATTAAATGTTGACGAATACTGCTTATAAAATATTGAAGCTTACTTAGAAAACATCTAATTGCATTAAACTTTAAACTGTTCCAACCGTTGGAACTCAAAGCCTAATTAGTAGAAGAACTAAAATGGTGAGACTTAATTCAATTTGCGGACGAAAACAAACCCAAAAATACCCGGCACATTTTGTACTTTGGTCGCATTAGTCTTTTCAAAAGATCGCGTTTTTTTTCTTTCTTTCTTTTCGTGTGTTTATCAGTGTGTATAAGAGTGTGGCTCGCTAGCGTTCGTTGACGTAAACTTCTTTGTTTTTTGTTATTATTGAAGCCTCTTCAAACTTTAAACCGTTTATAATGAGAGCGACACGTGCCATCGCATAATACGTTTTTGAATACTGCCAATGTGTAGTTCTACTCATCTTTTACAATTTTAAAACTCCAATACTTAGCAATAATCCGAAGGATTTTGTCCCACTTTACTTCATTCTTACACCAATTCAAATGTTTTGAAAAAGAAAATGTACAGAATAAAGACACCAGTGGGCTAATTTCATCCCCAATAAGTTTACCCAGAATTTTTTTCATCGACTTGTTTACAGTTTCTTTAGAATTTTGAGCTGTAATGACGTACATTTTATCTGCGTAAACTTTTATTAGCGAAGAGAATTCTATCAAGGACACGGCTATGAAAGTGTATCAAAGCAAGCTGAAGTTTCGGCCACAGGTTCATTTGGAAAAGCAACAAATACAGTTATATTGAGTCTTTGGCAGCTTGTTCAAGTCTGTTATTGTTTAGTTTAATAACGAAGCTTTGATTACAAATCAAAGTCTGTCAGATAGCTTTAGAAAATTTGGGCTAATTACTTCGAGGTATGAGAGTTTAAACGTTTTGCTTCGAAAAGAATAGTTTTTCATTCAAAATTCGCCATTGAAAAGAGTTTTCGCGCTTCCAGTACTGCGTGTAGAAAAATTTCAATACTTTTAGAAACTGTTTTGTAAAGAGTTAAATGGTATGAAAAGCGTTCTTATTGTTGTATGAAAGCGAAGAAAGGTGTGTTGTCGGCCAAACATCAGTTGTTTATGTTTATTTTCTGTAAACCAAAAGGAATTGCTTAATTTCTATGAAATCTCAGACATGCTAAGATCCCATTCTGAGAAAGCTTAATTCACACTTATTATTAAATAAAAGACAACAGCAGCTACAAGATTACTTAGATTCGATTGAGTTTATTAACTTCATAATTCTATACAGCGAGGCAAATTCGCACCAAGCGCTCGTGAAAAATGAGTTATCTTGTCGCTAAATACTCAACGAGTTTTTTACTTAATGCCTTGGTTATTGTTTTCCTTACAAAATCTTTAAGAGTGGGCATTGTGTTTGCACGTGCCATATCTAGCCGTTATATACCTCGATATTTACATTCACCGAAATGATTATAGTATAAGTGAATCTATATTATTTATATAAAGCCAATACAAATTCTCTGTTAAAATGTACAAGTTTGTTTCTATAATATTCAATGTAGTAAACGAAGTTTCGAATTACAATTTTTTTTTTTAAGTTTTCGAAATGTGGACAGTTCGTTAGGATCAATTTACCACTTTCGATACGATAATTTTTTTTCTGTTCTTATTCTGTGATCTGCGTCTTGCTTTCGTGTAGTTTCCGTACATGTTTCTTGAGATCAAAGTTCCTACAGAAACCTTTTCCACACTCCTTGCAGGTAAAGGGTTTTTTATCGTTATGAGTATGCATATGAAATGTCAGATTGTACACTTGATGGAAAGCCTTTCCGCAAATGTGGCATTTAAAAGGCTTCTCTCCGGTATGCGTTAATCTGTGATTTTTGTAGTTCCCCTTCTGATGGAACCCTTTTCCACAAATGTCACAAACGAAGGGTTTGTAGCCGGCGTGTATTCGAATATGGGTGTTCAAAGTTGATGACCGGTTAAAAGCTTTTTCACAGATGTTACATTTATGAGGTTTTTCTTTGGTGTGGATGATCTTGTGTCGGCATAGTGTACTCGCTTGTCGGAAGCCCTTTCCACAAATCTTGCATTTAAATGGCCTTGCGCCGGTATGCACGGGCATATGGCGTGTCAGGTTGTAGTGCGCATTGAAGACTTTCCCACATACTTCACAAGTAAAAGTTTTCGGTACACCATTCCGTCTTTTTCGTCCAACTGCAACCGCGTTTGAGCTGAGTGGTGGTAAACTTTCTTTCTGTCTTTCAGCCTTGGAATCCAGAAATGTGCTCCCAGGAACGAAGATACTTGCTCTAGGAAATCCATCGTCGCTTTTCGTTGGAGAAGGCACCAGCGAGCCGTCGAAATCTGGAGAAATAGGTCTGTGGCTGTCAAAAATGGACGAGGTTCGACTAAAGGGCGAGATTTCAGGGCTGTAGTCGTGTTGGTGGGGACTTAACTGGAATGGATTAAAAGTGTAGGGGTTGAAGAAATGAGACTTTGGTCGGAACTGTCCTTTTCCAGTTAGGCACGCCGGATCTAGCGTATGGAGGTCCAGCTTGATTGGTTTGAAGACTTGTGCTGGCTCGATTTCTACTCGAATCGGTTCCCACATCAGTGTAGATTCGCTTGGGATTACTGATCCTGCTGAAAAAATTCAAGGAAACAAAAATTAGAATAGAGTACAATTTTTTTTCTTGACAATGAATATTTAATGCAGTGTGGCATATTTCGAACAAGCCGCTACCAAATTTTTGATTTCCAAGATCATTGTTTGCTTTTCTGAAATAAGTAGCTTGAAACTGGAAAAATCATTTTTTGGCTTGTCAGGTAGCTTAAAAACCAATTTCAAACGTCTGAACTTACCGTCTTCCCAGGGCGAGGCACAACAATTCTTTTTCAACTTAACGAGAAATGATCGAGGCATCTCCGGACTTTAAGTGACCTCAGAAGATGGTTATTTATATTCCAAGGACGTCTCGCACTGCCTCTTTATCAGGACTTCCAAAAGACTCACAGAAATTCGAATTCAACGGTCAAACCCAACGGTCGAAACAAAATTGACCAGGATTTGATTTAGTGCGCCTTAATGAAGTTACCAGGAGAAAAACTGCTGAAGTACTTATCGGCCAAATGCTGTTTTGTCAGCGAATAGCAAGAGCTTGATGATCTCAAGTCTATCAACTGGCTAATACGTTTGGCGCGTGTCGCTTATAAATGGTTCCGTGTGCTCTTTTTTCTTTTATCCAAATCATGTCAGCTGAGAAGTGGACAATATAAACAAAAACATACGGCGTACGACCCAACCACGAGCGTGCCGAATGATTACCATTGGTAAACTCATTCTTCGGTCTCCCAAGGCCTCACATTTTGTCCAATCAGAGAGGAGATCAAGTGACAACCTTTACAATGTTCTTGAACAATTGCTCTAACCAATCCCCGCCCCTATCTTTAATTAGCACCCAATTGTAAGAAGCAATTTGCACGTCATGGGGCGCGCTAGTAACTAAACTTCAGAATTAACTATGGCTAGTTGTTTTGGGAACAGACTAGACGAATGGAAGGAACCAGTGTTGAGACTCTAGTTAAGATGATTATCAAAAATAAGATTTGATTAGTTGTCCCTTTTTTTCTGATTTCATTTTGAATTTTAATTTGTTTTGCATTTGAAATTCTAGATTTTTGATCTTTCAAGATGTAGTATGTACACATATTTTGTTCAAATTGTAGCACACTTGTAAAATATTCCTTTTATTTTTTCCCTTGTTTTCACTCACATTCCCTTGTATTCTATTCATTCAATTCAAAAGCTCACACCACCACCACACACACACCATCCACTATTGATTGAAGAAACTTAATGCATATTTTATAACTTCAACAAGGAATAAAGAATCTCAGTAAAGACGTCTCACACCTCAGTTTTCAATTGACGAATCTTTATTGATGAGATTGTCCCACGTCTGACTATTTCATGCTGGTCCAGGAATAACCTTATTTACAATCCACAAAGAATACATTAATACACTTTCAAGTACAAACGTTTCGAGTTAATGCACCTAGTTCCTGTTTCCTAATCTCGGTAAGGCATCTAGTTTTTCCCAAAAGAATGTCCGGTGATGGAAAAACAAGCAGATGTGCGTGAATGTCATAAAAAAAAACTGCCAAAAAAATGTACCCAACAAAAACTCTTTTCTCGCCATGGCACGCCAACAGAAAGTGCTCATTTGTGTTTTACCTCCATAGGGAAGATGTGAATGTTCGCCTTAATGAGATATGGAATACACATTAATAAGGATTGAATTTTTACAAGACACAGTAGAAAGGGTTAAATAAATGGGTTGAGCATAATAGAGAATCTATTTGACACAAAAGGCTTCACATTTCCATTACTGTCGGTATTAGCTTGTTCCAGTTTACCCTAACTTGATAATTGTTCAATGAACATTGAACCAAGAGCATAAATATTTTATAGCTGGCATAAAAAACCGAATAAATAAATCAGTAATTGTGTATTATATGTGATACAAGGACTAAGTATTGAGACAAGGCCTTTGCAATACAAACTATTTTGATACACTCATAATGGTGCATTGTAAAAAATGTTTTTTACTCCAAATTGGTTTTGCTTCGGCCAGGTGGTCGATTCTTCCCCATTTGAAGTGAAGAGATTTGCCCCTGGAACCAACTTTTGTATCATTTATTTTGATTTTAATTTAATGAAGTAATCCATGCATTCAAGTCTTCACTAACTGCCAACGAAATTTTCCACGGGTCAGTTTTGACCCCAAAAACTGTAACTAAAAACAAATCGAAGTCGTACACCAATTCACTTAACTATGAAACCACTTGATTCAAAATTAGTTAATATGGTCATCCTCATGCTCAGCCGCTTTCAAAATAAGATTTTAGTTAATCCTGTATATCATAAAAACGTATTTAAAAGCGATCTTTATACCATTGTTATATTGAACAACATACTGGTGTATAATTCCGCGTGCCATATTCATAATTACTCCTCGTGGGTGATGGGCTGGTTGATTGTTATGGTAATTCTCTTGTCCCTTGACAATAGAGCAACACGCGTCTGCCCACAGTGGATAAACTACACTCCACTCCAACTGTGGATGACATTTTGAGAACGATTCGCAAATCAAAAAATACGACCAAGGCCAAGGGAATTGCGACAATTTTTAGAAGTGATCAAATCAAGTGCGTCTCCTAAGTGTGAAAAAATCCTGAACTTTTTCCCACGTTCTTAACGTAGATCTTTGACGCGGCATCATATAAAATTCCGAAACGAAAAATAAACAGCGCATTCCCGAGAGATCAAAAGTCATCATCATGATTACATTTTCGCATTTTGCGTTTGATCGCACGGATCAACTCAACCTTGTTAGGAACATTTGAGGCTTAACAGCTCGTATGTGATTTTGAAAAGCTCGAATAGTTCTACAATTGTTAAATCATTTTATTTTCACTGTCCGACACCCTTTTATGTAGAGGTTTTATGAAGTACAACTTCTGTTTACTTTTGTGAACACAAATTCACAATTGTGACAACACGTTTCTGTTTGGGCCACAACGTCTAGTGCTTTTGGTTCTTTTTCTCATGATCATTCCCAAACTGCTGTAAAATCCGTCGTTTAATTGGGTTTTCAATGAACTGCGAATAAAACAATACAATGCTTTTGTATAGCTGTTCTAAATTTTGAATTGATGTAAGCTCATTTGTATAGTAGGATACTGAGATTTTTTTTCATGGAATGAGTGTCAAAGCGTGCAGGGTTCCGGCTAGTCTGCCACGTGCCATGCTCACTGTATCCAAAATCGGCTTGGGATCATCGCTCAAGATACTAGGCGCCGTGGCAAAAACTATTGCGATGAATAACAACAAAACTATACCCAGAAAAGAGCTAAAAATACTTTCTTATCACAAGATCTTTGGGATAGAAAACATGTTCTTATTGGTAGAACGCCAAGTATTTTATGACTCAAACTTTGATTTGGACCAATGACGTACCCTCTTGGCACGGCCATTGTGAATACATCGACAGAGGCGTGCGTTGATCGTTCCATATTAATTTAAGTTCATCTAAGGGTTTTTCTTGGAATAAGCAATAGGCATACAGCCTCATTTCATCTCAGTCAATTAATCTTGCGTTAGGAGAACGTTTACATAGAAAAAACAAAAATTAAACTACAATAAAAAATGGTCGTTTTATTCCAGCTGGCTCGCTCGGGGTCAGGGAGGTATTTGTTTGCCATGGCGCGTGGCCATTCGCGTGGCGCTCTCCAAATAAAGAACACTAGTGATTGACAGAATTACCTTGAGCTACCCTCGCTCTTCGAGCTTACATATACTCACCTTGCTAATTAAACATCCAGGACAGCTTGGGGTGCAAGACAATACCTTATTTTGATAGAGTCGCGTGGCGGTATCATTTTGTTCTTATGAGCGATGAAAAAAAAGGGTAGAAAATAAGGGGTTTTTCTTTGGGCTAATTGAGACACTCCACTGGAATTAACGATGAAAAGAGATGAAAAATAGCCCTTCCAGCGTGATTTGTGTATACCTCGTACAACGTGAGCAGATGTCTGAGTCAGGGCATGTGAGCTTAAAACACAAGCTTCCCACTTGGAATTTGCCTTTTTTTTCGTTTTCTTTCCCGTTCTTTTCCAGTATTGTTGCTTTTTTTGCGTTTTTGTTGTTGTTGTTTTTGCTACTCTTAAGAGCCGGGCGAGGCACGTTTTTTTATATTGATTTATTTGCCCCCTTGAAATTCCATCGTGCAATATCTTGGAAGTTTCAAGGAAGTCCTTACAGTGCAGAGAAGCCATTCAAGTTGTGTGGTTTTACCCCAAAAACAATATCTAACAGGTGAAGCCATACAATTTGAAACAAGACAAATTAAGCTCATTAAGATAGTTTATTCCAAGGCATATACACTAAACATAAGGATTACGTCAGTCTATCCATTACAAACATCTTCTACAGCATCTAAATGGCTTTCCTTAAGAATTTTCACAATTTTTTTGTGGCCGAGTCGAGTGAGGAATTTCTTAAGATATGACCACTTAAGATAAAGACGCATAAATACAAATGAATAAGTTTTTAACGATATTACCTAAATACTGCGAATAGCTTCAATTGACAATAGAAGAATCAAGTGAACGACCATTCAGCCGGTTGTTTTACGGTTTTCAATAGCAGAAGAAAGAATTAGTACACTCGCCAGGGTCAATATTGACTTGGTATAATTCTTCCAAAGGATGGCACAACTGTCCGGGAACAAACTACAAAACACATGCAAATAGCTTTGGTCGGTGCGGCACAATGTCCTTTCTACACATGACGCGTGCCAGCTATTTCAGCCACACGCATACATACTTTCACTTGTTTGTCTTCAATGCCTCCGATTTTTTTCTTCGAGTGACACTCAGCCATCTAACACTCACTCAAACCTTACACGCTCTTCTAAAAAGATTGCCCGGGCGACTTATTCCACGGAAAATTCTTTACGAATCTGAAAGATTTTCTGAGTTGAAAATTTGCAACAAGGTTTATAACGATTTAGGCTTTTAATACTCAAATCTCATCGGGGTATTTCTTTGATTCTTTCTCTAATTAGCTCATCTAGCATAAGAGCTAATTCGGGAGCAAATTGCAGTTCTTTGGCCTCGTGTCCTTTAAGCCAAGGCACGTGCACTGTACATAGGGATCAAATACTTCTCCTAATGTCTTAATTGTGTGTAGGGTATTCAATCGGTCATCCTGTTCTATTTATTGCTAAATTTTAGGATTAGTTGAACAAAAAGAATTAGCTCTTACAAATACAAACGCCGCTGTTAACTTGTTTCATTCAACTTGAATCAATTTGGGAGAAAAATCATATACAATTTTTTTCTTTTTACAACTTGAACAAAATGCATGAAAGAAGAACCAGATACAACTCTGAGATTTCATTCCAGTTTTATTCCAACATATTTTGTACAAGAATCCGAAATTCTATACACGATTTTTAGTAGTATTATAATCCTTATTATGTGTATATAAAGTGAACATATATCGTAATAGCTTATTGTACGAAAACGAACAGAAACAATGGGATATTTAGATCTATTTTTTAAATTCCCAATTAAATGAATCTGGTGTCTTTTTCACTAATTTCTTTAAAAGTTTTGGATTATCTCATTCCCAAAATTGAATAAAACTTTTCCTGATTTTTATTTTACAAGTCTTATTTTATCTCTAAATTAAGAATAACAAAAAAAAATTATGTTACAAAATGTTGAAAAAAATAACAAAAAATTCGACAAGACGTTTATTTATGTCTGGATACAAGATTTGGCTTCGAAGCGGCTTCTCTTAATTTTTTTTCGTTTTTAAACTTTTATAACTCGCTTACCCACCACAATTGTATTTCTCTTCAAAACGGTGAAGAAACCTATCTAGAAAAGCTAAACAAATAGCCAAGAACGGTTCACCGGTTCAGTTGAATTCGGTACAATAATTGTATATATGTATATATGGAAATTTCATTGAAGTAATCGAAAGATTCAACTAATATTTCTGTGGTATAAGCTTATTTTTTGTCATTTAAAATAAAACGTCAAAAAACAAAACAAAAAAAAAAAACAAAAAAAAACGTAAAACGGTATAGTTAAAAAGTAATTTTTGAGCAGTAGTTTTTCAAAAAATATTTCAAAATAGAATTCTCTATTTCCAGTAGATTTGATGAAAAACAAAATGTTTTTTCTTGATATCTTAGATACTTAGATTCCAAGATAAGGTACTTCAAAAAAATTCTTTATTTTGTAAAACCATAGCTATTCTTAACGGGGAAAAATGTAAAAATTTGAACGCTTTGCAATTGTTAATAATTTATTTGATTCTTTGTGAAAACTTATCTTATACGCAGAAAAAAATGTGGAGAAATTGTCCCCTTCTCGAAATCAGCTGGGTTTAAATAAACAAAAGGACAGATTTTTAGAAAACTGAATCCAAGACACCTTTCGGATCTATTCAACACATTTCATGGTCGTCTCTGTTTGTAGTAGAGCGATAAGTCTTCAAAACTGTTTGACAATTTAAGCTCCTTTTACTGTTCACTGACTATCGTTTCCTTCGCGATATGAAACGATTCAACCATTTTCTCTCGCCTTGCTGGGCTTGCTTTATTTGAACTAACACGTTGATAGAGCCGTTTAAGACACATAATGTTTGATCAAAATAGGCGCTAAACACAGTTTAAGTATTCTAAAAAGTTAGTACACGAAGATACCATCGTTAAATTAGAAAATTCGGGGTAGAAAATCTTTTTTGGATTCTTCATTGAAATGAAAAAGTCGCGGCGCGTTTTCAGTAAGAAATCAAAGGCTTTGCACTGAAGTGTAAAACAATTTGCAAGCCTTTCCTAATCCCCTCAGTATAGTAATGCAAAGTTGTATTTTAAAAGCAAATATCAAGTGAAACCATTTGATCTACCTGGTGTTTCAAGAACAATCTTTCTTCATTACTAAATGCAAACAAATCCCGAATTTACTATTTCAAAAGCAATGGCTTTTAAGACTCTTTTAGAAGACCGACTTTGGTGTTATTAGGAGAGGTTTTTCCGAAAGAAATCTTTCGTTGAACAAGGAGAATAGTTACGACCATATGTTAATAAAAACTTCGCTTTTGTACTAGCTTAGCAGGTGGATTTTCAAACTATATCTTTCTATCAATTTGTACAAAGAGTGAACTAAAATATATAATTTATTGGCTATAAACTCAGCAGGTTTTTCAGAAATCTATTTTTTTAGTTGTTTTGAGCGACATTTGTTTGGTGCCAGGGTTGACGATGCTTTGCCAAAACAAAAAAATATTGTTACTCATATTTTGATACAATTATAAAAATATTTCATTTAGAATCTTTTTGAGTAAATTTTATCATGAGTTCTCTGTGCTAAAGAACTCGAAGAGAACGGAGTACTTGTCCAGATTATTTTATTACACAGTTCTAACGAGTCGCCTATTTTGTTAGTGTTTCATACACAAAGCTTTTCAAGGACAAATCTTTAGGAAATGTAATCGATCAATCGGAAGCAGTTGAATGGCATTCTTTTGGTATTTTCGAAAGTGTTAAATTTTAGGGAACATCTGAATGGCTTACTGTTCGATCTTTAACTTGAGAGAGAAAATCTGCCCGCTTGACTAACTAGAGTTAAAGCATTTTCCCTCTTGAAGAAGCTGTTTCGAGAGGTGTATAAAGGAAAGAAAACAACAGACTTTGCCGCTTTCTCTATTGTAAACTGTTCAATAGCCTAGTTCACTTCCACTCGAAAAGTATCGAATACAAACGAATGTCAAGAACTCTCTCTCAAATAACAAAGTCGCTCCTGCTACAATCAGAATCGTGGCTTGAAGGAACCTTCTGTTCAGCTAAGCTACAGTAGCTGAGCAAAACGCAAACTTTTTGGCTTTGAGACAAAAGTTTTTGTGATTTTTGCTGAAAAGGAAATCGCCTTCATGCTGGAAACCCATATCAGGTTCAAATCTTTTCTTTGGCCGTTCAACAAGAAACAGTAACTATTCTATCTTCAGTTTTCAAATATAAGTCGTGCATATGCAGTTTTCCCCCAACACATCATAATAATCTTTACTCGCGTTAAGTTTGTGAAAAAATCTCCATTGCATGCGTCGCGTGGAGAAATTCTTGAATACTTTGTGAAATGGCAAGACATACTTTTTACTGATTTGGATAATTTCAAATTGAAAAATTAAGCAATACAAATTCTATAATAGTTTCAAAAATATTTATATGAGTAAATTTTTACGAAAAAAACAAATGTCAACTGACTGACTCAGTTTTAGTGAATTTTTTCCCTCTTGTTTTCGGAAATGAAATGCTTATAAGCGCGCGCTTTACCCGGACTAGGATTTTTCTTCCAGGCACTCTTTATTTTTCGCCTAGTTTTAATCATGTCATTTGGTTTTGTTTCGTAATTCTAGGCTTTCAAGTTTGGCACGCGTCCTCTTTGTCTGATATTATCAGACTACTAAGGCCCGTAGGCCATGATTTTCTATTATATTCTCAACACTAACACTTGTCCTTGGCTCGTATCTGATCTTCGCGTATCTCGCCGGCTATCGAATCCTGAGAGGACTGTGGACTGCTATTCTATTTAACTGATTGAAAAGCTATCGAAATGATTAAGGAATGCTTTTATGGGGGTGTTTTAGTGACATATGCTGCGAAATGCATGGGTAAATACCTCCAAAATGGGGAATCTTAAAACCGGGTATATATAAAGAAAACTGTTTTCATCGTATATATCTTCGCGAATGTTCGCACTTGTTATCTTGTTGTAAGAAACCTGACATCACCTATACGTAGTATTTCAACTCCGCTAGAATTTCTTTCCAATAAAGATATCTTCTGGTAATTTCCTTTTCAGCACGAGTTATTTTTCAGTTTTCTTTTTAAACCTTTCTTCCATTTCCAAAAGAAGTAATATTATATCTCATTCATTCATAGAACTAGTGCGAGCTAGGAGAAGCTATTTTCCAAATCGTTCAGAACTAGAATAGCGTGTGGTGAAACTATATTCTTACTCGTATATCAATGGAAATAAAGATTAGTTCTCTTATATTACTGCTTCAGTTATGATGTTAAAAGCAAAAACTGTTTAAAAAATTCTCAAAACATTAAACAAAAACATTGTATCGTGTATTTGTCTATTTATGTGTTCACGAAGTGGAACGTTCAAGACTGAAAGACGCAAAATGGTGGTTACATACGTAAGCTATCACTAGTTCAGTGAAAAAATTCGACATGATAGAAGCGTACGTGAACAATATTGACCAACCTCCATCCTGTTTGTACGGAAGTTAGTTTAGACCGCTTTCCATCTGTTCATACTTAAAGTATACAAGCAAGTATCCATCTTTTGACTAAGGGGCGGAAATGCCTTCATACTATAGCTATTCTCGCTGGGAGAAATCTCAAAAGCTTTTGCAGGTAGTTGTATTATTCTCAACAAAAAAGAAAAACAATTCTAACTTACGCATTACCGGTGTTACCGGACTATAAGTATTGCTTGGACGTCGAGAACTATCGGGTTTTGTAAGGTCTTCGAAAGATTTCAGGGAGGTTAAAAGATGGCGAATTCTTCGTTGAGTGCTGGCAAGCTAAGCATAACAAAAATATCCACTAATTATCTAGAATGATTAACTCACTAAATTACCTAAATACAAATATTCTTTGCTTTATTAGACATTGAATGAAAATCCCTAGATTCAAAGGACATTTAAAAAATCAAATTTTCTTTGATTAGCTTAGAAAATAAGATAATTTCGACGATGATAAGTTAGGCTCGTAATGAGCCAAGGTTGGCTGCAGCTGCCGACGCTGGTTCGAGACTCGCCCCGGATTATTTTTCATTATTCTCAAACCTGACAGAATCCAAAAATGTGCGGTTTTGATCACTAAACTTAGTCTAACGAGATGCTCTTTTCGAAGAAGATTTTTTTGAATCGTGTGGTTTTGGATTTGGTCTTTTCAAGCCTTTACCGCTAATCTAGCCATAAAGATTATTACATTTTTGGCGCGCCGTGTTTTAGCGTAATTTTGAAATGGTACTAAATCAATTTGTGCACGAAATTGTACTTTTTTTCACGCCCTAAAACTGATTAAATATACATTCACTAGAATTCTCAGTCATTCAAGAAATTTCCACGAGTAAAACAAGAAATCATACAGACTAATAGTCTTAAAAAAATTAATGATTGTTGATGAATTTGGAAAATTTTTGGTCCATGAGAAAAATCAATATTAAGTTAGAAAAGATTAAAAATTATCTGTACGTTTCTTGCACAATTTAATTTTTAAAATTTATTAGATTTATTGTTTTTGCTTGATAATTTGTTCCTGGTATTAGGATATACAGAGTCAATAATGAATTATCTATTTCATTTTTTTGAAAATTGAAAATTTTGCCTAGGAAAATCTGATAAGTGAAAATCCAGCAACTTGTTCGAGATTGTAGTGAAGTCGTAAGATTATGGTGCTCTGCATGAGCTGGTTTTTCTCACTGATTTAAAATCATTTATCACGAAACTAGCGTCAAAAATGCGAGGGAGTTATTGAGAAATTAAAATCCTAAATTGAAAATTCGTTAGCCTTATTTTTTTTTTAATATTTAAACGAGGATATTGGAACAACAAAATGGTCATCGAAGTGGCGGGCGGTGATGCTCTTGAACGCCAACCACAGAATATTACATGTCTTATTTTATTTCATTAACTTCGATAACATCATCCTGTTCTCTTTATGACTTCGAAAACATTCTAATCTACCACCTACCTATTCATAAAGAGTTTTAATTTTGTCAAGAAATCTTGAAATATTCTAAGATTATAGATAACAGTTTTGCTAAGATTTATTTTTCGACGTCTGGAAATAATTAATGATGTGACTTGGAGAAACCAAGTTAGCAGCGACAAAATAGCTAGATTCATTTTAAATTGAGTTGTCTGAGATACTAATAAAAAGGTAATGTCATTATTTTCTTAGCTCCTTTCCATATTTTCTTTCTCTTCTCGCAAAATTCCATACTTTTTCAAAAGTTTTTATGCTGCTTTTTCTAGCCTCGTATCCAAAAGATAAAGATCTGAGCTCTCTGAGAAATATCCTTTTCCCAATCAAAGGAGGACCAGTAGAGATAATGTGTATCTAAACTATCAGAAAAAGCGTTCAAAAGATTTGATTTGATTAAAAGTCTAAAGGTTTTTATTTATCCATCTTTTCTCAAGCACTGTGAAAAATTTAATTAAAAGGTAATTTTTTTTACCGAAGATCGAGGGGAGAAAATGTTGCTTTTTTTAGCTCCCAAATTGAATTTGAAATCTGGTCATAGCATGAACTATTCATAGCACTTCAGTCCAGAAAAGACTAATTATTCCTAAATAGCCTAATCGTGCCATCATCAATACCCTCATGTTAGCCACTTCGTCTGTTCTCCAGCAAATGATAAGGACGGTCTTCTGATTAGCCAGATACTCTTGCGGTTTTGAGTCATATCTCATCCACGATCAAGTCGTCAGTCCTTTCAGATGTAAATTGCCACAGTAGTGAAGAGCCCTTTCAGTAGATTCCTTAAATTAGTGACTCGGCTATGCTTAATTAACGTTGGACAAATTTTATTCATCTGAATTGATCTTTATCAGTGCTGGCAGCAGACTATTCAATACGATACTTGCCATTATTACTATGAGTTGTGCTGTCTTATTGTCAAGCGGAAAATCGAATGACACGCGCACGTGTTGCACTTGCCGCGCACCGTGTACATGTAAACCACGCTATAAGCGTATCCCCTTTTATGCGCATTAAATAAATATCTTCTATTTGCCTCGTTTTTCTCCGGTATGCAATATCTCTTAGCTATAGCCCTCCGCTTTTCCTCTTCAATCATTTTCGTTCAAATTTCATCATGACGCTTATTTAGTTTTCTAGCGACCGACATGCGATACGTAAGAGTACATAAGATTGGCAACATGCCTTTTTTTCAACTGACAACTGACTTAGAATAATGGAACTACTTGACAGCGACATGCAAAATACAAGCTACCAGACAAAAGTAGACAAAAGTAGAGCTATAGTTTATAGTATTACAGACTTTTTGGGAGGAAATCACGCAATGTTCTTAATTTCTCATCCTTGCGGACCTCACTTGCCTACTGTAACTTATAACCATTAAGAAACATCTGCTTTGAAAAAAAAATGATTTATTTTCGTGAGACAACAAGTGACAAAGATACTAAAAGTCTGGGAAAAGACGATCAACGACATTGAAACCAGACTGCATTTTTATCATTTCATGTACAGTTTTCATTCCATTCAGTATGCGTACGGTAACCCGTAATTTCCTAGCTTGCCACAAGCTTAGAACATTGAACAATGTTTGGCTACTCTATTTCATAATTGGCCTTGTTTTTAGAGGGTCTTAATATGTTTTTTTTTTACGATTAGATTATTAGGCCTCTTTTTTTTTTTGAGTAATAATTCCTACTTCAGATACAATGAGCACTACTATAACACGCGTGCATGTGGTGACGCCCATCTGGCCGCTCCGCTGGTTCAAGTCACGCACATCATATCTATGGAAACGTTACGTGACTGATATACGTAGTGTGGCTGGTCACGGCGTTATGTGCTACCCATATGAATGGTGCGTCACGCATGCATGGCGCAATGAAGTCACGCACAATTTATTTATGTTTATCTGTATGATATTACCGCTATCACCGTGACATGTTAGCAATGTGAGTAGATGGTACCTGCTACCTGCTACCTGTTCTGTCAGTCACGCACATCGGTTACACGGATATTGGTAGAGCAAATTTCCGTATAAGTGTGAAAAGTCACAGTACACGGCACGGTTACGGTGCGGCGCGGACACGGCATGGAAATTCGAATGTTTTCATGCACGACACGGCAATGATACGGTCACGGCAAGACACGAGTCCATGCCGTAAGTTTTTCATAGTCATGATACGAAAACTGCTCTATCAAAAATCATCACCGCAAGTACAACAGTGGCGCGCGCAGCTCAAAGGGTCTAAAAGCATGTGGAGGCGCCCGAGAAAGGAAAACTTTCAAGATATTCAACGAAAAGGAGAAGAGATAAGAGAAGATAAGAGAATAGCAGCAGAAAAGAGAAGACTGAAAACTGAGAGAAACGGGGAAAAGAAAAGGAGGAATAATGAAGATGAGTAAAATATAAAGAAGGAAACATCCTTCGTAAGATAGAACAACAATAGCAATACATAACCACTTTCGACAATGTATAAAAAAAAATTAAGAAAAAAAAACTGAGAGGAGAAAAGAACTTCAGTGATCGATAAAATTTAGAGGTCCAGACTTTCCACACACGCACGGGAACCTTGTTTGGGCTGCCTGTGGTTGACAGGACACAGTGGCCTGGACATTCCAGAAGGAAGAAGGGGCTGAACTACACCACAAAATACAACAGAAAAACATGGTAAATATCTCACTAGAAAACAATCTTTTCCACCCTTTATCATTGCTGAGCTCAATTCCTAGCTTAATACATGACTATGATATTATTTTTAAGGCTGAGAATGGAGTGATCGAGGAATGGAATGCAAAAGTATTGGACGCAAGTAAAGACGGCGATGTGGTGAAGTTCACCGTTCAAACCAAAACGGTGAGAATTCCTTGCCTTATAACTCACTGTTCCAACTAACTAACTAACTATCCAGCTGTGTACTATGTGTTAAAAGAAGATTTGTGTATTTTAGGTTTTAGTTTCCGTATATTTGTTGTTTTCAAGTTGATTTTAACTTTGCATTTTGTGGTCACATGATGATGGTTATTTGATCCCGTCTCAGGTCGGTCGATCATGAATTATTTTAAACTCGCTTAGAAAGAACCTTAAAAATTCATTCAATAGCTGTTTTATCCAAGGATCAAAACACTAAAACCTTTGAAATTACAGTTTAAATGCTCATAAATATCGTCATACTTCTAGTGTTAGACGAAAGCTGAAAGTAAGCTCAAATAGTCACTCCAAACGAAAGTCAAAATAAAGATTAATAATTGAAATGTCAAGGTTTGATTTAATCAATCTTAAACAATATACAACATTACTTAGAATTATTTGGTGATTAATGGTTTATTAAGTACATATTTTCACAAGGTAGTTATAGGAATCAGAAAAAATGTACATGTTGGCTCGGGTAAACAAATTTAATTCAGTTCAAAACGTTATACCAGCACATTGAATATTATGGCTTTTATAATTAGCATTATTTACATATCCATGATTCTGTAATGAATTAAGGATGACAACTGTGTTTATACATGATGGAATTCATGTTTAAATGCAGTGAAATTTTCGGTTTGTGGTTGCAATCAAAGCAGACTTATCTTATCAATTGTGGAAAAGAGAAATGGCCTTTTGGTGGTTAGCTAAATTATCTAGCATTTCAGCAGATGCTGAATGATGCTAGATTTACAGTATCTACAGCATATGTTGGGGTTTCATGGAATGTTTGTGATGATGCTTTGAGCTGCCATGCAGTTTACAATTTTGAAGAATGATTATTGCAGCCAGGCATGACACAGAGCATACTGCAGTATCACAGACCAGTATTGTCAGTGCACATACATCAACCTTACAGTATATTTAACAATTAGAAGACGAACTCGAGATTTCTATCGGCTGATAGTTGACGAGGGGCTCCGGCCCCGAGTCAACTATCAAAGCCGATAGAAATCGAGAGTGAGTCTTCTAATTGTTTTAGTAAAATTCTCAACGAAACTATACGATTGCAAACAAGAGGTTTTTTTACGAAACTTCACAAAATCGCGAAGGGAAAGCCGCCATTTTTTTCAAAACAAAGCCGGCTTTCTCTACCCACTATCTATCGGCTGATAGATAGTGAGTACGTTAGCCAATCAGAATGCAGGATTTGCAATAGTATAGTAGTAGAATTTTACTAATATAAGTTAGAGCAGTTCTCGTATGACTATGAAAATTCTTACAGCATGGACCATGCCTTGCCATGACCATGTCAGTGCCTTGCCATGTATGAAAACATTCCACATATAGGGCTGTGTGTGAGCTGTGCCATAAGCAAGCTGCTGTGACTTTTCATGCTATGCTATGCTGTAGCTCTTCACCCTCGTACCAAATCTGCTCTAAGAGTGAGTGATACTACTATCTGTTACTCAAATTATATAACTATTTGTTGTTGCAAAGTTCTTATTTATTCATTAATTTTGGACAAATTTGTAATCAATAATGAAGTCCAACCAGTGATGAAAAAGTATGGGAAAAAGTGGTGAAGATATAGATTTTCTATTTCTTCAGGAGGACCATGACAAGGAGAAAGGAGTGATAGTGCTTCGTGAATATGATGATTTTGAGTGGCTCTATCACTGCTTGACAACACAAAATAACGTTGATGCTGTGGTGGTAAGTTACCATAGAAGCCATTTCATTGGGTAGCATGGGTGGAAAGGCACAAATTTGGTGAGATATAAATGCTGCTATGTTTTACCCCAGGGTATCCCATGATGCATGTGGTTGCTATGTTGCTATATTGTACCCTCAGGGTATCCCATGATGCATGTGGTTGCTATGTTGCTATGTTGTACCCTCATGGTATCTCATGATGCAATGGATTAGTAAGAAATTTTACTTATGAACAGCTTATCAATATTGTTCGCATTTATTCCATTTTGTAGGTACCACCCTTACCTGCCCGACCCGTTGTCACAGCAAGTGCTGCTGAAGCCAAATCAAAGAAACAACTTGGTATGCAGACATAGATATGAATATTGTAATATGATTATTACGTAGTATGTACAATGAATTTGAATAAAATATACCATATAAGTAAGGATACTGTATATTATTCAATAGGGAAGGATGCTAAAACAATGGTGCCAGATGAATTCGCCAAAGACTGTCGTAACCTTGAAAAGTAAGAGTAACATACTTGTTTATTGTCCTGTATAACTTGCATCTTATTTACTGGTATTGTTGGCATTCTGTTTAATGGACCATGGTCATGTTAATTCCCATGAGAATAAAAACCCTTGTTTAACCCCCCTGTCTATCCTCTCCCAGAAATGATTCGATGTGAGGCTATGTGGGGAAAATCTATCGTTCCAGCCAAAATGGCTGCTGCATGAAAAAGGTGCATAAATGTTCACTTTTTGAAATTATTTTTTTTCAGATTTCTTCAACTCATTTTAGTCCACCCTGCCTTCAAAAAGGATGGAGTTTTAGAAAAATTCTTGACAGAAGAAGAGGTACATAGTTATCTAAATCATGTTTAAGAATATATAAACCATTTAGACCTGGAAGTGCATAGCTCTGTGGGTTCACTTGCTTCTATGTTTGACCAATGGAATCTTCATATTAATGTATGAATTTTGGTGGAAATCAATCAAGGGTTTTACATGACATTGACATGCCCTTGAAAAAGTCTGTGTTTTCTGTCCACCAAAGTTCTACTGTATTTTGTTATGATGGCAAATTGTATGATTCAACATGTGTGATTGAGAAGCCTTGTTATATGCAACCTTTGTAAAGGCCTAGCTCTACTAAGCACAAATGTACAATCAAGATCTATGCACTTCATAGTCAACCCCCAATATACATGTACACCCCTTGCATGTGACATCAAAGCAGCTCAATTTGGATGACAAAACAAAATAATTTCAACCTTCTGAGAATTAGAAACTATTGTTTTGTCCACTAAATTGAGCTGTATTCCGAATTGCTGCAAGGAGTCATGGATAATATTTTTCAATTTATTTATCATCATTAATTTCTTATCATCAAATATGAAGTGTGTATCATTCATCTTAGGCTCCAGTCAGAGCAAAAGTCAAGAAAGGCTTGTTTGGTAGTCTTAGTAAAACTGTTGATGGAGTCAGATATCAAGGATACAAGGTACTGTATCTCTAAGAAAATTTTGAATTTACTCAAAGAATATTTAGAATTGTTGTAATACATAACTTATCATACATTTTCCATTTTTTTGCATTTCAAGGACAGAGATGAAGACTTCCAGAAGCACAGAGATTTTGTAGATAAATATTTGCTGGCAATCAAAGAAGCCAATATGGTAAGGAAGAACAGTCAATCATTTTAGTCAACAAGTTCATCGTCATTCTTTCATGTTCACTTGATAATGACATCTGAAGATGTCAAAAGGTCAAGATATTATTCTTTTGCTAATTTTTCTTGTGAAAAACATCGTCATTTGTATTTTATGCTGGGTTTCAGAAACTCTTGCTCCAGTGCTTCTTCAAGTGAAGAGCATTAGAGACCCTCCTAATGAATATAACACAGATATCCTGTGTTCTGATTGGCTGTGTTTTATGCAGTATGGTGTAACCGTAATTATACTACACTGTTCACATAAGCTAACTTGGATATTTTATTTTCTTGTGATTTTTAGAATTTGACAAAAATGATCAACTGCCAACAACGTAAGTACACCAAACTTGAATTTGTGTAGTACTGTAGTCTGAGTCTTTACCCTAAACATCTGAAATAACAGTGTTCAAGATATCCAGGGTGAAATTGCATCATTAGTGATGCAAGACCATGGGACACACCCTCAAGTTTGAGATACTGTATCTGGGATGCAAGATAATGGAACTCCACTGTATATGAAAATCAAATAAGGACACCCTGGTTGCCTGAACCTTTCCAGTACTTCTCAGTGGTACTTTTTGTTTGCTCTGCCCAGCGGACATGGGGAAAACTAAGAATTATTGTCTCATGTGTGCTCTTTGGTATCTTGGTTTGTTGTAAATCATAGACTTATTTTTGTTTTCTTGGTTGATTGCATCCCAGGAGTGGCTCTGAGTCTTGGTGAACTGAGTGCAGCATTGTCGACAGCTGCAACTTTAAATGATAACAGCTCACAGAAATTGAAACCGTTAGTATCTATTATCATCATGCAGCTTGCCACAACCTTCCTTCATTTGATAGTTATTTATGGTGAATTCTTGGTTTGTCTTGTAGGTCTTTTAGCATATTCTCAAGTGCACTAACAAGTGATAAGGTAAATACAATAAAAGTACAGAGAGACTTGCAAAAGTATGACCACATTTAAGGAGGCTTGAAACGATTTTCCTTGAAGGAGAGTGTGAGCACTCTTAAAATGACGTAGCACTAAATCATTTGAACTTGCATAAGGAAAATTTTATCCTACAAAATCTCATACTTAAACTAAAATAGCTCAGAAACTGGATAGTAATTTTTTTAAACTTTGAATGTGGCTTTTATTTAAGTTTTTGTAAAATTTTAAAAATTCTGTAATGGGGGACGTACTAAAATAAATTTTCAATTTCAATTTCAATTTCAATTTCAATTTCAATTTCAATTTCAATTTCAATTTCAATTTCAATTTCAATTTCAATTTCAATTTCAATTTCAATTTCAATTTCAATTTCAATTTCAATTTCAATTTCAATTTCAATTTCAATTTCAATTTCAATTTCAATTTCAATTTCAATTTCAATTTCAATTTCAATTTCAAATAATTTTCACCATGCAGTTTTTGAGTAATGATTTTTTTTAATGAAAAGCTTTATACACATTTGAAGTGTTCTATCGTTGTCATAGCAACGTATTATGTCATATTTTTATGTTCATTCCAATCTTCACTTTATGGTCACATTTTGAGGGTCAACTTACTGTCATATATTAGTCATATATAGTTTTTCAGGGTCGTTTTTGTTAGTGTATATGCAAGCTCAAAAACCCTTTCTAGCCTCCTTAATGTATTCTCATACTTCTATGCACAGGCTCTTTGCTGCCAAATGAGCTTGTACTTGCTTTATTTTGTAAAAACAGCCAACTTCGCATCAAAATGAGTCAGTTTAATGTACAAAAGTCAGGGCATAAAAGTATGGGAATACATTAAATGTGGTCATGCTTTTGTGCGTCGCGCTGTAAATACCTTGGGGAGGATTACACCTTCCAAGTTTTCCAAACTTACTGTTCCTTTTGATATCTCACCAACAACTTCATTTCTTCCTCATTGATTTTGTAGGATTCATATGAAGTAATGAGCACCAATGATGACAACACTCTTGGTTTTACTTTAGAACTGTATAATCGCTACATGGAATCAGCTAAGGTAAGGAAAGGTTAATTACTGTACGGCCCTCTAAAAACCTCTCAGATTCTCTTCACACTTTATTGTAAGCTTTGGGATTCTTAGGTTTGAGCTTGTATCTCCCTCCACCTATCCAGTTTCCTCCAAATTTATCCTACAGTAGGTAAGGGCCAGTTAAGGTTCTCTGAAAAACGTACTGTCTCCAAACTTTCTTGTCTGGGAGTTTTGGAATTCTTAGGTTAGAGCTTGTATTCCCCCCCCCCCCCCACCCCAATCCAGTTTCCTCCAAAACTATCCTAGTTAACAGTCATACTGGCAAAAATGTATCACTTACAGTATTAGTGTTGGTAATCAAATTTTCGTGGTCTTACAGGAGATGCTGTTTAGACGAACATGTAAGATGGTTGAATATGAAAATGCTGTCAAAGCATTGGAGAAGGCAAAACCACAAAAGAAAGAACAGGTATAACTAACTGACCAACTGACCGACCGCCTGACTGACCAACTGACCCCCTGACTGACTGACCAAGGGACTGACTGACCGAACAGCCTACTGACATTAACCAACCAACAGACTAAATGACTGATTGATTGGCCAACAGACTAAATGACTGACTGAGTAACCAAGAAAGGTGATCATGTTTGAATGTTGTTGCTTTTGTAGTGCGAAACTGTAAAGAATGAGACGGAAGAAGCTTACAATGAAGTCACAGAACTGGCAGCCTCTGAGGTATGATGATCTTCCACGCACCACCCGACCACACCCCCTCATTCACCTGGTGAAATAAGCGGGATACTCGAGGGATCGCGTACCAATCATAGAGGGATTTACGGTAGCTATATCGTGGGGCATAAGCAACTGAGCGAGGTCTGTATTTAATAATTTTTTGACTGATTTACAGATGAGTCGGTTCAGTCGCCAGCGTGTCTTGAGTCTTCAGTCAAGTTTGACCCAGTACGCAGAGTCCAGGATCAAGAATGGTCGAGATACCTATGCCATACTCGCCAAGTTACTAAACGACGTCAAGAAAGCCAGTGATTCTTAACTGGAACGTCTGTGATGAAAAAAATGGGAAATTGAGATGATAGTGAACGGTATATCAAGACATAGTATGTACAGGTAGTAGTATTATGGGATATATGGGCGTCTTAATGACGGATATGATTTATTAATGGCACGCTGTAGAGCGGTGTCCAAAATGAATGAAATTTTTGTTATTATAGGCCTCGTTTTTTTTTTTTAAGAAAAGCAAAATTATCAAATTCAAAATATTCTTTACAAATAATTTACACTCAGGGACGAGCGTACAAACCATATAGTTTTGTTACTTAATGTTGAAGAGTTACTATCGCTGATAGACAGGGGTATTCGGAACATTGTGTGAAACATTTAGACAAAAATGAACCCTCGTATGGTACATCACATCACAGCACACCACACCACCACTCCACTCCACGCAACGCCACACCACACAGGCACACACCACACGACAATGCATCACGCGACGCTACACTACACCACACTCATGCACACCCCATCACATGCACTACATCCACAAAAACAGCTATCACATTACAGCACATCCTCACTGAAATACTTACTAACAAACCAAAAATGTCAACCCAAAGCAATTCCAAAAACGTAATTTGAGCAACCATTCTTAAACCATAAAACACTCAGGGCCCGTAGAGAATGATAAGCCAACGCCTTGAATGTAAAAATTCATGTCATAAGGCTTGTTATTTGGAAGAACTGTCAATCCTACACTGAAAATGCTGAATGTTATGATGTTTATTCCTGATGGCTTGCAGTCATTGTACTGAATGAATGCATTGCCTGCCATGCGGTCATGAGTCCATGAATATCTCAAGAGACTATTGGTGGAATTCAACAATTTTATACTTTAAAAGTTTATTACGAATCGATTCAAATTCAAATAAAAATCAAAACTTATTCTTTTTTATAGAAAGTAGTCTTGGTCTTATTATGTAAGTCTGTTATCTGCATCTTCGATGACACCGTTACTCAATAGAAACACGCATTCGAGCAAGAGATTGGCATCCAATCGTCATTGATCAGAACACACGTTGAAGTGTATACAATTGCGGTGTTTTCCAATTATCGGTCAACTATCTAATCCAATATTACTATATCCTGGGATGTGAGACTACGTGAGACTTTTGTCATGTTGGATCAGTAATATTGCAAAAGAAGCCAGCAAAACACTGTTGAAGTTCATCCAACATGGCGCCTGTGAGTTCACGTATACACCAGATTTGCGCAGCTCACCTTTTCTCAGGTATAATTTGTTCTAGTGTAAAATGATATTACAGCTGTGATTTCTATAATCACCTGTGTGAAGGGTAACAGCTTAAACACTTGCGCAAGGATAGTTCCAAGCAAATAAGGACATAATAGACTAGCTCACTTAAGTAGCGTCCCACTTACCTACGGTTTTGCAAACGTATGTGATCTTAACATGGAATGGCTGTATCAATACTTTTGACGTGGTTATTTTATCGATTTCATGGGAGTTTATTTTTTGGTCTTTATGTAAGAGGGTCCTTGAAGGAGGGAGAGAAGTATGGATGGACAGACGGACGAGAATCAGGACAGAGAGACGCCTTCAACCTTCAAATTTTATTGATACCCTGAAACAACCTCTGGGCTGATCAAAGTCAGGTTAAGGCTAATCAGTTCACAGGTCGAATTTGAATTTAGCCAGTTAGATCTGGCGACATAAGTCTTCTGTTTTTTTTGTTTTTTTTTCGTTTTGCCATAGTGTCATTTTGTTCCTTGTTTGGCTTACAAAAGGTGCGCAAATACAGGAGAAAATGTCTTCTTCATGGACTTGGGTCTCACTTGTACCTGAGTAAACTCTTCAAATCTATCTTGATTGTTTTATTTACTGCTTCCACTAGAGTCCTCGGTTTCCTCTTATCAGTTAATGTAGCGCTCGAATAAATGGACTCAAAGTTTACTCTGCTGCTCAGCACTCGAGACAAACGGTTCCCGCGAAATGGTATAAATGATGACCCAAGATATGGGAGTTATCATTCTTCTTTGGAAGCCAACTGAGCGATTTAGAAGACTACGAAACAGAACAAGATGAAGGCTGTCTTTGTTGCACTGTGTTTGATTGTAGTTGTGGTGGCTGAGGAAAGAGAGCGTCGGTTCTTAGTCAGTGTAAGTATTAATGAGATTTTGTTAGTGTGTCTTGGTATATGTTCTACGATTCTTGTGATTTACTGTGCAAGAAATTCATTGACATACGTTTTTAACAGTGAATTCTTTTTTCCCCTAGCGTTGCTCGGCAGCATCGGACTGCGGTGCTAACAAGTGCTGCCTGTTCAACAAAATCTGCTCACCAAAGCTTCCAAAATACTCTACCTGCCATCTTACGGTAAGAATAACACTTAGCTACTCTTTGTACCTTTCCCTCGTAGCATTCTGCAATCTTATTAGCCCACCTAAGGGAGGGGCCCAGATCTTCACATAATATCCTACGCCCTAACTAGTAAAATTCGCCCTAAGATTGTAATAGCGTGCAATAGGAGACCAACTTGCCTCCCCAGTACAGCGCACCAAATCCTACTACGGTGCATAATGATGACATCATTAAAACGTATTTTTTAAGTTGTATCATATTCATGTGTCTTCTCGGCACAACCGTTAAATTAAAAAAAAATGGGAAATGGGAAAACATTCACCACTTTCCATACATCGGTTCACTGGTCAAACACAAAGCAATGAGTCGATGCTGCAAGGTTCAAACTTGAATACCCCTTTGAAACTACCTTGCAGCCTCGATTGAATGCTTTATCTGTGACCAGTGAATCGACGTATGGAAAATGGTGAATTACGTCAGCACTATAAGGGTCTATTCCAAATCCGTCTTCGTAGTAAGAATTGGGCAAGTAAGTACAATAAATATCTTATTGATTTGTGTTATTGTATGTGTCTAAAGGGTGTCACAAAATGCGGATGTGCTGATGGTCTTGAATGTCGTGTCACCAAAGAATTTGACGTCTTGGGACAGAAAGTAACTCTTCGTCAGTGTATGACCGTCGGGGAGCCAAGCGTGGTGGAAAAACTCGAAAATCAGGAACTCAAGGAAATGTCCCAGACCAGGAAGAGGAGATTCCTTATCGATGTGAGTAGGGTTTAGCAAAGTAAAATAGTGAAAATCTGAAAATGTCGAAATCAAAATCCAAGTTTGGAATACTTGTGTTATCTGGTGATCATTTGATGAACGAACGACAAAAGACTAAATTGGTTTAGAAAAAGCCTACTAATGGTCTATCACCAATCGAGCCCTGTGATTGGCTGAGCTACTAGGGGTCTATTAGTGATAGACCTCTAGTAGCGAAAAGCGCCGGTTTTGAAAACCAAAAAATATATCTGATTTAAAGCAAAATCCAAAACTTTTTGCATCCTTTTATTGGACCGATTTTTACTAGGAGGCTATTGACTCGTAGACCATTCGGACTCGAGGACTAATTGTTAAAGATACTTGTTTCCATAGCCCAAACTGCCCTTGTCGAGAGAGGGCTGGAATCCAACCCTAAACTTAACCAACACTAGAATCAGTTCCAGTCCTTTCTCGATGAAGGGCAGATTTGGCTATGGAAAGAAGTGTCTACCGACCAAATAAAGCTTTTCTCAGCACTGCGCATGCGCGCGCATCTAATTCAAGAAACGTGACGAGGCACGAAGCGAGCATAGGAATTGTGGGGTTAGAATATAGGAGGAAAATTTGAATAATTTTTCCATACAAAAATAAGACTCATTTACTCAGGGTTAGTTTTGTTTAGATTGCGCAACTTCAACGGTACGAAACACTTTGAAGAATAGTCCCCTTCACAGTTCCCTGCGCCATCTTGAAAGGTAGCCGTGCCTTTGCAGCGAAGCGAGACGAACGGTGAGCTTGCAGTTATAGAGACATGTGAATAATTGTCCAAGGTGTTAAAAAAGGTCTCTATCATTGCAAGGTCAGCGTTCGTCTCGCTTCGATGCAAAGGCACGGCTACCTTTCAAGATGGCGCAGGGAACTGTGAAAGGGACTATTCCATGGACCTTTACTGCAGCACAAACCCTGAGCAACAGACAATTGAAAACTGGAGTATTTTCTTTCAGACTTGCGCTACCGAGGCAGACTGTGGCGATGGCAGGTGCTGCTTGTTCGATAAAGTGTGCGCTAAGAAGATCCCTAAGGACATGACATGTTATTTGACGGTAAGTAACCAAATGGAATATTCATGAGAATTTCTTTCTTTCGCTGATTTGTCCCTTCTCATTACCCTCGCACTCACCACCCCCCGCCTCACAGCGCGTGCGTGGATGGGGAGGGGGGATCTTTATTAGGCACGCCAATACTGGAAAGAAATTCCCCCTTCTCTTACAGTGACAGAATTTATATTTCTAGGTCTGTTACAGATACTCTGGGATGTGATGATGCTAAAGATTTATTTTTTGCAAAAAAAAAAAAAGGTTTAAATATCGCTCCAGTCGTACAGCACCACCGCAAAAATAACAATGGATTCCAAAGTAGGCTTGATTGCGCAGTATTATTCACACAGCCGTGATGAATATAAAGGCACTCACTTTCCAGTTTAGTTTTCACCCTTAGCTTTTTTCTATCACTTTTAGAGCAAACACAAGTGCGGCTGCGCTAATGGATTGGAGTGCCGCGTGACCACCACTATTGTCCTGCCAATCAGTGGAACAAGAATACCCATCAGGCAATGCGTACCACCAGTCTAATACCATCCCTCGACTTTCTCTCCATTGTGACAAGAGATTGATACCGATCAATACTGCTAAATCTTAGACTTTAGATTATGATGTAAGGCATTAAAAAAACTGACCTAAAATCGAACAGTTGTAGTCAAATCTTTATAGTTTTTAAAAGACTATGATAACTTGCGAACATTCTCAAAAGAATGAAGTGAATTTGGCGGTCATTCTTGTTGGTTGGTATAACAAGAGGTTCTCTCACTTATGGACAGACTAACTGATCGAATCTTCGGTCTATAATGATCAATTTTTCTCATACTTTCCGCTCCAAAATGTGCTCTACGCCACAATTCGTAACCAAAGCAACGAACTTATATTTTAGTTTCGAAAGTATTACCTGTTTATTTATCTGCCAGCTTTATTTATTTATCTATTCACCTAGTTTCGAAAATTTTCTTTAGTCATACATAATAAGAGCCCATCCAGTTTCGATAGCCCATCCACTTGTCTCTTAATCCTGAGTAATCTTTCCTCGAGAGGTTGGAGAGCTAGTCTAGAAGAATGTTTGCGCAGGCGTTTTTTTTTTTGTTGATTCTAATACAAACTAGATTTGACCTCTATAGAAACGTGGACCACTTATCAAAGCCTTTGATGAAACTTACCCTATCTAGAAAAATGAATATGCAAAGACGTGAAGGAACTGTGGGTGGTGGGTGCTGTTAATGCGCCTCATTTCACTACTATATTAGTGCATGAATTTAACCAAAATATATTGGGTTTTTGACATTGTCCTCCTATCGCAAAACATCAATCCCTAAATCCCAATAAAATATAGCGTTAAACATATTCAATCACTATGCAAAAAAGCTGCGCAATCACTTGCTGCCTTTTCAAAGGAAAATCAATGCAGTTGAAGTTGAAAAAAGGGAGGTCTAGAACTTGACAGGTGTAAGGATTGCATCAGTAGCTATAGATATATTATTGTCAAACTCTACTGAACCTCAATTTCTAATATTTGTGCTTCATTTCTGAAAGGACAGAGATTAGCGCAGGAGATGTTAGATGTGGTGATTATTTTTTCGGTCTGTAAAAAAACTTGAAGTGAAGAGTGCATCAGTAGCAAAAGATATCAATAACAAAACAAATTCAACTGAATCTATCTCCGTTACTTTTTTCCTGCGCTATTTCCGAATGGGCAGAGCTGAGTGCAGAGGATGTTAAGTGTCGTGCGCAAACTGAATCCTACGCAGGCTCTTCAAGCCATCGAGTTGTAAAGCATCAGCAAATCTATTACCTTCAACAAAGTAAGAACCCTCTTTCTACGAAGTGGAATACTATTTATCCTGCTGTCCAGCAATTCAAACTAACTTGATTTCGATATTTACATGGTATGGTATAAAATCTACGGAAAATTATCCTAAGGTCACACAGTCTTGAAGATTTCAATCGTTGTGTACTAACTACCCCGGTGACTTATAAACAAGATGAATACTGTATTTGTTGCATTGTGTTTGTTTGTTGTAGCAGTTGCGGCTGAGACAGGAATAAGAGAGAGGCGCTTGTTTTTCATCAAGGTACGTATCTAGCAAATTTCTGAATATGAGCCATTTTCCACAATGTTGTCTTCGTATCTCGATGCCTTATGTTTCTAATGGTTTTTTTCCAGCGTTGCTCTTCTGAAAACGATTGCGGTCCCAACAGATGCTGTCTGTTCAATAAATACTGTGCACCAAAACTTCGCTTCAAGTACGCTACCTGCCATCTTTCTGTGAGTAAAATCTGCTTACCTATCTTTATATTTTTGGAAGCTATAGATCTAGACTTGTAGATGGTGCTGCTTATCCGCTGCACATCCCACCACTGTGGTCGTGAGTAGAGTACACCAACCCCTTGAGTTGAGTTGCTTCGTTTTTCTCTCTTGTACTATGAAGGTTTACCCCCAGTTTTTCCGGATTTTCCCCTACACAAAAATCAAATCCAATTTTCTCCGAGAAGGGTGGGGCATCTCGTTTGTGTCTCGTTCGTCCGCGGACACTTCCTTGGGAGCTTACAACTTTCCCTTTTGTATATTTGATATATATTTTACAACCATCCTTTCCCTTAAGGAGCTCTTCCGCGAGGTTCGCTCTACACACACTGCCACTACGTTCACTATGAAAACACTCACATGTAGATTCTTAGCTTGTGCTTGTGATTGCGCTTTTGCAACACACTTTCTGACAATATATCTCGACTAACACTTGATCATCGTTAGGGAATTACCCAATGTGGATGTAGAGACGGCCTCGAATGCCGCGTAACCAAGGAATTCAACATCCTAGGACAGAGAGTTCAGCTGCGTCAGTGTATGGAAGCTGGTCGTCAGCTTGAAGTAGAGAAGCTCGAAGATGAAGACCTGAAGGAGATGAGCGAATCCAGAGAGAAGAGATTCTTACTCGATGTGAGTGTTCTTTTTATTTTCGTAGTTTGATGACCGCAGTTTTCATTCATTTTAATTTGACACTAAACGGGTCAGTAGAAACACGAAGGAAAGAAGCCGGTGGGAAAGAAGTAAAAAGGGAAGCCCAGCAAAACCTCCCTCCTGAGGCGTGGAATTTTTATACCAAAGGTCAAAAGATGCGAAATATGCTGTATTTTGATCTCCTCTACTTTTTTAACTGATTTCATTTTTCATAACCAGAGATGCACAACAGAAAACGACTGTGGAGATAACAGGTGTTGCTTGTTTGGCAAGTTCTGTGCCAGGAAGATCCCAGAAGGCATGACATGCTATTTGACGGTCAGTAACTGATGTATTACAGATAGATAGATAAACAAACTGACAGACAGACAGACAGACCACTTACTACACGATACATATACAAGCCAACAAGGTTCACAAATACTTTGCAAGTCGTTAATCACTGACTTAACCGGTTTGACCTTTTTCTTCCAGAATAAACACAAGTGCGGATGTCAAAACGGTCTGGTGTGTAAAGTCACCGCCACCATCACCATTCCTTTAATTGGTACAAAAATACCCATCAGGCAGTGCGTGCGTCAAGAATAGAACCGGAAGTCATAGCTAACTTAAAACCACTTTTTCTCATGTAGTGAACCTTGTCAACATGTGGATTAAAATCCTAATAAACTATTATCAGGCATTGAAAAACATCGTGTGTTTGTTGTTTTTAAGTTTTGGAATACATGAAGTATTTTGTGGTATTTTGTATTTTGAAATGGTGGTCCTACCGGAAGTCCATCGGCCTGCGTTAGACTGGGGACATATAGAGGCTCTGCAGGTAAAGCTGAGATTTTGCAATCTATTTCTGCCGCTTCAGTTTAATTTCAAATATGGATTTTCTGAAACATTCTAAACTGCGTCGTTTGCCGGTTAAATCAACCAGTAGATTTTAGGAAAAGAGAGAATTGCGGGGAAATATTCGGTTCATTTGAAGGGCTCCCTGTGTAAGGTCCTGCTCTATCGGGATGCCTAGGCCCGAACAAACATTCGGCGCTCAATTCTCTTACCAACTTGCGCGCGTGATCCTTGCAAAACGCGTACGCCTAGCTGTTACCTATACAGCTCACTGCGCGCATGCGTCATGGCTGTTTTCAGTTCTTTTCAAAATATAATGAATAACATCATGCAATATATTGGAAGATAAAAATAAAATTTTCAGCACTATATTACAGATATCAACGGTATGCCATCTTGGTCAGTAATCTTGTGTCCAGTTTTTGTCGGGCCTTATATTTAGTTTTTTCCATCACGTGGGCTCAGACAAACATTTTCATTTTTTTGAAATTTAATTTACTTCTATACAGTAAAAACCTGTGTATAAGAACTTAGCTTTTTCCAAGTTAGCCTAAAAAGGTTCTTATATGTAAATGGATTTACTAGAAATTTAGGCTATAAATTTTACGTTCTTAAATGAGTTCTTATATATTTTTATAAGAAAGAGGATTGTTTGGTAGCTGTACATTATATCTAAATATGTAAATATACAATTTATTTTCTCTAGAAACTTCTAGATAATAAACATAACTAAAACATTTTATGTACTTTGAATGTATGTCATTCAAATACTCCATATAAAATCAATAAATCAAACTTTGTGTATTGGTAACATCTTTACCTGGAGATTTTAGATTCATTTTTTTTCTTTTTTTTTTCTTTAGATTCATTTTGTAAAATAAGAAACTATCTAAAATTTTAGGCTAAAATAGGTGCTTATGTAAGGGGGGTCTCAATTGATAATTTTAGCCTAACAGGTTCTTGAAGTTCTAGTGTTTCTTATACGCGGGTTTTTACTCTATGAGAAAATATTTTCTTTGGTAAAATTGCTTGATATATGCAATGCGGAACGAAAAACAAATCTAAAAAGGGATTTTTCTATTGAGTAAAATATAGAACTACATACGATTTTTAGTATGTATATCAATTTTATTTTCCTTTTCTATTCTCTCAACAAACTGATACTGTAATATGATAATTATGTCAGTGTGATAATTATATCATAATTATATTTTGCTAGTCTATTAACTCTTTCCTCCCTCCCTCCCGTCTTCCCTTCCTTCCGTCGTTCCTTCCTTTCTTCCTTCCTTCCTTCCTTCCTTCCTTCCTTCCTTTTTTTTTTTTTTTTTTTAGCAATTAATAGTAATACTTTTTTTATTGGATGCCTGTTTCTCTTAAACTAAAAATAATTACGAACTGAACTCTTACAAATTTATATTATTTATCAAGCTAAACAAACACCTATCCATACAGAAACTGAATATTGCTCTGAATATTTGGTACTTGTCTTTAAGAGGACACTTGCATTGTAAACTGCAGTTACACGAAGCAATAATGCTACTTTCGAAATCAAACAATGCTGAATCGACAAAACATTTATTCTGCTGCTCCTCCTTAAAAACCATTATCCTATCGTGTTACATCTAAGAATGGTATAAAAAGGTGCCTGGAACACGATGTAAGGTACATTAGGATCAGCAATTCTATAAACCCGTAACACTTGGTGAGACACGAAGACAACTCCATCATGAAGGCTTTCATTATTGCGCTGGCTGTGGTCGTTGCTGTTTATGGGGAACCAATGGAAAAACGGTTCTTAATTGACGTAAGTTTAACTTTTTTCTTTCATATCAGTGGCGTAGGCAGGGAGTAGACGCACCTCCTATGAAATTTAAGTTGCTATTTCATATGTATGATTTATAACAAGAAAAGAGAAAAAATTTGAGGAAATCTATATGTTCTTTGTCGGGATAACAGAAAAGCCCATTGAGACACTGATCATGATTGACTTCGTTTGGTCCTTCGTTTGGGTTTGCGGCAGGAATTCCCCTCCTCAACGCCATTCCAAATTCTATGAATTTCGCTCGATGCTCTTTAACGCTATATATACAATCAAGGACATTTAGGTTATTCTTATGATTGAAAACTAACCTCTTTTCTTTCTACCAGCGTTGTTCAGCATCATCGGACTGCGGTGCTAACAAATGCTGCTTGTTCAACAAGGTCTGCTCACCAAAGCTTCCTAAATACTCTACCTGCCATCTTACGGTAAGAATACCACTTAGTCACTATTTCAGTTATACCTTTGATCGTAGCATTCTGCAAGCTCATTAGCTCGCCCTTCAGGGAATGGTCCAGATCTGCACTATGATACTCTAATGCTCATTAGGCTAATGTTTGAGTCCACAACCCAGTCCACACTCACTACCACAGCATTTAATATCCTGAGCGCAAATCTCTCAACTCAAAAGTTGTTTTTGCGGAGGGAGGAAAGCCGGAGTACCCGAAGGAAAATCCTCATGGCAAGGGAGTGAACAACATATCAAACAAACTATATTCACAAATTTCAAATGAAAAATCTTGTTGAGAGACTGAATTAACGACACATCAAACAACCTCTATTCACGTTTGGCTCCGTACAAATTTCAAGTGTTCTTTTTTTTCTTCCAGGGTGTCACACAGTGTGGTTGTGCCGATGGTCTTGAATGTCGTGTCACTAAAGAGTTCTCAGTACTGGGCCAGAAGATTCAGCTTCGTCAGTGCATGGAGACGGGTCTAGACACAGCTGTAGAGAAGCTCGAAAACGACGAAGAAGAGGAACCAGGCAAGAGAGAGAGGAGATTTTTGGTTGATGTAAGTAGAAAAAAATTATTCGTGCAAAATCACGTAGTTCTAATTAATCTGGACATTAAATGAGGAAAGTGGGGAAATGCATGAAACAATCCACCAACCTCATCTCGATAATTGCTTGGGCTGTGATTCTTTACCGGTAAGACTGGATTTAGATAAAATTAGAGATGTTAAGAACCACTAATCCTGTGGTATAGATTCTTGATTATGAAATGTATATGTGATCGTACTATACTGAATGGACTCGGAAAAAATTCTGAGCCCCAGATGGGAATCGAACCCACGACCCTCCGTAAGCTAGTCGGACGCATGTCGTGGGTTCGATTCCCATCTGGGGCTCAGAATTTTTTCTGAGTCCATTCAGTATGGTACGATCACATATACATTTCATATTCCATCACCATACGCAAAACCAACATTATCATAGATTCTTGATTAGAAGAAATTTTTATAATAGATCATTTTTATTATCGTGACAGAAATGCACAAAAGAAGCAGACTGCGGAGCTAACAAATGCTGCCTACTGAATAAAGTTTGCGCTCCTAAGATACCAGAAGGATCAACCTGCTTCTTGTCGGTAAGTCCCACAGATCAAGGAAATTCATTGTCGATAATGTTGCCCCATTTAGACCTTGTGTCATGCCCTTTGAGAATAAGCCTTTCTATCTGAGTTACATGCAGCAGTCTAGTCCATGGATGTTAGAATGAAAGGCGAATGGAGAGACGCATTACTAAAAATAAATCTAGGGACACACGGTTCAACATCTTTTTATTTATATTTTTTATTTATTAACTTCACAATCATGAGAGCATAAATACATATCAAAATACAAACTTACAGTAAAAATTACAGCTACAAAAAAAAAAAAAAAAAAAAAAAAAATGAAGAGAAAATGAACAGAAAATTATGTTGTGCCCTACGCGATCGGTTGAGGGTCGGACCAATAGGACACAGGTCCCATACGAAGGTCAGCCAAATATAAAGTTACAAAACGATAATAATAAAATACGATATTAATATTTACGTTATTGCGCAATCGATGTTGCAAGCCATCTCACACGACGCATTTTGTTGCACGCAATGTTACTGAAGTAGAAAACGATCCTACTTCAGCAACATTGCCTCCAATATTGCGCGCAATGTTGCACCGTGTGTCCGCATCTTTAATCGAATCTGGTCGCCCAGAAATGGCGTCCAGACCATTTTGATCGTACGCTCCCGCAGAAACCAATCTATTAATGTCCAAGATGTGGATCCAGAACTTCATGAATGACTTCCAATCTATTTTCCATTTCATTTTTATTATTTTCTTACCACAGCAACATCACAAGTGTGGCTGCGCTGATGGACTGAGCTGCAGTGTGACCACCACTATTACAATCCCAATCATTGGCACACAAATACCCATCAGGCAGTGCGTAAAGCCCGAATAAGTCGAAAGGATACGGATAACTGTTTTTTCACATTGTTGTCAAAATTTTCACTTTGATAAAGACTGGAACCAATAAATTTATTCATGATTAAAACGCTGTTTGTTTTTTATCTGAATCGGGAGGAAATCCACACCATACACCTTTAGTGTAATTTTTGACTTGAATAGAGTTTCGCGGGCTGTGATTTGTCGAACGTAACGACCATGCAGTTATTTAATCTGATATATGTAACCAAGGTATTACCACTGGATTTGAGGGGTTTAAGAACTTTCTCGCGACCCAACATTTCCAGTTGCACGAGTAAAAGACTGCGGAAAAATACAGTACTACTTTACTTGATACTTTCCCTCCAAAACGATTCACGAAGCCGGTAATTGATGCAATTTATCGTGACAATAGGCCTTTTCCAACAACAGGTCACGTGACCCTATCCCCCTTAAATCGAGCAGTCGTGTCAAAATGAATATCAGAAATGAAAAGAACACCTCGATATTAGTAAGAAGGCAAAGTTTCAGCTCATAATGTTGAGTATAGGAGAAATGGCGTTAAACATAAAATTCAATATTTTATAAGGATTTGTATGGGAAGAGTGCGGTGGTAGGCAAGGTACAAATCTACAAATATGAAAAATATGCAAGACTACAACAATTTGACTAAAGAGAATATTTTTGTTTGTTTGTTGTTGCCGCTGCTGCTGTTTTTGTTTGTGTATATTTTGTGTGTAAACTCTGCTAGGTCTTGCACCGTGAAAAATATGTTCGCATTTTTCGCTACACCTGCAACCACAAGTACTCCCCCGTCCTCCCCACCCATGGTAATTAACCCACAATGCTTTGGGAAGCAAAACACAGGTATCCCAAACTGACAGTGTTAGTAAAAATGGCGTCAAGTTGGAGGATATTTGCATTTACTTGTTTGGTTGAAGAATATAATAAAAACGATCAAGGTGAGTCTTAAATGCTAGAAAAACTTTATTTATAATCCAATGTAGTACTTAGCTAAAGAATAGTCTCAATAAATGAGCTGTTTGACTACGAGATACGATGAAGTAATGTCTTAAATTATGCAGGTAGTTTGAACAGGGAAGTTTGAACAACAAATATAATGTTCTCAAAATTTTTAACCGTTAATAATGCCATAAGCATACTTATCGAAAATATATGTATACATTTGTTTATAGTTAAGCTTACATAATTTTTCAAAATGGCTTCTCCAAGACCTCTAAATTATAATGATGCGTAACTGATGAACTTCTTTGAAGTTCTATTCTCAGTTACTTGCTATTCTCTTTACTGGAATATGTACTCCTTACGATTTCTAACATGAAACAAAAACAAATGAGAGCTAATGATACTGTATTACGAGTGAATTTAAGGTCTGGTGACCCAGTCTTTTGCTTTTGGGTGTCCCCTGAGGAAGGAAAACAGAAGACTTGTCCTTAGCACCAAGGTCCCCCTACTTTCATGTGAATGGGTTCTCATATGAGGTAGGCTGACCTTACTGCTATGGCTAACTCTTTTTTTGGTGTCCCCTGGTAAAGGAAAACAATAGACTGGTCCCTAGCACCAGGGTAATCCTACTTTCATGTGAATTTCATGTGTGACCCTACTGCTAAAGCTAACTCTTGTTTTTTTGGTGTCCTCTTGGAAAGGAAAAAAAAGACTTGTCGCTAGCACCAGCTAGGGTCACCCTACCTTCATGTGGAAATCTCTCATGAGGTACAGGGTGACCATTCTGCTAGGGCTACCTATTGCTTTTGGGGTCCCCTGGGACAAGGAAAACAAAAACACTTGTCACTAGCACCAGGGTGGCTCTATACTACCCGACTGGGAGGTCTAGCTCTTTTTTGGGAGAAAAGACCCTAGCACCAGGCCTAGGGTCACTCTACTTTCATATGAACAAGACTTCAGATAAGAGCTGAAAGATAACAAACTCTAGAGTCGAACGAACAAGTTGCAACTTTTGTATGTTGCAGTCTGTTGGTGAATATTTTTCTTCTCATCTCCTCAGGGCTAATTCTTCTTTTTCTTTTTTGTTATTAGTTACAGCACTGATGTATTCCTAGTATATGAAGGGTAATGCATATATAAGCCGGATAATCTTGTGGCCCAGAGACATGGCTATTGTACACAAAAAACCTGGAATACTGGCATATGGTAAGAATTATTTATTTATACTTGAATGGATAATCATAATCAAGCACCACATTACAATACATAACAAAATATAGCACATCTTTTAAAATATCTACAAATTTTATCATCACCCTGAAACAATCTCATTGCTTGTCAAAGGAAGGGCATGGCTTATTCACAGATTGAATTAGTGTTAGCATGAATGAGCGCAGTGTGCAGCTTTTATTCCACTGTATATATTAAGTGTATATACAATGTATATTGCACTATATACTAAGGTATGGCAATCATTTTGATAGTATATTATTGTTAATCATCTTCTTTGGTTTCTTGCAATATGAAAGTAACAATATCATCTATTGGTTACCTGGGGGGAGGGGGGTACTCCCTATAATAGACCATACAGGAATACCGGCTTCTGAAAGGGATACCTTTTTCAGGCCCCAGGTATAGAATAAAGGTTGGCAATTTGTGAGTTTTGGTAAAGAAAAGGGTTGGAAATTCGTTTAGGTATAGAAAAGGTACATGTATGTGAATGCGGTATGTTACCAGGCAAAAAAGTATATAAAAGGAGTACCTTTTTGCTTGGTATATAGAAGGGTAAGGGGTTGAGAGTCCGGGTGGTGCATCCCTGTATGAGATGCCCTGAAGTACCCCCCCCCCCTTTGGGATCTGTTAAAACCACACATTTTCAGTAAATATGCTAAATCTAAGGTATAACAATCAGTTGAATAGTCTTTATCAATTTCCCTTCACCAACAATCTTAACTATACTTTATGGTAGCAGTGTCATCAATACCAATAACATTTTGTACCCTATATCTAAGGTATAACATTCAGTTGAATAGTCTCTATCAACTTCTCTTCACCATTGTTCACTAATACTATAACAGTAGCAGTATTATCAGTACCAATAGTTGCATTCCTAGGAGCTCGAAATGAAACGCTAAAAAAACCCATCCGTCCTCTTCTGATTCTTCTTCTTGCTCTGCGTATTGGTAATTGAACAAATCCTCTTTTATCTCTGACTTTGATGACCAGATCCTTGTCTACACGAGCGGCATTATAGAGACGAAATACAGTTGTTGACTTCCCTCCCCTCTTTATGGTGTTTTCTGTTTGACAGAAAAACAGTCCAAGAAGAACTGACTTTGGTTCGATGATGTAGTGAGAAATACGTTCAAAAGGATTACCTTCCATGGTAATGCCTTTGATTTTTAATTTTAGGGGTCGGGAGGGTGGCAAAAATTTTGCAATGTAGCGCTTTCCGTCGGTACCGTTTGATGTAAGGTTGACGTTCTTGATGTGTTTGTTGTGTTTTGTAACGAGTTCCAGCTTCAGGGTGAGTTTGTTGATCTTGTCAGCGCCAACAACATTTATGATGAGTTCGCTCGACTTACCTAAACAAGAAAAGCAAAGCAAAGCAAAGCAAAGAGCCTTTGTAAAGAAAACTTGACAGGCGAAAGCGCGTGTGGTCTAGGAATAGGGTCTAGGAATGTGGTCTAGGAATGTGGTCTAGGAATGTGGTCTAGGAATGTTGTCTAGGAATGTTGCGGAAATTGCTAGATTCCAGTGATTTGAAATTTCTTGCCCGTGTCTTGCATAGTTTAGTAGGATATAAAATAAAGACACAAACCAACAAACAAAGACTAAACGATAGAGGTTTTTTCAATGTCACCCTTCATAAATGAGTGTATATATTTTGACAAGCAAGGAATGAAAGAAGTTCCGAGGGAAGAAGGACGGCAATGGCCGGCTTCTATATTGTTTTCCCTTAGCCAAAACCGATAATAAGCAACTCACCAATAACTGGATTTGATGTGAAGACTTTGACGTCAGAACGAGGTCTTTGAATCGTAACAAGGAAGTAGTGACTGAAGTCAACGATGGCGTCACTGGTGGATTTTACATCAAAGGTATACTTTCCCGTGATTACAGATGGTGATATCTGTAAGGACCACTGGCCTATCTTGGGGGCTTTGATCTCGTAGAGTGTTGTTGTTGATAAGGAAACTTTTTCTGCGGTTTTTATTGTACCTTTGAAATAAGACAATGCGACGGTTAAATTGACTCTGAATGAGTAAGATAAAAGTAAGTCATGCCAAGCAGATATTTTGATGCCATTTGTATAACAAGTTCAAGAGAAGAAATACATACTCCCCACTATTGTGATGGCAATATGGCTGAATGTTGCGTGACATATTCCTAGGACCCCGCCCATAGGATGAGCCTTGTAATGTAATATATTTTAACATCGATCACATTGATTACTCAGTCTCCCGAGCCAGAGGCTATGAGTAAAGTATTGGACGCCAGATCGAACTGAAATTTAGAAGTTGATTTTTGCGGAAGGACGGAAAACCGGAGAGACCTGAGAAAAACCCTGGAAGCACAGTAGAAAACCAACAAGGAACTTCCCTCACGTAATGGTGAGCCCTCCAGGCTCCAGGCTAGTCTTGATTTCAAAGGCACATATATGAGGCGGCATAATAGCAATGCACACCACCTGTGCTTCCATTCCAAAGTCAAGTTTGGATCCGAGCCAGAAATCGTTATATAAAACTTGATCCAACTTAGGACACTTAGGTAATGCGACAAGTTTCAAGTCCTTCATTATCATTACGTTAGTCAGTATACAATTAGTATGCACTTCGTGACTGCTAAGATAGGCCTTAAGATAACCGAGCAAAAATGATAAATGTATAATGACCAGTGTATAGGAAATGCAAAAAGACATTTAACCTGATATGATTCTCCAGCCTTTTTCGGAGTAAAAAGTATATCATTATATTTACCTATGGGATCTTTCAGGACAACACCTCGGCCATCATTCGTTATATCCGAGTTAAAGCAGAGCAACATGGTTTCCACAGACTCGTCAATCGGGAATTTGTAGGTTCTGTTACCAGCAGACCTTCGTTTTCTTTTAGGTACGATACCAGAACCTGTAGTAACAATACTGAACCCAGGAAGACTTTTTCCAATGTAGTTGCTCATTTTTATCATTTCGGTTGCATCTCTAAACCGTAGTACCCGGCCTGCCGTTGCCTGGGCAACAGTGGAAAAATTGGTATCACCCGCCCTGCAAGGACCTCCTGAAATATTAGATAGAATAGTTATTAAATTAATAATTTTTAGATGTCTATAGGTATTAGACGAATCTTATTTTTACGCTGCCACATTGAAGGATCCAGCAAATAGGGGCTCAAGTCCTCAAGGACAAGGAATGCCTCGTAAATGAAGGAAGCAAGTTCTTCACAACAAGACAAATTTAGGAACATTCTTCCTTTTCCCTTCCCTACTTAACTATGAAGAAACTTGACGTGGTTCTTCACTTGCAGAATTTGCATGAATATGAGGCCAAATCTTAACTCAAAGTTCCTACATCTGCTGCAATTTCTACAATACCTTTGTAAGATGATGTAAGAACTATTTTTCTACCTGTTACGAAAAAGTTGATGGTCACGTCAAGTCTTGTAGCAAAGTTGATAACATCATCAACCAAGTTGTTGTCCTTTGCTGTAGCGTCTGTAAATACGTACAGCGGCGATCCTTTCGTAGGTGCAGTCTCAAGGGCGGTCAATATCCCACTGAAGGTTAGCTCTGGACAATCTCCTCCACCTTTTGCTTTAAGGTTATTTATATCTGCCACAAATGATGCGTTCTGGAAACTATCCCTGTAAGTAAGTGGACCCATTTCTTGCCAAAACAAAAAGTAAAAAGAATAAAGAAATTTAAGTTATCTAATCAAATAAACACTGTTTTTTGTACAAGAGACATTTACTGACCGATCGCCGACTGAACGGCGGTCCACTCACCAACCGACTGGCGGATGGATGGATTGAATATGTGGCTACATTAAAAATAGGCCATTTTCAGGACATAATCACGTGACTGTTACGCTGCTGATTGGACTGAATTCGTTGGGTTGTAGCAGTGGTATATCAACACGTGACTGACTGTTTGATCCACTTGGCCTATTCAAGTCCAAAGATGTATTTGTAAAGAGGGGCTCTGTAAAGCAGATGTGATTGAGCAAGTTCAAATCTCTGTTATTTTTCCCAATAACAAAGTTTTGAACTTGCATGGAACCGATCCAAAGCATACAGATAAGATCACTGACCCCTGGACAGGAACGTGTAGTTCTAATATTTGAGCAAGAAATAGAACTCAGTTGTGACCTTCCGCGATGTATTCCCGATCAAATTGCTCCTTTACCAAGGAAAACAAATAAAACATTAGCTCTTCATTAGCAGTTCTCAAATCAATCGCCGAGAGAACTCTATTTGAAATTACTAAAACAAGTTTCAGTCTTCGGAATAAAAGTATGTTGTATTTAGCTTTTCTGTCAGTTTGGGGATGTCGTTGTTGTTCTTGTTAGTCTAAAGAAAGTAACTATTGACGTCAGTAGTTCAATTCCTTGGTTGCAGTTCAATGGAAGCCGATGGTGCGCACTTCACCCCCTATTTCCATCAGTGATCCGTTTCAAGAGCATTTAAATTAAAGCTAATAAAGAATGAGCTAAACTTTATTAGAAAGGAGTCAAATTAAAGCAGATACTTTAGTGTGTGACAGGATGGAACGTAGGACTTCTTACTTTGTTGGCAGCGCATTACCAATCTAGCTAAACAAAACTGAGTTTTTTTCTATTCTACTCACCAGGATCTCCAAAAGGAGAAAGAATATAATCCACCGGATTGTTTCTCTTGATGTTAATGACGTCTATTGCTATCTGTTTTGCAGCGGCTATCTCAGCGGCCATACTCCCGGTTGTATCGATAGCAAACGTCAAAGTCACTTTTCCATCTAATGCAAAAAATTCTTTAAATTTATCAGTAGGTAATGACGTTTTGAGATCACTAACGAACGTTGAAGCTGTGCTTGTAATGGATGCTCTTCTGTGTCGCCTAGATCGACCGGTGGTGAAAGCGTTCTCGTTTATCAGGTAGAAAGCTCTTCCGAGTTGGTTACGAGCAAAGTGGTACATTTTCTTCTTCACTGCTTCTTGAATTGAGGTCTTGAGTAGTTTAAGCTTTAGTTGGGAGTTTCGGGAACCTCTTTGAGACCCTTCAGCTATGCCTCGGTCGATTTCGTTCAGAACCTGGAGAAATTGGTTTGGTAATTGGTTGGTAGCCCTTGCAGTCGTAGTAGATCCACTCTTGCCACGACCACCGGCAACTTTTTGTGTCTGCCGAACAGTCGATTGCTCTATGATAGAATCCCTCGCTATATCCATGGCTGAGAAAAGGTCCAGTGAATTCACAATATTGATGGAAATTATCATTAAGATCCCCAAAACAAGCGTGCATCTTTGAGGGGACATTTTCACTAAAGATTACAACTCCTTGTTTACTAAAGACTGAACTGCTCGAGTGGCTGGAAGCAAGCTATTACATTTGTTCCTGTTTTTGAAGTTCTCGTAATTTAAGATGATATGTGATATATACGACCTTTGACTTGGCATCAAAAAGGAAAAATGATGTCCCCATGATCCCGGTAAAAAATTACAAAGCATTAGTTTGCTGTCTTGCACGTGAAAAACGATCGATTTCCCGGGTCTCATATATAAAAAAATACTTTCCAAACGGATAGCAGAGGTTTGTCATTCAAAATTCTGACTGAGGCGAAACTTGTTTAAGATAGGCAAAAAAAAACTCGTACACATTGATTGGCAATTATCCAACGCATATAGTCACTAAAGGGGCAACACAGCATGCATCTGGATTCTCTTCTTTCGTTTCCTTCCTTTCCTTCCTTTCCTTTCCTTTCCTTGCCCCTCCCCTTCACTTTTCTTGTGCTCATGCATCTATGAAGAGACATTTTTACAAAAGGTTTCTTATGCTTCCTTCCTTCCTTACAATGTCCTTGTTTACTGAAGAACTGCTCGAGTGGCTGGAAGGAAGATAATATTTTATCCGTAGTTCTGTAATCTCAGATCAACCGGATACGACCGATATTAGTGGCCTTAAACTTTGTGCCATAAAGAAAGTTGTTGTCGCTAAAGGAAACTGAAGATTTCCGGATCAAATCTACTTTACACTGAATACCAGTGTTTGTTTTCCAGGTCGCCTTTAACATGGCGTTAAAAAACGACTTCCGGTATGATAGGCTTTCCTAAAACTGCATGGATAGCAGTGTTTCTGGCAGTGTTTGTTGTTTTAAAAAGAAAAATGACTTTTAAGGCGCAGACACACGAGGCGATTTTTTTTATGCGACGTTTCATGCGACGTAGCAACAATTTAAATTCGCACCGCGTGTGACCACCCGTGCGACGTCGCAAAAAGTAGAAACAAGTTTTTGATTTCTTTCTTTTGGAAAAAGTTCATGATTTTGACGAACATATTGAATTCTTAACTCATTTCAAAAGTCATGTTCTTTTACATTTACAGTCATTTACATTTTTTTACAAAGATGACCATTGCTCACCAGCTGAGTTGACTTTCAGAACAAACTCAAGGTCAACCAATCAGAATTGAGGATTCGACATCCTATTTTGATTAGCATTTCTCATCATTATTCTGCCAAGAGAATTTATGAAATACGAGTTCTTCCTTCTTTAAATCAATCGTAAACGCTAGTGAAACTCGTGGCGGAATTTTATTTCAATCAACAAGAAAAGTCTACATTGTGTACTCGGAAAATGCTTGAAAAATACTAACCAAAAATAGTGACCCATAATTCCTTTCGGGGAAGGCGATCAACTCAGCTGGCAGTGACACTAAAAAAACTTGCGCATTTCCCACATATCATCAGCGTCACATTGGAAGATTAAACTGCTGACTTGCTTTACTTGTAATTCTAGTGATTCACCTATATCACGCTTTCTTTATTATCCAAACTTGAGCTTTCTCAGTGCTGCACCTATATATATATAGCTACTAGGTGAAAAGTTCCCAAAGCGTCAAAGAGGGGAATATGACTACGAGCTATTTTTCACAATGCTAGATGATCAACATTGCATGTAGCAAAATATTTGAACGGTACAAAGCTTTAGTTTTCCCGCTACCGGGGTAATCGCTACCTTAGTTTAAGTTTTTATGCAATATTTGACAAATGGACGAACAAGGTCGACTTCAAGTCATGATTTCTGAATCATAAATAATTTTCATTTGCACTTGCTACAGAAAATAGGCCGGCGTGCCAAATCGTATATATGGTGGTCAAAAGTGCTCAACCATCGGGAATGTTTTAGTCAAGTGAATCGTTCAAGCTGTCGAAAGCCTGAAAAATGTTATCAAAGTCTTTATATGAGAAGAATCCAAGATTAAGAATACTGATTAAGGTTTTGAACAACTCAGCCAAGTTAGTTCTTTGATTATTCAACAACAAGAAGCTGCACAGGCAGTGATATTCTTTCAGCGCCGCTATTGACAGACACAAGGGCCGTATCTTTGGCGCCCACAGTAGCATTTCGTGGTGTTGTGAACTCAATCCTAAAGAAAGCCCTTCGTCCCTTTCTCAGTGTGCGATTATTTCGTCTTGGGTTTTCTGCAAATCCTAGTGTATCTTTGACTTCAATGTTTATCCTCTTATTAACTCGTGCGGAGTTGTAGAGTCGGAAGGTGACGGTAGATATCTCTCCTCGTTTTAAGGTGAATTCGTCTCCCGAGTACAAAATTCTGAGCTGAATGGATTTTGGTTCTTCAACCCCACGCGAGATTCTTTCAAATGGATTTCCACTCTTTGTTGTACCTTTTATTTTGAGTTTGAAGGGACTAGAGGGTGAGGTTAGGGTTGCGGTGTATCGGACTCCCTCCGAGTCAGGTGTTAGTGTAACGTCCCGGATGTGGTCACCATGCCTTGTGATTAGTTCTAGCACCACTGTGTCTTTGCGGATTTTGTTGGCACCAGCTAACATTATAATGACTTTAGTCTGCTGTCCTGTAAGTATTTTCCAAAAACACGACCATAACATTATTACTTGAGAAGAAGGATGCAACGGAAAAATGGGACAATGAGTATATTCTAGCAACAGAAAAAGTTTCAAAGCAAATTCAGAGGAACTCCGCTTTGGACAAAGTGAATTAATTTCCATTTTTAGAGGGAGAGGGGTTTTTGACATTGGCCTTTGCTTGCATTTGACATACATTTTCAAACAAATGGTGAACCCTTCAACTTACCTTTAAGTGGATCCATTGCTGGTACTTCATAAGGCTTTGTCCTCGACAGCACGAGAAAAAAGTATTTGAAGTCAATATTTTTGTCGCCGTGAGATCTGACAAAGAAGCTATACGGGCCAACAGTGGGTGGAAGAACTAGAGTCCAGACCCCTACTAAGGGACTCGTGATCTCGTAGACTGAAGCCTTCGACATAGAGACTTTACCGGAAGTAACCTTTACTCCTGTAAAAAAAATGGATAAACTGCATATCAGTATACAAACACAATTCAGGTCAGGCGGAAATCAGTACTGAAGTTCCTTTCTTTAATTTTTCTAGTGGAGTGGAGAATTACCTCTTGGGTCTAAGAGAGATATTAACGGTCCCTTGTTTGAGTTGTCCGTCGCAATAGAGATTGATATGGATTTTGCTGAATCGTCAACCCTGATGCTATATCCTTCACTTCCTACACTGCGTTTCCTCCGCGTTGTTCGACTGGAACCCGAGGTGATGGTGCTCGATGCGTCAAGGCCACTTCTGGTTAAACTCTTTAGAAGGCCAAGCTCACCACTGCTACTCAGACGTAAAAGTTGACCTGACGTGGCCTCAGCTATCTTTAAAAATGGATCAGCCACCAATGATTTACCGCACAGGCTGCCTAAAAAGGAGAAAAGAAGATACAATTTGATTGGTGTCTTTTTCTTGTGTGTAAAAATTATGCAGACAGACAGCTTTGAGTTGGTTACATAAACGTTTTAATCTGTTGCCCGCCAATCTTCTGACACTCGAGAATGCCCCGTTGATAAATGTACGACGTTTTATATATAGTTAAAATTGGAAATTTAGAACTGATAATCGATTAGTAGTCTACTTGTCTGCAATGCACTGTTTATGCCAGAGTTGCTTTATGTTGATAGCTTGGATACTGGTAAAATACAAAGAGGAGATTAGGGGTTACCACGATTTCGTTTTTCTCTCTATCCCCGCCATATTTTCGATATCCGGCCCTAAGTAACACTCTAAGCGCGCTCCCAGTCGTAATCTCTCAAAAACAAAAGGAAAAAAAATGGTTGCAAATGTACCTGTTGTATAAAAGTTAATCGTTATGTCTTCACTTTTTGCCATGGTAATAACATCCCTGATATTCTTGTCGGTGGCATCCTTGGCTGAGGCATCGGTAAATACGTACAGCGGTGACCCTGGGTCTGGTCCTTCATATATGGCATTTAGAATACCAGTTATGGCGAGTTCGGGACAATCTCCCCCGCCTGAGGCTTTGAGACTGCTTATGGCTTTTACAAATCCTGCTGCATTTGTGTCCTCTTCAAAGATAACTTTTCCTGTTGCTATTGAAATAATTACCATGCAAGTAAGAATACATGCAGTATTTATAAGAATACAGTTTTAGTCGAGTTAAAATAAAACATTCTATATGCCAGAATGAACCCAAGTGGCCCACATATTTTTATTATCAGAATTGTTTCTAAATTGCAATTTTGATTTTCGTACCGTAAGTTATGGACCGCAAATTGACCAATCATAGCGCGTAAAATTACGTTGCCATATAATAAATAATAAGAATACAGTTTGTAAAGGGAATAGATGACCATTAAATTAAGTACCTGGATCACTAAATGGCGCCAGGATGTAATTGACTGGATTTTCCCTCGGATAGTTGACCACATCGATTGCCATGCGCTTGGCAGTCTCAATCTCATCCGACATGCTCCCAGTTGTGTCAATAGCAAACATGAGTGTCACCTCTCCTCTTACTGCCATCAGTTTTTCAAACTTATCATCTCCCAACGTTCTTTTCAGAGTGTCAATAAAAGACGACGTATCGGGACCTGCTGATCTTTTAGACCTCGAAGTGCGTTTAGAATTGTGATCATCAATAAGGAATAATGCCTGTCCAAGTCGTTGCCGAGCAAACTGATACATACGTTTGTCAACTGCAAGTGTGATGGTATTTTTGATGGTTTTGATCTTCTTTTCGGAATAGCGCACTCTTGGTCCAGCATTTCTTGCCTGTGCAACGCCAACTTCGATGTCTGTAATAGCGTCAAAAAACGTTTTCGAAGGTGTCGCGCGGCTCGTGTAGGTCTTTATCTCTTTAACATACGTTAGGGCCGTCTTGTTCAACTTAGGCTGGAAAAGTTCTACCGTTCTAGCTGAGCCACGGAAGTACCTCATCATGTTGCGGCTAACAAAGTCTTCACTTGGAGAACCATTTGTCGGAAGTGGCAGCGGAATGGTAGTGAGATCGAAAGAGATATTTGTCGGCAGTGGCAGCGGAATGGTAGTGAGATTGAAAGAGCTATTTGTCGGAAGTGGCAACGGAATGGTAGTGAGATTGAGAGAGATATTTGTCGGAAGTGGCAACGGAATGGTAGTGAGATTGAGAGAGATATTAGTCGGAAGTGACATTGGCATGCTAGTGACATTGAGAGATATAGTAGTTGGAGGAACTGCAGTGGTTTTCTCTACACATACCGAAAAATCTGGGACGCCAAAGAAGGAAGAGAGTTTCAATGCAATAACGCATAAAGTGGCAACCACTGCCATCTTTGTACCAAAACCAGTATATGAATGGCGATATCCGAAAGGTGGATCTTTTTATAGCCTATCGCAGTGGGCGGACCTGTAACTCAAAACGTTTTGAATGTTGATACGAAATGTTGTGTCAGTACCCGTACCGGATCGGAAGAGTTAAGACTTCAATGGGAATGGTTTCAATGATTTAATTTTATCATTCTCGGGATTCCTCTTCAGAACAATCCTTGCAATGGCGAATATACTGCCTTTTAATTATCTTAAAAGAACCTGGATTCGTTTGTTTTGTCTTATTTTTGCATCTATGTTGTGAAAATCCGATCCTTACAGTTGCGAAAGATCGAGGTCAATGTCAGACCACCTGGAAAATGAGTCAGGGCGGCTGGAGAGAAAGTTGATATTTTTGTTTACATCGAACTTAAACACGTACAGTAATTGGGTCTATTTGATTTTTTTTTTAAGTACAAGTAAGCAACGTACATCGTTATATTCCAATTTATGATACCTTTGTTCAGTTCTCAGAGAAACCCCTATTCAGTTTTACTGGATTATGAGTCCAGAGAATTTAAAGGGGTTGTAGGAAAATGGGCAGCCGGTGAAGCAACTGCAGAGATGATAAACAGATTATTTATATAATCACATGCATGATGACACCAGAAGTGGTCCATGGAAAGAGACAAACAAGGAAGTCCTTCATGTGTAGAGACATTATAACATTACTGCTCTATTTCGTCCATTCTGTCTATAAAAACAGGCATTGTATGTAAATTATGAGCGATATATTTATTTACTTATTTCCATAGTGCATGAGACAAACATGAAAGCCCTTCATCTTTAAATATATTGTATCAACCTTAGCAATTCATGCCCTCAGCCCTTCAGGGTATTTAGTTCAGTGTTTCCGACTATAATTGCTTGATGTGAGAAATAACGACATTCATTTTCTTATCTTTTGGACTGATTCCCTAGCAATTTCAAGTTGCTTTTTTAGAGGTTCCGAAGATTTTGTATTTATGTTTACTGGCAAAAGTTTGTTCCGGATTTTGTGGACAGTTGGTTACTTGTTATTTCAATAAGCACAATCTTGTTTTGGTTCCACTTATAGATTTAAAATATGTCTGGACATGCGAACTTGCAGTTCCGCTCTGTGGCCTCTTTAAAGGAAGCATCAATCATCACCCTCGTTATCAGTTAAAGCCACAAATAACTACATATAGGCAAACAAGGAAGTAGTTGATCTGAAAAGATGCGTCCCTTTAATAAAAATGCTAACGTTAGAGTGGGAAACGGTACTGCAGATTCGTAGCAGTACAGTAGCCGTACCGTACCTTACCGTATCCCGTAACTACTCGTTGTGATTGGATGAATTACTGAAAGACAATGGGAAGCCATTTCAATGTTAAGGCATGTTGTACCGTGTACGTGCTGTAAGTCAGTACTGTGTGTTACGAAAACAGTTCTATATTTTCTTTTTCTTTATTACTGTGTATCATATTAACTTCATAGCAGGACCTAGATTTTTACTATTTTCGTATCTTTCCCTAACACCTTTTTCTTGTCGTTCCCTTAGTATTTTCTTCCACTTCCTTTGCAGAGGTTCTAACAATCTCTATGCACTGATTCGTATTGAAGAGAGTAACAACTTATTTCTTAACGAATTTTTTTGTTTTTATGAATGAGTACCAACTTGTTTGGTTTCATATAAAACTGACCACTTAACCTCATATACTTTAACGAGATGGAATGCAGATAATGTTGATGTGTTAGGGTACGATGTTGTCCCGGCCCCAGGGAATGGGTGATGGCTTGGTAATTGTCTATAATAGCTAGTCACAATATCACTCGAAGGTATCTCCAGCTATCAACTATTGCACTTAACAATCTGATCGCTACACCTTGTAAGAAAACTGTTATAGAAATAAACGAGATACCACTTTCTGTCTCGGTCTCGGTGTGATGGAAAACGTTATCGTTTATTGCATAACATATTTTACTAATAATCTTCTTCTTTGATGTTTGCCCTGACTTGTAGAATTGCAGTTCAAGAAGCTTATCATTCCCCTCATGATTGTAAGGTGATCAGTTGGTATCATTTTTATCCTTGAACTTTTAGCTTTAAGGTGTATTGAAAGCACTAATGTTTTTACTCCAGAGCCCATGCACTGATAAATACACTATAGATTTAGTGGACTCATATGTTTTCTCTGTTGGTATCTCTCTGTCTTTCTTTAATATCCTTCTTTTGTCTCTTAATCTGATGAACTCTTTTGAAAAAAAAATAAGAAATCAACCTGTGTTTTTCTGTATCGATCGTTCTTTTTTGCCCTTTGCTAAGAACTAAAGTACCATACGTTACTTCGACGTTCTGCCGCCGACATCGAAGAAACGCAGGCTATTTATGATTTTTTTCAGATGAATGGGGTGGGGCAATAGTCCCCTTTACGGTTCCCTGCACCATCCTGAAAGGTAGCCATGCCTTTGAATCAAAACGAGACATGAGGTGACTTTGCAGTGATAGAAACATGTGAATTGAATGTCCAAGGTATTAAAAAAGATCTACCAGTTTCATTGTTTCATGGTACCGGTTCATGGTTCGTAGCCAACATTCAAACGCTAACAGTCCTCAGCCCTTTTCCGTGGGATTTCGGGAGCAACAAAAAAGAATTGCGGATATCAGGATCAGATTTATACCCTGGGATCCAGAGCTTATTTTTACTCGCTCCGGCGTTTGCTGTTTCGAAGGGAAGTCGCGAGGAGTTTATTCGCTCCCTAGTAAAGGGAGCTCCCTCGTTTAGACCCACCGGAAGCGAAATGGAACCTCTGGAGCCCAGGGTATCAGATTGATCAACCACTGCAAAAAAGTGTACATAGGATAGCCAAGTAATTTTTTATTACTAACAAGAATATGGTTGCACACACTAAATGCTATTGAAAAAAAATAGGTCATAGTTTAACTGTCAACAATTTTTAAGGTAATGTTAAAAAGGTTTTTAACAGTTTTACCCTACTACAATCAGCTGTAGAGGTTGTGATAGTCTCTCAGCACCGTTATTCACCGAAAGACTAACAACAGCGGTATCACTAGTGCCGACATTAGCATTTGAAGGTGTTGTGAACGTTATCCTAAAGAAGGCTGCCCGTCCACTTCCAACTGTACGGACATTCCCTAGAACCCAGGCATATCCAAGCCGGTCCTTGACTCGTATATTGACCACCTTGTTTACGTTCGCAGCGTTGTAAAGGTGGAACGTGACAGTTGAGTTCGTTCCTCTGCGTAGAGTGAAGTCATTGCTTGAATGTAAAGTTCTCAGTTGAATAGACTTGGGTTCTACGATGTTACGCGAAACTCGCTCAAACGGGTTGCCTCTCTTTGTGGAACCTTTGATCTTTAGCTTGAAGGGACGGGAGGGTGGGGTTAAGGTTGCTGTATAGCGCACTCCTCTGCTGTCAGGCGTCAGTTGGATGTCTCGGATGTGTTTACCATACTTTGTGATCAGCTCTAAAACAACTGAGCTTTTACGGATTTTTTCGGCTCCAGCTACAGTCAAGACCAGTTTACAAGCTTGTCCTGCAAATGAGACAAGATATTTGTATTAATTCTTTTGAGCCTTGGACTGAGTATCTCTAGGCATATTAATTGACTCACCCAGCAGTGGCTCTGGTATCGGGACTTCAGAAGGAGGTCTTCTTATTGTCCTCAAAAAGTAGTATTCAAAGTCGATGTTGGAGTCACTAGTGGACTTGACAAAGTAATTATGCATACCAGCACTTGGAGGAATGACTAGGGTCCAGGTCCCTACTTTGGGACTTGCGATCTCGTAGATGGAAACCTTGGACATGGAGAGTTTGCCGGATGTGACTGACACTCCTGGAGAAAAGAAATATATTATTAAAGGGTATCATGTTTGACGATTCGCCTCCCTGAGGTTTGATCAAAGATCGCTGACAAACTCTTGTGTTGTGAAATGCGTCCATTCAAAACTATTGTATTTTGACGCTCAGTTCAATCACCCAGTTCTATTCATTAAAACTTCTTCTTTTCACCAAAAAGTGCTTATTCGTTGTGTTTTTCCATTACAGATCACGTGTCATTCCCTAGAGAACAAGGGGTGGGTAGATTTCATGAATGCCATGGAGCGGGGGCGTTATTGATATTCACCCTATCAGTCAGCATGTTCGGTCACAGCACGGACACGGTCACGCCACCGTGCGGGATTGTGCACTACGAAAACTACAGGGTATGATAGTTTGTAATAATTTGTACAAATTTTTACTAAAATTTCTGTTTACAGGAACTCACCTTGAGGATTTGTCAGAGAGATTGCTGCTCCCTGGTTTAGACGGTCAGTGGTGACACAGATGGATATCTTGCCTATCGAGTCATCAATCTTGATGTTGTACCTACTTGTTGTCGAAGCTGCTCGCTTCTTGCGGCTGAAGATATTTGACCCGGTGCTGATGATGTTGGATCCACCAAGAACACTTCCGGTGAAGCCATTGAGTTTTTGTAGTTCTGTAGTACTGGTGAGAGTGAGCATTTGACCGGAAGTGGCTTCAGCTAGTTGCATGAAAGGGCTGTCCGTCACACTTGACCCGCGACACTGACCTATCAAGCAAACATTGGAACCATAACAAGGTAAGCTTCATATTTTAAAAAAAAAATCAATGCCTTCGTTTGCCTACTTAATGACAGTCACGTTACCCAAAACTCAAAAGTTCCATTATTTTGTTTAAATATATAGTTTTTGATCGCGCATGACTTGTAATCAACATCTTTGATTGGAACATCTTTGTTTTTTTTGCCATGTTTAACTTAACGAACTGCTTCGGGAGCCGATAACATCGGTTTGTAGAACTGCTTTTGTCACGCACGTCATGACGTGACATCAAAGAGCAATGAGCATTTGTACGTTGCAAATCTTACCTGTTATGAAGAAATTAATCGTAACTCCCAAATACTTGGCCATTGATTTTACTTCGGCGATGTTTTCTGGAGTAGCATCTTTGGCTGAAGCATCAGTAAATACGTACAGCGGTGATCCCCAGTCAGGTCCCTGGTACATTGCATCTAGGATCCCTTTCATCGTTAGCTCAGGACAATCTCCTCCACCTTTGGCTTGGAGTTTGCTGATAGCGTTTACGAACAGCGCTCCTTCGGTAGTTTCTCTGAAGGTGACTGGTCCAGTAGCTTATTAAAATAGAGCAGAAAAAAGTTATGTTTTTGATACAAAATAAGCGGGGACCATAAATAGCTTATCGACCGGGGATGACGGGTGAGGAAATTGGGGGAACTCCCGGGGGGGAACTGACTTTTTTTGCCATTCACTTTAGGGGTCCCTAAGTTACAGAAAGTAGTTTATTTGGGGTAGCTTGGGATTTTGGGACTTTGGAAAAAACTAGAAACTTAAATAAAAATGTTTGACGAAAGCTAAACATGGATTGGACTCTTTAAAACTTGAAATAGCAAAAACAGAGTTCCAAACCGGTGTCCCCCATTCTCCTCCTCACCCCTCGTCCCCCAGTTGTACACCAGCTAGAGTATGTTCTTGCATGACTGCTGTTCTATGGGAAAGTTGACTGAGGTTAAAAGCTTATCTTTCTACATAAGGTCACAGTACGTGACATTTTAAAACAATGAACGATACCCATGCTCCGATGAGAACTACATAAAAATACATTATTACTTACTTGGATCACTGAATGGCGATAGGATGTAATTCACTGGATTCTCTCTTGGATAGTTTATAACATCCACTGCAATACGCTTGGCTGTGTCAATCTCATCCGACATGCTCCCAGTTGTATCAATAGCAAACATGAGTGTCACGTCTCCCATTACAGCCATGAATTTGTCAAACTCAGCAGGACCCAGTGTTCGCTTCAGATCGTTTATGAAAACCGAGGCTTCATTTTGGGTAGATCGTCTTGATCTTGATGTACGACTAGAATTGTGCTCTTTGATGAGGAACAATGTTTCTCCAAGCTTATGACGACCATACTGGAACAGTCTGTTCCGGACTGCAAATTCGATAGTTTTCTTCATCTTTTGAAGATTTGAGGATGAGTATCGAATTCGTTTCTGGGCTTTTGCATTTGCGACACCACGCTCTATAGTCATTAGAGCCTCCAAGAACGCATTGGACGGGGTTGAACGAGGTCGGTAGGTTTTTGTTTGACGGACAAACACCAGTTTTGTAGTTGACTTGGTCTTTGCTTTGATTCGCCTGATTCTCTTCCTTCTGCCCTTCTTTGTCTTTCTCATCTTCTTTGCGGCCTTTCTCCTCTTTTTTGCCTTTTTCATCATATTCCTTGCGGGCTTCCTCCTCCTTTTTGGCCTTTTCATCATATTCCTTGCGGGCTTCCTCCTCCTTTTTGGCCTTTTCATTTTCTTGTTCTTCTTTCTATTCGCCGTTATCACAGAAACTTTAACGCTTTTCAGATCTGGCTTCAATATCTGAACCGTTCGTTCTGTACCTCTAGAAAACTGCATCATTGTGTCGCGAGCGAAATTCATTGCGGAGAAGTCCATCGTAGAAACCATGTGTGCGGCAAACACCAACACAAGCCCAAAGGCAGCGCTGAGCTTTAGCAACGACATCTTGGAACTCCTGGTACTTTTCGCGAATTGATGAATATTAATTGAGTGAGGAACTTAAGTATAATCTTACTGGAAGAGTACTGACGTCATATAGCATGTTCTTTCATGTTTGGTCATTGTTTGGTCAATGTCAAGACATTGCAACACAGGAAGCCCAAAGAATTTTTTGTACCTATTACAAAGGAATTTATGTGGAATTGGGTATCGTATGAATACCTGAAGTACTTTTTGTAGTTAACTTACCAATGTTTGCATGTTTGTTCGCTTCTTGCTGGTATTCTTTGTCTCTACGAGATTAAGAGCCCATCTCAATGTCACTGGTTTATATTGGTAGGACCGTAAACAGGCTAAAACTCGTCAGATTGGCTCCAAATCTCGTACGGAGACAAAGAACAGCAGCAAGAACAAATTTTATTCGATATTTTGTCTGTTTACATTTGTGACTTAAGGAAACTTCATCTAATAAGAGCTCCAATATACAACATTCATTCATATTTTCTGGATTTGTGCAAATTATTTACTTAATGACATTGTGACATGATATTGGGTAATAACTGGCCAACTGACCTTATTGAATTCTTGCCAAAGACACCGGCAGTACTGGTGTGCTTGGCAAGAATACAATAAGGTCAGTTGGCTAGTTATTCCCCCAATATCATATCACAATATCACAGTAATGTCATTTATTGAAGAATTCCCCTGGAAAGAAAGCTAGGAAAGACAAGAAGATCTTACTGTTGTCTAAAGTATTACAGCGCGACGCGCAAAAGTATGACCACTTTTAATGTATTCGCATACTTCTATGCACGGGATTTTGATGAGGAGATGTCTGGTTTTACCAAATAAAGCTCGTTTGGCAGCAAAAAGCCCGTGCATAGAAGTATGCAAATACATTAAAAGTGGTCCGTAGTTCAGTATCAGATTCGTCAACCACTACAAAGAAAAAGTACATTTAGGATAGCAAAGTTGATTTTTTATTACTAACAAGAATATAGTTGCACACACTAAACGTTACTGAAACAAATCGGTCATAGTTTAATTGTCAGCAATTTTTAAGAAAATGTTTAAAAGGTTTTCAACAGTTTTACCCTACAACAATCAGCTGTAGAGGTTGTGATAGTCTCTCAGCACCGTTATTCACCGAAAGACTAACAACAGCGGTATCACTAGTGCCGACATTAGCATTTGAAGGTGTTGTGAAAATTATCCTAAAGAAGGCTGCCCGTCTTCTTCTTACTGTGCGAACATTCCCTAGAACCCTGGCATATCCAAGCCGGTCCTTGACTCGTATATTGACCACCTTGTTTACGTTCGCAGCGTTGTAAAGGTGGAACGTGACAGTGGAGCTCCTTCCTCTGCGTAGAGTGAAGTCATTGCTTGAATGTAAAGTTCTCAGTTGAATAGACTTGGGTTCTACAATGTTACGCGAGACTCGCTCAAACGGGTTGCCTCTCTTTGTGGAACCTTTGATCTTTAGCTTGAAGGGACGGGAGGGTGGGGTTAAGGTTGCTGTATAGCGCACTCCTCTGCTGTCAGGCGTCAGTTGGATGTCTCGGATGTGTTTACCATACTTTGTGATCAGCTCTAAAATAACTGAGCTTTTACGGATTTTTTCGGCTCCAGCTACAGTCAAGACCAGTTTACAAGCTTGTCCTGCAAATGAGACAAGATATTTGTATTAATTCTTTTGAGCCTTGGACTGAGTATCTCTACGCATAGTAATTAACTCACCCAGCAGTGGCTCTGGTATCGGGACTTCAGAAGGAGGTCTTCTTATTGTCCTCAAAAAGTAGTATTCAAAGTCGATGTTGGAGTCACTAGTGGACTTGACAAAGTAATTATGCATACCAGCACTTGGAGGAATGACTAGGGTCCAGGTCCCTACTTTGGGACTTGCGATCTCGTAGATGGAAACCTTGGACATGGAGAGTTTGCCGGATGTGACTGACACTCCTGGAGAAAAGAAACATACTATTAAAGGGCGTCATGTTTGACGATTCGCCTCCCTGAGGTTTGATCAAAGATCGCTGACAAACTCTTGTGTTGTGAAATGCGTCCATTCAAAACTATTGTATTTTGACGCTCAGTTCAATCCATCATGCAGTTCTGTTCATTAAAACTTCTTCTTGTCACTAAAAAGTGCTTATTCGTTGTGGTGCAACGTTTTTACATTACAGATCACGTGTCATTCCATAGAGAACAAGTTTGAGTTGTATCCATATTCACGTGTCTCCTCGTGCGCAACCATTAAAGAAAAAAATGATACTCTTGGGAATGACACGTGGTCTATCATGGAAAAACATTTCGCCACGACGAATAAGGTCTATTTCGTAAACATAAATCATTCGTAGACATGAGAGATAACTATGACCTTTTGGTACAGTGAGGGGTAGGGTAGGTAGATTTCATGAGTGCCATAGAGCGGGGGCGTTATTGATATTCACCCTATCAGTCAGCATGTTCGGTCACAGCACGGACACGGTCACGCCACCGTGCGGGATTGTGCACTACGAAAACTACAGGGTATGATAGTTTGTAATAGTTTGTACAAATTTTTACTAAGATTTCTGTTTACAGGAACTCACCTTGAGGATTTGTCAGAGAGATTGCTGCCCCCTGGTTTGAGCGGTCAGTTGTGACACAGATGGATATCTTGCCTATCGAGTCATCAATCTTGATGTTGTACCTACTTGTTGTCGAAGCTGCTCGCTTCTTGCGGTTGGAGATATTTGACCCGGTGCTGATGATGTTGGATCCTCCAAGAACACTTCCGGTGAAGCCATTGAGTTTTTGTAGTTCTGTAGTACTGGTGAGACTGAGCATTTGTCCGGAAGTGGCTTCAGCTAGTTGCATGAAAGGACTGTCTGTCACACTTGACCCGCGACACTGACCTATCAAGCAAAACATTGGAACGATTAGAAGGTAAGCTTCATATTTTCAAAAAAATTCAATGTCTTCGTTTCCTTACTTTATGACAGTCACGTGACCCGGAACTCTAAAGTTCCATTATTTTGTTAAAATATATAGTTTTTGATCTCGTATGACTCGTAATCAACATCTTTGATTGGAAGCAAAGCTGCACAAATCTTCGCTCAATAAGATGATCAATAAGATGTTAGTTGATTGAAAACGTTTTTGTTATTTTGCCATGTTTAACTTTTCGAATTGCTTCGGGAGCCAATAACATCGGTTTGTGGTGAAATGCTTGTGTCACGCACGTCATAACGTGACACCAAAAAGCATTAACATACGTTGCAAATCTCACCTGTTGTGAAGAAATTAATCGTAACACCCAAATACTTAGCCATTGATTTGACTTCCGCGATGTTTTCTGGGGTGGCATCTTTGGCCGAAGCATCAGTAAATACGTACAGCGGTGATCCCCAGTCAGGTCCCTGATACATTGCATCTAGGATCCCCTTCATCGTTAGCTCAGGACAATCTCCTCCACCTCTGGCTTTCAGTTTGCTGACAGCTTTCACGAACAGCGCTCCTTCGGTAGTTTCTCTGAAGGTGACTGGTCCAGTAGCTTATTAAAATAGAGCAAAAACATGGATGGTACTCTTAATTAAATCTTGAAATAGCAAAAACAGGCTTCTAAAACGGTGTTCCCCACTCTCCTCCCCTCCATTCGATTGCCTTCCCCTCGTCTCTTAGTTGTACAACAGCTAGTTCTTGCATGACTGCTTATGACTGCTTATGACTGCTGTTAACTGAGGTTAAAAGCTTATCTTTCAACTTAAGGTCGCATTACGTGATATGATAATTGCGAAACATGTTAAAACAGCAGGACGCCACTACGTACGATACCCATGCTCCGATGAGAACTACATAAAAATACAGTATTACTTACTTGGATCACTAAATGGCGATAGAATATAATTCACTGGATTCTCTCGTGGATAGTTTATAACATCCACTGCAATACGCTTAGCTGTGTCAATCTCAGCCGACATGCTCCCCGTTGTATCAATAGCAAACATGAGGGTCACGTCTCCCATTACAGCCATGAATTTGTCAAACTGAGTAGGACCCATTGTTCGTTTCAGATCGTTTATGAAAACCGAGGCTTCATTTTGGGTAGACCGTCTTGATCTTGATGTACGACCAGAGTTGTGCTCTTTGATGAGGAACAATGTTTCTCCAAGCTTATGACGACCGTACTGGAACAGTCTGTTCCGTACTGCAAGTTCGATAGTTTTCTTCATCTTTTGAAGCTTTGAGGATGAGTATCGAATTCGTTTCTGGGCTTTTGCATTTGCGACGCCACGCTCTATAGTCGTTAGAGCCTCCAAAAACGCATTGGACGGGGTTGAACGAGCACGGTAGGTTTTTGTCTGACGGACAAACACTAGTTTTGTAGTTGATTTGGTCTTGGTTTTGATTCGCCTGGTGGTGGTGGTACTTCGCCTCCTTCTTCCCACTCCAAATATTGTAGTCTTTCTTTTATTCACTATCACAGGAACTTTAACGCTTTTCAGATCTGGCTTCAATATCTGAACCGTTCGTTCTGTACCTCTAGAAAACTGCATCATTGTGTCGCGAGCGAAATTCATTGCGGAGAAGTCCATCGTAGAGACCATGTGTGCGGCAAACACCAACACAAGCCCAAAGGCAGCGCTGAGCTTTAGCAACGACATCTTGGAACTCCTGGTACTCTTCGATTGATGAATATTACTTGAGTGAAGAACTTAAGTATAATTTTACCGGAAGAGTACTGACGTCATATAGCATGTTCTTTTATCTTTAATCATTGTTTTTGCACACGTTGCAACTGCTTTTAGTGCGAAATAGCGCAGCCGGAAGTCAACGATATAAGATACCGGACGTGATGTAGCCTGCGTGCAGCGCGACTTAAACTCTGGTCAGTAACTCTTGCCTTAACCAGAGTTTTTTCGGGCTGCACCGAGGCTAGACGAGACGAAAAATTAGCGCAAATCTGACAAGAGGGATCAAAACCAGCAATACATATATTTTTGAGTTTTGATTTTCTGCCGGTCTACGAATGGGCTAGCTTATTATAGTGGGACAATCTTAGAATTAGAATTGGACATGGATTTTTGGTTCGGGGGAATATTTTATTTTATTATATGAAATAGAGTGTGATATTGAGTGACATCAAAATGATAAAATTGATATCACCACTCCCACCAGTGGCCAGTGGAGATACGATTTATATCAACACTGGTGGTGTCAAATTTCGACTTTTTGCTCAGTAAGTCTAAAATTCTCCATTATTTTTCATTGAAGATTTCATATAATAAACAGAACATTACATGGCCACTTGGAGATACGAATTTTATCTTCTCGTGCTGATATTATCTCTCACTCGTTCGCTGCACTCACTCGTGAGAGATAATATCAACACTCGAAGATAAGATTCGTATCTCCGCGCGACCATGTAATATCCTCTATATGAGTTCCTGTTCCGGTTTGTGGGTATTAGATTTTTCCCGGGTCATGATATCAGGTCTATCAGGATGTTGATTAAATTTCATTTGTGTTTTTAGGAAAGTTTATCTGGTATGAAAATCTTCGTACACATTATTTCATGCCAGGAAGAAAGAGTTTCTGGCACATTTTATTTCAACAGTCATTCACATTTTCTATTACAAGATTGTACTGACCAAACAATTATTTGCACAATAGGCCTTTAGCAACAACAGGTCACGTGACCCTACCCCCCTTAAATCAAGCAGCTGTGTCAAAATGAACATCAGAAATGAAAAGAACACCTCGATATTAGTAACAAGGGAAAGGTTTAGCTTATAATGTTGAGTATAGGAGAAATGGCATTAAATATAAAATTTTATATTTTATAAGGATTTGTATGGGAAAAGTGCTCAAACTTCAAACATATTAACATTTAGTCCTACATTATATTGTGATGGACCGACAAATAGTAGAAGAGTGAAAGCTTGTAGGATTTATTAACTTGTACATTGTAGCTCATTAATTTTAATACTTTTAAACGAGCGTGATTTCTATACTAGATTAATATTTCAATGCATGACGAGGATAATCAATATCATCAAGTAGGAAAGATTCACAAAAACGTCTTTATTTTCTAAAATTACGGCATCTATGGCTTTTGTCTGATGAATTTTGAACTTATTTATACAAAATCCTGGCTTACTTTGCTATAATAGTCATCCATACGTTCCTTCTCTAGGGAAAAACGGCCAAGGTCAAGGTCGTACCCACAAGCTTTTGTGGGGCTCTTTCTGATTGGTCAAATTCATAGAATGGAATGTTGTTCCAGTTGGAGCAGACGCTAGTGGGGGAATGACGGGAACCGGAAGCGCCTTACAGCGGCTGCGCAGGAGGCTATTCTAAGCGGCCTACTCGCTTTTCCGTTTTGCGCCGTTCAAGGCTTGCCTCGCGCTCCGCCTCTAACCTAACACAGCGAGTACGACTTGTGGCAAGTCTAGTGTTAAATTTCTTGGAAATAACATCCTAAGTTTGAGTTGCATCAATATTAGGGCCCGTTTTTCATATGAAGGTAAGGTCGGTGACATAAGGTCGACTAGATACGCAATCTACAATCATGAAAAAAGATCATTGGATCGGTTACTACTGAGCGCGCTTATGCTTGTTGACTATTTTTCCTTACTTCTTTGTTTTGCAACTCCCTGCAATCTACGGAATACATTTCCTATCATTTCGATTTACCTTTTATTCACATCTCTTCTCACACACTTGCCTGTGTGCTGGTTTGTGGGCTATTCTAAACATTATCTACTATTAAAGACAATCATGGGCTTAGTGTATTTGAAACGCTGATTCATGAGATGACGATCAGCTGAACAGGCTGGGATACAATCTCCGCGCCATTATTGACAGATACTGAGATAAACGCCGTGTCACATGTTCCGATAGTAGCGCTCAAAGGTGTCCTGAATAACACCCTGAAGAATGCCCACCGTCCTCGCCTGATGGTACGAACTTTTCTTTTGATACTTACATAACCAAGCCGATCTTTGACATTGATCTTCACCCTCTTGTTCACATTGGCGGAGTTGTAAAGATGGAACGTGACGGTGGAGGTCGTTCCTCTGCGTAGAGTGAAGTCATTAGCAGAATGGAGTACTCTGAGTTGGACGTGCTTTGGCTCAACGATACTGCGAGATATTCTTTCAAACGGGTTACCTCTCTTTGTGGAACCTTTGATCTTTAACTTGAAGGGACGGGAGGGTGGGGTAAAGGTTGCTGTATAGCGCACTCCTCTCTTGTCAGGCGTCAGTTGGATGTCTCGGATGTATTTGCCATTTTTTGCGATCAGCTCTAAAACAACTGAGTTCTTACGGATTTTTTCGGACCCTGCTAATGTTATAACAACTTTGCTGTTTTCCCCTAAAAAGTCGAATAGTAAGACATTTATAGTTATAATAATATAAACTCAATAAGATTATAGCATTTCGTCACCCCCAAAATCTACCCAATTTATCCAGGATCGATACACAGTCTATACCCGCCCTGACTTTTAGGCAGGACGTTCAAGAACCTATGATTTTTCCAGGAGGCGAATACATAAGGCAAAATCAAGGCACTCCTGTTCCTTATGCAAATATGCGTCAGTTTTGTGGCCCTTTTACGGTACTAAGTCCGTAGAAGGCTAAGACGTTACAGCAGTTAGGCTCAAGCTCGCGTACAGGAACATATACGCAAAAATTGGTGAGCTTTACTTCCCATATAGACCTTTTTCGAATTCGTACGATACCGTGGTCTCCTAACGATACCGCTGACATTCCATGGACCTTCACTGGAACGCATAAATGTTCATACAAAGAATCAATGAAACTCACCAATCAGAGGATCCGTCACAGGGACTTCAGAAGCAGGCTTTTTTATCAACATCAGAAAATAATAGTCAAAGTCTATATTTTGGTCGCTGTTGGACTTGACAAAGTAGTTATGCATACCAACACTTGGAGGAATGACTAGGGTCCAGGTCCCTACTCTGGGATTTGCGATCTCGTAGATGGAAACCTTGGTCATGGAGACTTTCCCGGATGTAATCGTCACTCCTGAAAAATATGGCAATGACCAGATTTTGATATGATACATTTGATATTTGTCATACAAAGGCAATATTTTTAATAAGAAAACAAAACCACTGTGTAGAAATCAGATGTGACTCACCTTGAGGATCTGTCAGAGAGATTGCTGCCCCCTGGTTTAGACGGTCAGTTGTGACACAGATGGATATCTTGCCTATCGAGTCGTCAATCTTGATGTTGTACCTACTTGTTGTCGAAGCTGCTCGCCTCTTGCGGTTGGAGATATTTGACCCGGTGCTGATGATGTTGGATCCACCAAGAACACTTCCGGTGAAGCCATTGAGTTTTTGTAGTTCTGTAGTACTGGTGAGACTGAGCATTTGACCGGAAGTAGCTTCAGCTAGTTGCATGAAAGGACTGTTCGTCACACTTGACCCGTGACACTGACCTATCAAGCAAATACCAGAAAAATGATATGTCAACTACTAGTATGATATTTCTTTACGCAATTTTCATCTATTTGTTTATAATATCTTTAGAGAGTTGTATTGATGGTTTGCAATCATTCCCAAGAAAATAAGATAACAATATACATAGCGGACATGTTCGATGATATAGCAAAAAAAAATTCGTTAAAAAATATTTTGTTAAAGTCATAAAACATGGCGTCTAATACGTCATGTGCAAACGAGGAATTCAATTTGTTACATACTCTCTCGATCCTTCCATTTCCGTCCTAATTTTTATTCTTGTACTAACCCTATTCCAACCAAAAAAAATCCCTCCATTTGCTATTTATCGCCTTCATGTCAACGCTACTCAAACAAGAAAATAGTCTAGCCCTTGGAAATCATACCTGTCGTAAAAAAGTTGATAACGACTTTCCCTAAAAACTTTGCCATGCTTTTAACTTCATTGATGTTTTCTGGCGTCGCATCCTTAGCTGAGGCATCGGTGAATACGTACAGCGGTGACCCTGGATCGGGTCCCTCATACAGTGCATCTAGAATACCCTTCATTGTGAGTTCAGGACAATCTCCTCCACCTTTGGCTTTGAGTTTGTTGATGGCATCAACAAATAATGCTCCTTCGGTAGTTTCTTTAAAAATCACTGGGCCAGTAGCTTGATGAATTAGAGTAGACAAATGTTATTAAGAAATAAGAAAAATTATCGGCCGGAAAAGATGGGTAAGAAAATTGGGGACTATTTTTTTTATATCAACTTTAGGAGGCCATGAAATACAGAAATAATTGGTTAAAAGGAAAACTCGAGATCTTAGCCTAGGAGCGCTGCAGGCTCTTCCTTCCATGTTCCTTCCGTAGCCCACTCCTCCCCTTTCCCTTGTGCCAGTACTTACTAGGCTAACCCTATTGGAAATTGTCCAACAACTTAGGACATACGGGTCGAGTACATTTGGCGTAATTAATATCTGTATCGTGCGTCACAGCAGATTTGACCTTGTTTATCACTCCCTTGAACGTATGCCAATAATTATATTAATATCTTATTCTTTAGGATAAACTTCAAAGGGTACTTTAGTGATTTACTTACTTGGATCACTGAATGGCGATAAGATATAATTCACTGGATTCTCTCTTGGATAGTTTATAACATCCACTGCAATGCGCTTGGCTGTGTCAATCTCATCCGACATGCTCCCAGTTGTATCAATAGCAAACATGAGTGTCACGTCTCCCATTACAGCCATGAATTTGTCAAACTGAGTAGGGCCCATTGTTTGCTTCAGATCGTTCATAAAAACCGAAGCTTGATTCTGAGTTGATCGTCTTGATCTTCGGGTTTGAGTAGAATTATGTTGTTTGATAAGGAATAGCGCTTGTCCAAGTCGATGCCTTGCAAACTGGTACATTCTCTTCTGTACTGCTAGTTTGATTGTGTTTTTGATTGCTTGGAGTTTCTGGTCGGAGTAGCGCATCCTCGATCCAGCTACCTGCGCTTCTGCGACTGCTCGTTCGATGGCTGCCATTGCTTCCAGGAATTTATTAGACGGCTTGGTACGACGCCTGTACGTCTTGGTTCGTGTAATGAAAGTTAGTTTAGTCTTGGGCTTGCGATTTAATCTTGGTTTATATCGACTTGGGGGAGATCTGCCTCCCGATCCACCAATTTCCGATTTCAAAATACTTAGACTTGGAAATAACAAGTCTTTTTTCTTTGATGAAGGTCTAATCGGACCAGATGGCCCTCTTCTTGGCGGAATTCCTTTAATCCTTGGTTTTATTTTGAGGATGATTGGGAACGGCCCTTTGGGCTGTGGAGCAACCGGGGGATTTATAACTTTGAGCTTTGGTTGTAAAATGTTTACCGTTCTTTCTGTACCAGCGGAATACTCCATCACCGTATCTCGGGCGAAGTTCATCAAGTCAAAATCCATGGAGTGAACATTATGTACAAGGCATATAGCGAGGCCTATAACCATAGAAATCTGGAGTAGAGACATTTTGATTGCTGCGCTTGTCGTACGCGTATTGTCGTTCAACTGACGTAAAGCCAAAAGTGACTCGCTAATAAGTAACCTGACGGTCAGCGAAAGTTGTAATTCAAAACCAGGAGGGACTCCTGTTCAAAACGTATATTTTTTGCTTTACATGACATAGGGCGCGTGCGAACTCGGGATCGGGCAGAAAATCAGGAAGTCTTACTCTTAATCCTATGTATCTTCCGGTTAAGAAATTATAGGGTTTAGCATCCGGGTAGTCTCCTTCACAGTTGTCATCAGTTACGTTCCCACATTGCGAAGCCCTGGAGACTAGCATCCAGAGGAAGGTGAAAACGAAAATGAAGATTTTCTCCATTTTTTTCCAACCGGCGAGCAACTTTATTTTGAGGAACTTTAAACAACTTTAGATAATTTCTTTCAAGAAATCCCTTCATTAAACCGTAAACTAAAATAGTTCTAATTTTATGATCTTCGTAATTATTAAAAGTACAAGACCGTAGTTATTGAGATGTTCTATTTAGTTCACAAGTCATACAGGAATACTTTTCATTTAATATGTATATGAATTTCATTGCTTGTGTTTCTTTCAATTCCTAAGTTTCTAAGGGATTATATTCATGTTACCATGTGGGGTAGCATTCTGGGTGTGCAGGATGGAATGGCAAGTTAATGGTGGACAAAACAGTAATAGCACAGATCTGCTACAGAATATACATCTTTATTATTTCCAATAACCTTACATGTCCCCTCTCACACACATGCTTGTATGCAGGCTTGTAAGGTGTACTAAAAATTAATCTACTTAGACAATCACTGATGAACTTAGTGTATTTGAAAACAGTTGATATGCGGGTCGTCTTAGCTAATTCACTCGATGACAATCAGCTGAACAGGCTGAGATACAATCTCCGCGCCATTATCAACAGACACTGAGATAAACGCCGTGTCAAACGTTCCGTTAGTAGCGCTCATAGGTGTCGTAAATAACACCTTGAAGAAATCCCGTCCTCGCCTGATGGTATGAACGTTTCTTTCAATACTTACATAACCAAGCCGATCTTTGACATTGATCTTCACTCTCTTGCTCACATTGGCTGAGTTGTAAATATTGAACGTCACATTGGAGGTCGTTCCTCTGCGTAGAGTGAAGTCATTAGCAGAATGGAATACTTTGAGTTGGACGTGCTTTGGCTCAACCATACTGCGAGATATTCTTTCAAACGAGTTGCCTCTCTTTGTGGAACCTTTGATCTTTAACTTGAAGGAACGGGAGGGTGGGGTTAAGGTTGCTGTATAGCGCACTCCTCTGCTGTCAGGCGTCAGTTGGATGTCTCGGATGTATTTGCCATTTTTTGTGATCAGCTCTAAAACAACTGAGTTCTTATGGATTTTTTCGGATCCTGCTAATGTTATAACAACTTTGCTGTTTTCCCCTAGAAAGGAGAAGAGAAAAACATCGTAACTCAAAGAGATAACTGAAGTTAGTCAACCAAAAAAGCTACCCAATTTATTCAGGACCAATTCATATACAAAATGCACGATAGCTAGCTTGACTTTTTAGGGTCTTCCAGGACCTATAATTTTTCCATGATATGAAAACAGTAGGTCCAAGCACACAAGCAAGGTACTCTGATTTCTACATTATGCAAATGAGCCTGTTTATGGCCCTTTTACGGTGCTAATCTCTTAAAAGGCTGAAGCGTGGTTAGGCTCCACCTCGCGTACAGGGAAACAGAACAGCAACAACAATATACATGCGAAAATAGGTGTCCAAAATAGAAAGTTTTCGAATTCGTACGAAACCGTAGTCTCCTAACGATACCGCTGACATTCCATGGACCTTCACTGGAACGCATAAATGTTCATACAAAGAATCATTGAAACTCACCAATCAGAGGATCCGTCACAGGGACTTCAGAAGCAGGCTTTTTTACCAACATCAGAAAATAGTAGTCAAAGTCTATATTTTGGTCGCTGTTGGACTTGGCAAAGTAGTTATGCATACCAACACTTGAAGGAATGACTAGGGTCCAGGTCCCTACTCGGGGATTTGCGATCTCGTAGATCGAAACCTTGGACATGGAGACTTTCCCGGATGTCACTGGCACTCCTAAAAAACATGGCAATGACCAGTTACTGATATGATAGCACAAAGATTACGGCTGAAATACATGCAAGATATGTACGTTAGATGGGATACGAGGACAATTTTTTAACAGGAAAAAAATGATACATCAAACAAATTAATTAAATAGAAATCTAAGGAGAAAGCCGGTGTTCATCTTTTCTCGATCAAGTAACAACTAAATCTTTAGGCAATGATGGAGGTCACGTGATATAATGATCTTGTTTGTCCTGTCGCCTGAGAAACCGCTGTGCAGAAATCCGCCGTAACTCACCTTGAGGATCTGTCAGAGAGATTGCTGCTCCCTGGTTTGGACGGTCAGTGGTGATACAGATTGATATGTTGCCTATCGAGTCATCAATCGTGATGCTGTACCTACTAGCTGTTGAAGCTGTTGTTCGCTTCTTGCGGCTGAAGGTATTTGACCCACAGCTGATGATATTGGATCCTCCAAGAACACTTCCGGTGAAGCCATTGAGTTTTTGTAGCTCTCTAGTACTGGCGAGACTGAGCATTTGACCGGAAGTTGCTTCAGCTATTTCCATGAAAGGATTGTCCGTCATACTTGACCCATGACAAAGAGCTGTTGGGCAAATATCACGAAAATGGTATGTCAGCTACTAGCTATGGTACCCTATTTGAGCACCAGTTATCAGTTTCAATGAATTGTCCCACCATCCTTCCATTTGCTATTTATCGCCTTCACATTAACGCTACTCCAACAAGAAAATCTAGCCCTGGAAAAATCATACCTGTTGTAAAAAAGTTGATAACGATTTTCCCTAAAAACTTTGCCATGCTTTTAACTTCATTGACGATTTCTGGCTTTGCATCCTTAGCTGAGGCATCAGTAAATACGTACAGCGGTGACCCTGGTTCGGGTCCTTCGTATAATGCGTCTAGAATACCCTTCATTGTGAGTTCAGGACAATCTCCTCCACCAGTGGCGTGGAGTTTGTTGATGGCATCAACAAATAATGCTCCTTCGGTGGTTTCTCTAAAGATTACTGGGCCAGTAGCTTGATAAATTGAGTAGATAAATGTTATGATGCGGGGATGGTAGATGAGAAAATTGGGGACTGATGTTTTGGAAATTCACTTAGGAGACCCTGAATTACAGAAATGCTTTATTTGGGGGATAGTTTAAGATCTTGGTAATAGGATCGCTGGAGTGTCTTCCTTTCCTTCGTCCTTCCCAGTTGGCCTCCGGCTTCCTTTCCCAAAGTGCTCCAAGACTATTACTAATGTTGGTGTCCATCAACTAAGGACATGTGATGAGCGTAATTGATATACGCATATCGTGCTTCAGAGCATATTTGACCTTGTTTGTCAACTGTATTGAACTGATGCCAATATATAATACAGTATCACTTTTTATTTGCGACAAATTTAAATAACTAAAATAATGATTTACTTACATGGATCGTTGAATGGCGATAGAATATAATTTACTGGATTCTCTCTTGGATAGTTTATAACATCCACTGCAATACGCTTGGCTGTGTCAATCTCATCCGACATGCTCCCAGTTGTATCAATAGCAAACATGAGTGTCACGTCTCCCATTACAGCCATGAATTTGTCAAACTGAGTAGGGCCCATTGTTTGCTTCAGATCGTTCATAAAAACCGAAGCTTGATTCTGAGTTGATCGTCTTGATCTTCGGGTTTGAGTAGAATTATGTTGTTTGATAAGGAATAGCGCTTGTCCAAGTCGATGCCTTGCAAACTGGTACATTCTCTTCTGTACTGCTAGTTTGATTGTGTTTTTGATTGCTTGGAGTTTCTGGTCGGAGTAGCGCATCCTCGATCCAGCTACCTGCGCTTCTGCGACTGCTCGTTCGATGGCTGCCAATGCTTCCAGAAATTTATTAGACGGCTTGGTACGACGCCTGTACGTCTTGGTTCGGTTAATGAAAGTTAGTTCAGTCTTTGGCTTGGGCTTGGGCTTGCGATATTTCCATCCACCGCCACCGCCACCGAAACTGAAGCTTCTCCCACCGCCACCGCCACCGAAACTGAAACTTCTCCCACCGCCACCGCCACCGAAACCGAAGCTTCCCCCACGGCCACCGCCACCGCCACCGCCACCGAAACCGAAGCTTCCCCCACCGCCACCGCCACCACCGCCAGGGATAGTACTTGGTCTTGGGAATGACAAGTCCATTTTCTCTGATGGAGGTCTAATCCAGCGAGCCGGCCCTCTTCTTGGTTTTAATGGAGCAACCGGGGGATTTATAACTTTGAGCTTTGGTTGCAAAATCTTTACCGTTCTTTCTGTACCAGCGGAATACTCCATCATCGTATCTCGGGCGAAGTTCATCAAGTCAAAATCCATGGAGTGAACATTATGTATAAGGCATATTGCGAGCCCTAAAACCATGCAACTCTGGAGTAGAGACATTTTGGTTGAAGCTCTAGTCGAGCTTTCGTTCCACTGACGTAAAGGAAAAACTCGCTTATAAGTAACTTTACGGTCTGCGGAAGTTGTAATTGAAAACCTTTGCTATTTTGTTAGCTTCACATAAGTTGGGCGCGTGCAAACAATTGAAAGTTTGGGTCATGGCCAACAGAAGGCAGGGAATCAGATACGGCAGCGTTTTTCTAGAAGCTCCCCAAGCATCTTCCGGTCATCAGATCTTTTAAGATCTTTTAAAAGGTTTGGCATCCTGGGAAGGGGAAAGGAAAGTGAGGATTTTTTTGCATTTATTTCCAACCGTTTCCATCCATATTTTTGAAATACAATTAAACACAGATGACGTCCCCGGATTTGCTTGAATGAAGGCCGTTAATATTTTACATCCAAAGAGCTTAGAGATTTTTGTTCTCCGCAGTGGATATCTTTCAGAATTTTTTGATGAGATAGTAGTTAATGAGATATTATACCACACAAATCACACACGATAACATTTCATTAATATTCTTTAATACTCTTTTCATTGGATATGTGTTTCTTTCATTTCCTAAGTTTCTAAGGGAATATATTGGCGTGCTTTTTTTGTGAAGTTCCGATTCTTAAGATGATGTTACAGACAATGACATTTCGTGCGCTAGCATTCTGTTTGTGCAGGATGGAATGGAAAGACACTGATCGATCAACTTGTTGGACGATGATACAAAGAAGAAGAGTACAGATCTTCTAGGCTAAATGTATCCAACATGGGGGTTAGGGGTTTGGAAGACATTGACTTTTCAGCAACTTTACAGGAATATTTTGTGGGCCGGGAATAAATTTGCTCCAACATGGCGGATGTGACGTTGCATGTGCCCTTGCCGAACATCACTCTTTCTGCAAAGCGCCAAAAAGGCTGGAAATAGTCATCCAAAATGGCAGCTATAGTGCCACATGGTTCTAGCATTTAAAAGGCAAAAAAATAATTTTGTAATTATTGTCTGTAACATCACATTCATCTGCAAACATATGGCATATGGAGTCCAGATATTTTAGCTGAAGTTGACTCGATCTTTTAGCCTCGTTTTGTAGAACATATATTGATAAATATATTTATATATATTACTGACTATACCTTAGCCATGGCGATTTAGATTCAGAACCTCATTGCGAGTTTTAACTGTCAAACACGATACTGAAAGGGCGACAGACTAAAACATTAACTGAAATTATCAGCTTGACCCAAAAATAATATTATGAATTATACTTTAAATTTTGAATCTTGTACTGAATTTATTAGTAAAATTAAAAAATAGATTGTTGGGTATACTTTACAGAAATCAAAGAAATCATAATAAAATTAATAAAATATTTATAAGTTAATCTAGCTAGGAGCCTGCTCGAAAGGGTACCTGGGAATGTCGTGACGTAATCTCGTCAATTTACATTTCTTGTCTAGATCTATTTTTAAATATTACCGAATTTGTTTTACGTACACGCTTGTTCATTCTAACTAACAACAAACCAACGAACTTTCCATCGTGTTATTTATTATTTATCATTGGCCAAAGCCGTCCCATTCTGCCTGATGGGTATGCTTGAGTTATGCTATGTGGTTGCTATGGTGATGAGCTTGTTGTTCATCTTTTGGAACTCTCGAGTATCTTGGTTAATTGGTTGAAATCGATACTGGTTTTCTCGCTTCGTGGGGAATCGCTTTCTTTGACATTCTGTGAAGAAGGAATAAGCAATAAGAGAATATTCCTTGCCAAAAGGTGCGATGAAACCAATAAAAAAAATCACTAAATCCTCTCTTAAACAAGTTAGCCCGCCTACCAACAGCAACAGCAACACTTCCCCCCACCTCCGGCTAAATGTTGGGGTATATGTTTGGTTTGGTCTTCCACTTGGCTCTCCAAATCTTTTTATTTGAGAGATATATTTCTTTCGAACAAGGCTCACTTGCCGAAATAATTCGACTTCTATAATCAGGCCCCTAAGCTTGGAGAGGGGTGAAGGCGGTGAAGACATCGCCCCAACAGCTAGTTTTTTTTTTTTTTTGGCTGCTTTTTTCAATCTCACGCCTCTCTGTTTTTATATAACGTGCACCTCCCTGTTAAAAAAAACCCCAGCGGTTCTTGATTATTTCAATTCGAACAAGGCTACCTACCTTCTTGTTGCCCAGGCTTTCCATCAGATCGTCAGCAAGCTTTTCTCCCGCCTTGGAGCTATCTGATGCTGGAACTCTCAGAATTTCTACGTTCTCGTTCTCATCACGCTGGACGCAGTGGAATATTCCAGGCCTGCACCTCCTTCGTTTTTGAGGATCTTGTTGTTCTTTGCGGATCATGCCAATTAGTCTGTCAATTACGTCTTGTTTAGTTTCTTGCTTCATGTCATCCTTAAGGTCCCTTTCCAGTAAATCTAACGATTTCTTGTGAGTCTGGCTGTTGGTATTAGCCGATGCATCGCTTTTATCACACCAGAAAAGACCAGGTCGACATCTTCTTCGTTTAGTGATTTCGTCGTCAAGTTTTGAAAGCTTCTTGAGTGATGCTGCGTCTTCGGTGGAGGATTGATCTCTTGATTTCTTGCAAAAGAAGACACCGGGTCTGCAGCGACGACGGGGATCGTTTTCGAGCATCCTGGTTTCTTCCTCTTTGCGGTTGTTCAAAGACTTTCTGATAAGAGCGCTGAGACCAGGATTTTCTCGGAGTACCTGTTCGAGTCGACCCCGTCGTTCTATCATGGACCGTGTGTTAAGCGGTTCTTCTACTTCTTGTACCTTTTCGACATCTTGTTTTCTCCTGTCTCGTAGCATCTGCATTAGTCTTTTTAATCGAAATGCAATTTCTGATTTTGGTGGAATATTCTGTGGATTATCAAAACAAATCGTATAAGTGTTTTTTGTTTGTTTGTTTGTTTGTTTGTTTGTTTGTTTGGTAAAGTTGCAGTGGGTCGAGTTCATGAATACGAACGGAAAGACGCCCTGGCCCAAAATGACCAAGCAATAGAGATATGCACTTTGGAAAACTAGAATAATCTTGTTATAATGATGTCTACATTAAAGAAATCAAGCAATCAGACAAACACGACGCAACGAAAGATCAAGGAAAGGGGATATATGCGGTGTGGAGCATTATAAATTTAAGGCATACGTTGCAGCTGAAAGGAAGGAAGCATGCATGATTACTGAAAGAAAACAAGCAAACAAACAAATAAATAAGAGGCCACAAGAAACACCATCAAAAGATCACATTACAGGACGTCTGACTTGACATACAACATGTTTTCGACTGCTTACCTCAGCCTTTTCCTCGTGAGATATAGCGCCAACTAAAGCTAGTGGAAGAACAAGAAACAAAAGTGCCTTTGCTAACAACATTGTCGGTTGACTTGGGTTGGAACGAGCTTGTTGTTGTGCTGGATTAAAAGTTCTTCTTCAAAGCTGTAAAAGTAAAAAAAAACTTTATTTATTTACAAATCTAATTAAGTACTTCGTCTAGTATCACTCTTTACATGGTTTGTAAATGTTTCATTGAAATCAGCACAACTTTGCACCCATTGCTAGGTGGTCTAGCTGGTAAGAAGAGAAATGTCTGATTTTACAGCAGGAACTTTGGAACTTAACAAATATGCTAAGGGAGTTTCTTCTGTTTCTTATGGAGATATTTACAGTATATTGCGCTGCTGTTCCAAGAGGTAATCAATGATAATTAAACGGTTGACGTCAATGACAATGCAACATGTCCTAAATGCTGACAAGGAATGGCACAGGATGGGGCCATTACGTTGTGTGGTCACCTACGATTGGAATTCGGTTGCATCAGTAATTCCTCCCCGTAGAGGTGTTTGCACAAGCAGGCGTGATTCCATAACCTTTGACAATTATATGAAAACGATGTAAAATTATCTTCAAAACTGATACAAAAATGTCGAGATTTCATTCACAAGCCTTGATAAGAAAATCATTATGAAAGATATTGTACAAAACCTAATTGACCTAAGGATACTTAGATATGATAGTTGTCTAACTAAGCACCACAAGTGAACATTCAACTACTATAAACAAGTGTCTATGGATCTCATCTTATCTTATCTTATCAATGAAGTACACTAATGACTTGATATGAAAATTCTTATATCCGTGAATAATGATATGTAGTAGATACAGTAATCAACCTGTGTTGTTCTAGCTAAGAATGGCATGCCCATCTTATTTTATCTTACGTACTTTACAATCCATTACGACCCTGTTTACGCACACGCAGTTCTCACAGTGAAACTTAACTCCAAAACAATTTCAAATTGCTCGGCGAGTATGGAATCATTGGGGGCAACTTTGAAAAATTTGCAGAAAACTTAAGAGCCATTTTCGTTTTGTTAAATGGCCCGCAAAAGTGTAAAAACGTCATTGGCTTAAGGGACTTTTAAATTATAGAAAAAAAGCTGGCGCAACTAGACTAATGAGTTTGATGTTTTTAGGCACAAATTGCGTGTCAACATATTAAGTAACATGTAACATGGGGTTAACTAAAGCGTACTTTTCTCCCGCAGATTTACAGCAACCAAAGTTCCTGTTACAACGAACTCTCGGCAACTAAAATACAATATCCTTACACAGAGATGCACAATCGCATGGACAGCACACAATCAAGTACCTTAGGCCAGAACTACACCCCTCTTGGTCAGTGCTAAGGTCCTATACATTCAAGGTTTCTTAGATCGAGAAGTCAATCCTTCGTAGTAAACTGCCTATTGCCACATGTTTGACGGATCTATCAGTGTCTTTAAAGGTGAGTTATTAAGTTAGTTTATTTTAAGGACAACACGACACCGAGTGACATACTTTTGATAATCCAATCCGATTAGAGTTCAGATGTGCATTCTTCTTTCATTTTGATTGGCTAAATATTTTTTCATTGAAAATGATACATTCGGTTTTAAAGACCACTGTTTGCACCGCGAACATTTTCGTACAAAGAAGAAAGAAGAATTGGAACAATAGAACATAGCTGAGCAAAACAAAAAGAAAACAAAAAAAATGTCAAAATTTGTAGTTGTCAAAGGTGCTCTTTTTTTCCTCCGATTTTTCTAATTTCGGTAATGGAATGTTTCCGTTTATTTTTATTTTTCCATATCAATTTTATGGTCGTCAAATTCCTTGACATCCCTCAACTTACAAAATGACATGCATTTGGGCTCAATACTCATTACCTATCATAATCCAGCGTTTGTGGTCAATAAAGCGATCCTAATACCTTGAACTCTATATATATATCTTAATTGAGGTAACTAAAAAAATAGAAAAGCGAGTTATATAATTATTTTTAGTTTCGTGGCGAAATAAATATGTCGGTTGTAAAAACTGATAACTAAGGACCGGATACAAAATAGCGAGAAAAGCAAGTTATCTTAAGACTATTTATTTTCATGGATAGATTGTATTCTTTATCGTTCTCGTGAGTTAACTCTGTCCCGAATTTTTGGTAAAGGCATACTTTCATTGAGCGTATTTTGTACCCAAGTATACTGCCTTCGATCTGTTTTTACCAAAGGAATTAGGAAAATGATAAATAGCTTACTCTTTAAAGCAAAACAAGTTTAAAAGTCATTGGCTGGTCAATTAGAGAAAGAAGTGTCCTTAAGCCTTAACATCAACACGGTTTTTTTAAAACAGGAAGGACATAGAACTTCAACCTTTAGGAAATTGGTTTTCAGAAATAACATTGCGAAGAATCCTTTTTTATGGAACCCTAATTAAGATCCTAAACCAGTCGTCTATTTTTGTACATCTTGCCACTTCTTTCACCACCAGTTAACGATCAATAAATAAAAAAACTGTAACGTGTAACTAAGATATAGTTAGAGGACAGGTAAAGGTTCAGACTTAACTTACCAACTCTTGGATCGTGCAAGAATTGATGCTGATTCGAATAGTGTTTCGTCAAGCGGTTTTACAGAGGTCGACCAAGACGGCCCACGTTGGTTGAAAAAAAATTTACGTTTGTTCTTGAATGAACTCGGTTTCTCTATTTATTGGCCGCAAATGACGTCATGCCAATGATCCCATACCTCCTTCGTACATTCCTTTCAAAATGTGTTATTTGTATTGTGATATTTGAGGGTATTATCTAGATACGTTAGTGAATTGCTAATCCCACTGTGGGCTGACTTTCGTATACATTACAACAAAACTGTTCTCACATTTCACCTTCTACGTCCTTTGAAATTCTCTTTTATAAATATGAATTCCGAAGTTGTATTGAATTGAGTTGTTTTCGATACTAGGGCGTCAGTAGAAAGAAAAACTGCCCCAGGTATGTGTGTCATAAACAGCATTTCCTAACTCCTTGATTTAATGACCATTTCCGTCATCGCCTTCGCAAAGATATTAGATACATTATTACTCTTGTGCCGAGGGATTATTTCCCGCCAAATACTTTTTCCTTGGTGTTATTACAAGAACAGTAAACTAAACGTGCGATTCGTCAGCTTGTTAACTCGTTTTAATTACATCCTTCAATACAGGGTTTTGTTTTCACCCACGCGTTCACAGTATGGCATTTTCCACTTTATTATCTACCCCTGTCGTTCAAACTCGAAATTTTTGGGAAATTTTCTCGACATTCTTTCAGATCCAACTTGACAGGTATTTTTTAACAATGTCGAGTATATTACTATCAGAGGTCATTTCCGGTTGTCAGATGAAGTGGGTGATGAATTCGTTCGAGATTCCCGAAGATAACGGCGCGTTCGACTTAACATGGGCAAATGTCCACTTGCCACTGATGCTTGACAGTGACCCCTTTTTGACGCTGACGACCTGACGTATTTTTTAAAAAAAAGTAACCCACCTCAAATCATTGCACACAGATTCAACATAACTATATACACTGTTGGACTTTCTAGAGGCGGATCCGTCTTAAGTAAAGAGGAAAAATGCGGAATCTAGCTAAGTTATTTATAGAGGGACGAATGACATTAAGTATGGTTTTCTTGCTGAGGCTTTGATGGACTGGCAGGAAATTGAAATCCATGTATCGTTACAATTCATGGTATGGCACACTAATATGCTGATTAATTTCCTGAATATCTATTGCTCAATCAGTCGTTTAAGCAGCAGACATTCCTGTAAAGATTAGTCAGTTATGTAGACTTCCCTTAATGGGCAAGAAATAGCAGCAAAACAACTGAGGACGAGATAGTTAGTGAGAGACGTAGTCGCTAATTATGGCAGAAAATGGTAACAGAAAATGTAATTTGGGGACTGAAGCGCAAAAACTTTCGAACATTTAACCCAAAAACAACTTGAAAAATTTACACTAGACAACTAATTAAAACCATATCTAACCCAGGAGGAATTGGTGAAAAAATCAAATCTGTTACAAAAACTACACAAGTGCATACTCCTTGAGCGTTAATTTGATAAGGTGTTAAAACAAAGTAGAACGTGCTGAGAAAGGTGTTGTTAAATAAATAAGATAGACAAGTAGAATATATGGGTGGGGAAATTCAAGTTCCATGATGGTTTTGGCATTCCTATTTCGACATTAACGAATCGTATATGTTTCCCCGTGTCAAAGTTAAGCATTAACTTGTGGGTCCACTGGGATCTTCGGCCTCGTGAGCTGATGAAACACTAGTTTAAAAATGTAGCTTTTGGAAATTCTATATCACAGTTTCCGAAAGGCCATGCACGGAAATACTCCAGTAAAGTCTTTTTTCATTGCGAAATGAAAGGAATTTCTTTAACGTGCTACGTTTAGTGCACAATGATGTAATAGTCTTGCGTCGAGGACTTTTTAGAATTGCTGAATCACGTCGCCTTAGGTTTTTAGTGATATTTTGCCTAAAGAATGTGACAAGACGAAAATGAGCACTAGTGCTGACCATATTTAGGAAGACGATGACACTAGACAAACGTTCCAAGAAATCTGTCTGATTAGACTTTTCCTGAAGTGTAGGGTTATCAGTGAAGGTGCACTGAACTTTTTACTGTAACAGGAAAATTTGAGCGGCCACTAAACGGGAAAAAAACCAAAGGCTTATAATTGAGCTAATGAGTCTAGATTTTGTCTTAGATTAATCCCGACTGCAAGCCTAGGATCTTGAGTCTGCGTGGATACAGTTTACGTCCGGACGCACTCAGGCTAAGAGTCTTTAGTGAAGTATAATCAAAGTGTTAGCTTGATGTGTTCCTTGTTCCTGTTTCGCTCTGTATTTGATTATTGGATAGTTTCTTGGTTCAGCAGCAGTAGTAAGGCCATCTACCTAATCTAAACATTTCTCCCTTAGATGAGTATAGTTTAAACTATTTGTCAGATACAGAACCCCTCCACCCCTATCACTTTCTAATAAAACATAGTGATGGTAAACGTACAGGATGTGTACACAGTTATTAACCCTACAGTGGTCAGTACCACTAGCCGAGTCAAACATTCTTTAACGCTAATCAATGGAAGCTTTATCTTAGATCTTCGAGTATTGAATGGGACACTTACTTATCGTACCAGGAGACCATATTATTTAGCTTTGCTAATGTTCTACAAACTTTACTATGGATTAAGTTGTCAGTGACTTTAAAAACCAAACGTCCGAAGCAACAACTTTTCAATACTTTTGTCCGGAAAGACTGGATTGCCGAGTGACTGATCGCTTTAGCAAAATCTTTGCAGTATTAAAGCCTTGACAGTTGTAGTAATAAGAAGCTTTTGGTAAACACTTGATGACATGGTAGTAGGTTTTCTAGGTATTGTCTGTTTACAGAAGGCTATATATTTGATCCCCTTGGTGGGAGTTTGTTTAACGGAACCGAGAGTTTTCTATTTTCGTTTCAGACCGTCTTAGCTTGATCGGTAGGTATCGATAGGCCTTTTGACTACATTACACTTTCAAATTCTGGCTCCCTTTTCACTTTTTATCTCGCTTCGGCGTCTACCAACTCTTTCACCCATCAAAAATGTGTATAATGCGGAAAGAACATAAAACACTTTTGACTACATGATATTCTCAATTTCTGGCTCCCTTTCCCCTTTTTATCTCGCTTCGGCGTCTACCAACTCTTTCACCCATAAGAAAATGTGTATTATGAAAGAAAAGTTACCCAATCAACTACTATAGCCACGTTTCAGCCAGGTTCTTTTTTTAAGCCCTCAAAAATGCTTTCCGAGCTTCCGACACAAATGCACACAAGCCGACCTTTGAAGAATCTCTTACTTGCATATGCATAAAAAAAACTATTTCATAATCAATAACAGTTTGGAAATTGCGCCCCAAAGTAATACTGGGCAGGACCAATAACCCTTGACCGACGCTAATGAGAATGAAAGTAACACCCTTCAAGATAAGTTGTCTGATAATACAAAAAATTCATTAAGTAAGCCACAATTTGTTTGATTGAATATGTTGGGCACATTTGCCTCGTCGAAACATCGGTGCCTGTATGGTTGCGGTGGGGGAAAAAAAAATAGTATTCCTTCAAAAAAAAAAAAAAATAATAGGAGTATAAATAAAACATTTGATTTAATTGTTTAAGGTAAATCTTCAAAAACCAAAGTAAAACATCATATATATGTGGGCGTTTTAGTGAGAGACAAAATGTTTCCAAGAAGGCCAAAAAGCAAGCAATTACCGCCATCTTGGCTAAATCAACAAAAGAAAAACGACAATTCTTGGTTAAATTCACCCAACTTTGCGGCTGCGATGTCCTATCAATCCGTAAAATAGCCAGAGGACCGGACATTTTACTTTATAGAAGACTGAATCTCAAGAGAGTAGAAAAAAGCAATTATCACTTTTGTGGTTCAGTTTAATCTTCACTATTGCCCGGTACTTAATTATTTATGTCAATATATTTTACGTTGGTGTGTCAGGGTCAATGTACGAGAAAGGCTGCGTAGAAATGATCCGCCCAGTATTAAGCAATCAATAGCAAAAACTAATTTTGTCTTCTTGATATGAAATTAATCATCAAGACAGAATGATGGCAGTTCCAGCCGTTCCTCTATCCCTACTCTACAACTTGTGTTTACTTCGAATTGAAAAAATTAAACTTAATCACATTTTTTATTTATTCTTCTTTTCCGTTTTCATAAGTCGCCTGTCATTGCCTGAACGATGATAATTAAAGAAAGATAATCGCTTGTGTCAGTTGGTGCCAACAGCACCAATAGAATAAAGAATTATAATTACAGCTAAAATTTGTCACAATTGACAACTAATTTTAAAAAACTGTTGCGTAAAGCTTCCTTTTCATAAGTGAAGAAAAACATTAGTGGATAAAGCGGGCGAGGCTCAAGTGAAATGTTGATAAATAAGAGACTAGATAGCTTGGTATAATGTTCAAAGGTCGTATTTCAGGTTGTGCCTGGCCAATTTGATTCACAAACGGACTGCACCTCTTTTGTTCTTCACTCTTATGTTCAAGGAATATGAGAATAAAGAGGTTAAAAGAAGAGGCCCAGCTCAATATAAGTTGTGGTCATTGACAAAAACCTTATTTTTTGCTGGCCAAATTGATTCACATAAGAACTGACTGCACATCTTTTGTTCATCACCAAGGATGCTCCTTAGGCTCAAGAAATAGTAGAAGTAAGGGAATCATAAAAAAGGCCAGCCCAGTAAAATTTAAGACATTCCATGGGCGTGTTTTGCCCTTGTATTTGGTCGTGATCAGGACAAGACTTCTTAGAGCCGAGTCAGTATTAAATATTTCTACGAAAATGCATGGCAGTCGTGCACGTGTTCAAACTGAAAAAAGTTGCTGATTACTTTCTCTATTTTTAAGCCTTAAATGCACTTGTCATAGCAAAATATATAAACCGTACTTCATTCTCGGCTGTTTACGAATCTGTGTAACCACATGTTGTGGTGTTGTCACTTACTCTTCACTCTGTGGTCTTACTATCACACTGTTCCATTACACGAAACTAAGTTTACTGAGACTATCTTTTATATTCGCGATTAATTTAGAAACCTTCGTTTCAGGAAGTCGTTTTGGTATGAAAACAGCACATTACCTTAAAATTCCTCTTGCTTCATACGATTTCCGTGCTCTGCAGAACAAGATGTTCAGAACTTTTACCTACTCTCTTGTCAACTGGCTTATCTGACTTACAAGCTAATCCCTACAAGATGACATATACTTCACTAAATGGTCCTAAAATCAATGAACATCTTCTATTTATATTTCTTATTGCCCATTTACTTCGTCCTTTTCTATTTTTATTTTTCCGACAGCTGCTTGTCATGAACATTTTTCGTCATGTATGGTCATTGTCGCTTTGGGACAGCCTAATAACATGTTTTATTAGATTGAAATTAAGACTTAATATTTTGCAAAAACATCTGATGGAAATTTAATTTAGAAAAATCATCTGTGCAAACAAGGCTCTTAATTGACACAAATGTTATTAATTCGTTAATGGCAAGGTCGATAATCAATTTAAAGAGAAAAAAAGGGACAAAAATTGAAAAAAGACAAGGAAAAATTGACTTTTGACAAAAGTTTTGGCGGGAACTTTCCAGCCATTTTGGTGTTTCCGGTCGGATCTGCTTCTCATTGTTGCTCCTAATAAGGGTCAAAGAATCAGTTTGATTCAGTTTGATTACAAATTTTCTAGTATCTATTTAACAGAATTAAACATTTAATATCTAGATAGTTATAACACAGTGATAATAGCCCTCTTTCGATATTCTGGTTGAGTGATCACGCACAAAGCAATTCAAGGTGAGGCTCCGGGGAAACAATGGAGTAAATCCGAAAATATTCTTTCGTTTCCCCGGAGCCTCGTCTTCAATGCCTTTGATCACTCACTAGGATATCGAAAGTTGGCTAATGGAAAAACACCGCTAATAATTACAGAAACGTGGCTTTACTGCTAAGAAGTTTTAAATTCCTCTGTTATAAATTCCCGTTAGGCTCGTTAAAAATAATATATCATAATATTACAAACGCGAGAAACAGAACCATTTATACGACTAGTTATTTAATCAGTGTGCGATTTATAGGATTTTAGTTTTTTGAGTGACGGCCGTCGAAATACTAGTCGGCAAACGAGACATCAAACTTCGGGGGTCGCACTTCAACAGTAATGGTTGTAAACGACATTCGATTTGTAGATCATAAGGGGACCAGACCTGGCATCAGACACTCAGCAGGAAATCAAATCTAGAAAACTAATCGACTCTAAATTGCGTCTTAAAGGTGAGTTTGTCAAGTTTAGTCAGTGAAATTTATTCAATCCTCGTGCAAAAATATTAGAATTACTACATTGTTTTCGATGGTATTTCCATCGAGCAACTGATGAAATGAATTGAAGAAGTTGCTAAAATCTGTTTTACACTTTTTGAATTTTTTTACTTATGTATTCTTAAAGGAAGGAAAATTATCATCTTTTTCTGATAAAGCGATTAGAAAATGCTACTAATTTTTACAAATGTATGAACGATATTAATTCCATGATATGCGCGTCCTTGTTTTTAAACTTGTTACCCGCCATCCTCTGGCTGCGTGGTCTATTTATGGTGCATATCACTCGTCTAATGTGGCGATAATCGGTTTATCTAGCGTAAATTCACCGAATAATATCTGTACAAATTTTGTAAAACCTTAAATCCTCTAATTCTCTACGATACGTTCCCAGCATAAACTCACGTACTATGTCCTCGATTACCATTGACTGGAAGAAGAAGAAACTGCGTTGAAAACTTTGGAATGGAAAATGTCTCAATGTTTGGCAAATATGTCTTCTTATATATACTCATGAATGAAATGTAGAGAACATTTGAACTATGACTTGTTGCCTTACTTAACTATGTTGAGCTTTAGGAGCTATGCTTTACGTTCTTGTGTTTCATAATGTTCTCTCCTAAGAAAATAAGGCGCAGTGTTAAGGGATTATCTGTCATTTTCTTACTAAATCCTCACTGAACAAATTCTCGTCAGTACAGATTTTGCCAAAGTCTATGATCAAACTTTCATCACTGAGCAGATTCTTTTTTTGACAAGGATCGATAAATATCCTACCCTGTGATCAGTATACTTTTCCCTCTTCCTTCTTCAATGCCTTAAAACGAGTTGATGATAAAATCACAAGTGATTTAACTGAAAATTAAAAGTTTACCTCGCTAGCTGTCGGACTGTCTGCAGTTCTTGGAGATTTCCTCTGGATGAATAAACCGGCTGGCCGCAGTATGACGCATGGACACCTTTTATAGACGATGGAATTTGACGTCTCAAAGTGAAGGGTTATTTGGAGACAATTAAGCATCATCATATATTAAAGATCATTGTCCCAGCAATGTAAACTCTTTCAATTCCATCTGCTTCCGTCCTCATCTTGGCGATTCAATTTCATAAATTTTTGGATGATCAATTATTTTTATTTATCTTTTTAGTGAAGACCCTTGGGAATTGATTGGACGGTTTACGTTTGAGCAAGATGCTTTAATATAGTTGAGGTTTTTGATTACTCTGATAGGCTGTTATGGGTATATTGAGTATGCTAAAGAAGTGAATTTTCCTTGATTATTCTAAGATTATAGGATGTTTACCGAAGTTTTGAAAATGCTGACAAACCACCCAAGGTTTTGGTCACTTCTCTGTATGTTTTTGTCCTATTAGACAAATATATGAGACTAATGACAACGAATTCGCATATATATTATTGTTATAAATTAAATAAACCGCAGAATAATCCATTCTACCCATCTTTTCGATCATGATTAAGTCGTTTAACCAAAACAAGACAAAAAAAGAAAGATTTCTTTTCTGGTCACAGGCATATTTTCCTGGACGTTTTGGTTGTAATTTCAAACTCTGAGTTCTAAATATTTTTTACTCAAAAAATTGTCCACTACATTTATTTTGATTTCATCTTCAAGATAAAAAAAAGCGTTTTATCTGCTTACAACAATCTTTTCCTGAACATTTTGGTTCTAATTTCAAACCTTAAGTTCTAAAAGACAAATCTTGAAGACAGAAGACATTTTTCCCCATTCAAAAATGTCCACTATTTTGATTTCATTTTCAATTGATTAAGCAATGACAAACTAACTATTGTCTGGCTCAGACTACAAGCAATAGAGGGCACAAAACTAATAAGAAACACTCCTAACATGTCGACTGAGTGTGATTATTAATCTCCATTACCAAATTGAGAATGAATTTAATATAATATCTGTCAGCAGTGTTCAAGTTCCTCGTGCAAATAAGTATTCATTTTTATTCCTGACGTTAGGCAATTCTAGTAAACATGCCCTATCAGCTATTTGTTTTATAATATAGTTTATTAAATGAAGTAGGCTTCTTTGTTGACTTAAGACGCGGTTTTTATTGCTTTATCTCAAATTATCTAATTGTTTTACAGAAAGGAGGATTTTCTGCAGGAACTTCCTCGTAGCATTGAAATGACAACTTGTACATAGTGATATGCAAACGTGCCAAAAATGTTCATTGAACTAAACAGGCCATAAAACCTTGAGTCAAATCAAAAATTATCATAAGTCAGAAAAATTATCCCAGGAGTAGAATATAATAAATTATTTTGATCATTTTATAAATATTTTAGATGTCGTCAGGTAATTCCAGAAACTTCGAAACTAAGTGCCAGCCAGGATCAGAGAAAGTGGTTGATTCAGTGAGTTAAGATTCAAGTGTTGAAAACAATAAAGAATTCTCAAAATAAATAAAATTCGCCAAATTATGAACTGAAATAAATAAGTTGACTGATTCAATGTTTTTAGTTTTTAGAATTAAGACTTTTCTAACAAATGTTGAACAAATTGTTTTTTCGAAGCGCGACGTCGCACACATCATTTTTCGCATAGCTCTGGCCCGGTTGTACGTAGGGTGGATAGCGCTATCCGATGAATAAATCCTTATCCAGTGGATAAGTCGATGCTGGTATCCAATACATTTATCCACTGGATAAGACTTATCCATCGGATGAGCACTATCTACCCTTCGTACATGCAACCGGGCTCAAAACTGTTTTGTTTCTTCGTCGTCTTGATATCTTATTTTAATAATTCCTGCTAACCAAGAATTATAATCATAGTCTCCAGTTTTATTATTATTACAATTCTAAAAAATATGATTTTCAACAGAATTTGATTTTTCACAGTTTTTGGATAATTGAGTAAGCTCAGGCACTTAGCACTCCCATTTTATTTGATAAGCTAACACCTTTTTGGGCCGAATTTCCCTGATTAACCCAGAGTTCTCATTAGTCATAAACACTGTCTTCTAGCCATATTGTTCAGGTAAAAAAAGAATGTAGTCTCTCTCAAATAGCTAGCCTGTGTTTGCTCTAAACTCTGTATAAATGCTAGACTTATTTCATGATTTCATAGTTGAACAGTGAGAATGTTCATTCCAACACTTCGAATAATCATTCTTTAGCTCACGGAATTCCTAATCCCTCTGATCTAGTCTTATCTAAAGACTTCCCAGCGCAAAACCTTAAGACTTCTTACTGATTTTCTTTAGGTCAAGGTGATCAACAAACACTTTTACTTAAAGACATCTTGCCATATTTAGCCATTTGTCAAATTTTAAGTAATTTATTTATAAACTTTGTTGACTAACCAGTGAACTTTATTAATTCCATGAATACTTGGAATGGAAAAGAGCGATAACTTCGGGAAGTGGGACTCTGTTTTTCGGTGTTAAGTATGAAGCACATGTAGATGCATGCATGAATAGCTTGAATGGCGGCTTTACTGGGGAACTCCCAACTCCAGTAAAAATTCAAGAAAAATGTCGTTGATAAAACTGATGGTCATAGAAAAATTATGAACTGTCTGTCTTAACTTTCTACTCCTATTTTTCTTACATGTTTTCATATACTCAGTTGGCCGGGTTTTTCTCCTAGCTGGCGAAAACCGTATGTTTTATAGCCCGCGGGATGATAGTCTACGAGCGGTACCTTTTCAATTGTAACGTTAGTTTCAGGTTTTGAAGCTGAAAAACTACATAAATAATCAAACTCATAGGAATTAATAGACCGGTTTTAAATCTTTTCATTTTGATTCTTCAAAATAGCAGTGTATTTGCAATTAAGGGGATACAGTTTGTAGCCGGGCCTTGTGCTTTGTAAGGATTAGACATCTAACAGGATGACTGATTCTGGAAATAGTTTAGAAACGATTTTGAAAATCCGATCTGCTGCTAATGTAAACACATGAGAAGGTTCCACGAGCAGGGTTGAAGGGTAAGCGGCACCCCTCTAGGTACGCATGGGTTCAAAATGGCAAACCTGCAAATTTCGGCGCTGTGCTACTCGTGACTCTAATTCTATAAGATGACAAAGCGGGTCCACATTTTACTCACACAACTTCAACAACATTACTTGTTTTCACCTATTTTCTATATATGTTATCATTAAAATAATAAGCAAGTATGGAAAAATGTCTTTCATGTACCAGAATTTCCTCAGTGAATTGATATGCCGAACATGTTTGCGCCTTGAAAATGAAGTCGACATGTTAAAACTCTTTCATCTAATTTTCATTATCTCACTCCTCAGTCTTTATGGGCTTATACGCCAACGCACAAACTATAATCAAAAGTGTTCGCGGCGCATGAAAACCGTGATACTGACGTGATTCACTGTACTACCCGAAAACAACACCAGGTCACTGGGCTTAAGGCGGGTCTTCATAAATATTTTTAATATCTAATCTTAAATCAAAAATAAATAAATCAAAGATGTTGCAATGATTTCCAGATATATATCCTACTCAGGGTGTTCTACCCGGGTTGTACAAGGTCGTTAAGGAGAATGTGTCTATTAGACTCGTTTATTTCGATCGCTGGTATAAATGTAGTGCTAGTATGGATCCTGCGGGTCGGTAAAGAAGTATAGGTTCGTGTGCCGGGCCGGATACATTGAGGCAGTAACCATGGCGATTGAAGGCCAAGGTTAACTCGGAAATTATCGTCAACGGACGTAAATTGCCCACAAGTGTTGATAGTTTCTTTCACATACACGATATGATATCGAAAAACAATGGGAAATTGAAAGAATTTGTTTCCAGAACGTTTAGAACGATAACTTGTTGACACCATATACAGTCATTTGAAGAAAAAAAACGTTGTCGTCGATCGGCTCCGCGACCAAGCGACTAGCCGAACGGGAGTATGGGTAAAAATCACTGAAGCAGTTGAATTCTTCACTGATTAAATATGCGCCGGGCTTACAGTACGAAAATTCGCTGGCGAAATAGCATTTTAATGACTTAACAGTTTCAAAATTGGGAACATCTTTGACTGAATATTAGTCATATCGACTTTTGTCTTCCTTATCTTATAACTAAGAAAAAACAAATGCTAAAGCGCTTCAGTGATTTCTACCCATACTCCGTTTCGGTCCAGTCGCGTAGTCGGTCAGCGACTACGTTTTCTTCAAATGAATGTATCCTTTCAATAGAACCTAATCAGCCGGAAAAGTAGAAAGATGAAACCGCTAGGTATTATGGGAAATATGTTCAAGGTCTGTCGAGTTTTCCAGTTGTACTCATGCTCACGGGTCAGTAGAAAATTTGATTCGTAAAGAAACTAAAAACTCGATGAGAAAGAAACTTATTCACAGCTAATGTTGGAATTTGTTTTAGGAATATGAAAATCTCCAGGAAACTAATTAATAATAATAATAATAATAATAATAATAATAATAATAGTTAATGTTAATGATAATCTTTAATCAGCTTTCACAGAGGGAAAAAAAGCAACTCCTTTAATTCGAGCGAGAGTTAAGTAAGAATAGGATTATCAAAAGCTCAGTTCAGTCTTAGCTTCAAGATACGATGGAATTGCGCAGTACTTGGGTTATAAAAACAGTACAAATCACACGAGATGCTCCAAGTAAAGGAGTAAAAACAACGATTTGGAAAACAACTGAGGTTCGTCTACGTGTGTAGACTGTTGTCTTATCACACCGAATTGTCAAAACTAGATAACGGTCGCGTTTCCTAGTTGTTATTTTGATTCTCTAGCTTGAAGCATTTACCAGGGGCTATCGGTCATCTCTAGCTAAAGACATTTTCGAGAAGCAAACGTTTGGGTGGTTTTCCAAGCCATCTGGCCACCAAGGAACTCTCAAAGGATTCGAAACAGTAACAGTCCTTGAGTAGGAATACTGAGACGCGCTCTATGGTGGTGGAAGTATTAAATCTTTTAATGACCCTTGAAAATTTCTCATCGTCTTACTTAATAGATTTGCGCGACTTTCGAACTTATTTAGGAAATTTGATTAGATCAGTACTTCCTACTAGTTACCTCGCCCTTGCCTGAAGCGTTTGTCTGGGAATCTTCTGGTATTTTCTCCCTGTGGTTCTTTTAAGATTAATAACAATTTGACTATAAATGGCTATATATTGTCTATAGATTACTGTATAAATATGTATGAAAGGTTTTTAGCAAGTTGCTCTTCTACTAAAATTTTTCCTTGCAAAAAGTGGCGGAACTGAAAGTCACACTCGATCCAGCTTGCTTCGCCTGCGCAGTCATCTCTCATGTATCTCCCTTAGACTTCTTATTTCCCGACATTTTTTATTCTCCATGTTAATGCATGTTATGGAAGACATGATCTAAGTATCTACACTTAAAAGAGCAACACTTAAGACGTCTTTTATGCAACTTTGATTTGCCATTTTCTTGGGCTTGTACCCTGTTCTTATGAGCAGTAGTCACAGATACCAATTAGAGTAGCCTTGAAAATGATCGCCAATTCCAGACAATCTTTCGAGTTATTTTGCGAGACAGCAAGCCCTTGAGCACTGAATTAAAACCTCGTTAATCCACGCCATTGATAATACATTTTTAGAGAAGTTTAACCTTTGAGGTCAATTATCACATTTAAAGAAATCCCCGTGAAACGAAATCCCTATTTTTTACCATTGCTATTTAAAGACCACATTCTAAAAATGTAAAAATGTACACCAATGTACCACCAAAGGAGCAAGAACAGGAATTCTACAATTGTCAGTCGTTAACCGCATTTTCCCCCTTGCTTAGAATATTTATAACGGGCAAATGTTTGATTTCTTAACACACGTGCCGTTCGTATTAAAGCGTGCTTGTCTACGTCACCTAGATGAGCCCTTCAGTCGACTGTTGACATAGCGGCTGAAGATCAGTTTTAGAAGGGAACCTTGAAGTCGTAGTAAAGGTTAAAAAAGGGTCGGCTTGACTTGACGAAAGGCGTTTCGCGCTGACAAATACAAGAGTGGGCATATAAAGGTATGTCAGTCATGAAGGATACAGTCATGGCACTAGTGTGAGATACAAAACACTGACTAGGTAGGACTGAGTTGCGCTGGATTTAAACAAGAACTGAAAACTTTGCAGTAATAATATTCTTTATCTTCGACGCAATTGGGCTTCTTAAATCGTGCGCGCTACTCCAGTTATGGTATTAGTGTACTGACAAAAAACGGACAAGGAGTGTTGCGCTGCATTTAAGATAACGAAGGAAATGTGTGTAAGCGGAGAACAAAAAAACTTTGATACTATTCTTTATCTTCGGCGCAATTGTTTTCTTAAATCTTGCGCACTATTACAGTCATGGTATTAGCGTACGATACAAAATACTGCCGTAGGAGTGCTGCACTGCATTTGAAACAACTAATTTAATAAAATGTATGTACGGAGCATCACAAATCGATATAACAATAAAAACCATGCAGGAATAATACTACTCTATTAGTCGACGCAATTGTCTTCTACACTGATGCGCGCAACTTATGTTAAGGAAGCAAAGTTTCTTAACAAATTTCTGAGATCAATCTAAGACTCTACTGCTTTTTTCGAAACAAGATTTGCTTGCGAAACCACCTTGCGCTTACGCGGAAACAGATGAGAAGCACTGGATACTTCGTTAGCATTATTATCTCGTGTGCGGTAATCGTTATGCTACCCTATCAAATAGAATAGAGGCTTAGGCATGAAAGAAGACGAGAAGCTAAATTCGAATTCCATTCACTTAGGCGTAAGAAATCCTACGGCCCTTACAGGAGGTATATATGTTCAGTATATTAGTGTTTGCGTTGATGCAGAGTTAAAAGAACACCAACTGAAACGTGTACTATTTTTATACAGCCATTAATATTCCTGTCAGACATGGGAGAAGAGTATGGAGGCTCCGCTATATTTAGACACACCGCATCCTCCAGTACTCACACACGTTATGTTAGTGCAACCACTGGCGCTGATGTAGCTCTAGAATTATTGCGTACTGAATTGCCGCGGTCTCTCAGTTATGTGCGCGAGATATATCGTAACCAAAGTCTTTTAGAAAACAGGACAAGACGGGGGGATTTTAATAAATCATGATGTGGCCTATATAACTTATTGTATGTAATCGGCTGAATAATACTCCGTGGTTAGTTCCTATATTCACTATTTATACTTCGTCGACGGGAACGTCCACCCAGGTAACGCGCGCTAACGTATCGTATTCAGTATACACAAGCAAACTTATTTTTACAATGTCTGCATAAACACAAGCAAGCTTACAAGTACTCAGTTTGCGTCCTCGACTAAAGAAAAATCTCGAAGCAGACCTATCGTGGCATAACTTCCAAACTGCCTTGAATTTCTAGCAAGCTCGAGATTAAGTCAATTGAAAAACAATAGGAATTCTGAACACTTTTGGCGCATTACCGTAGAAATTGCGAGAAATCTCCACCTAGTGAAGAAATACTCTCGTTTTTATCTCGAAATGGGCAAATATTTTCTAGGACTTCATGTTACGAAAACTACTTGGAAAAACTCAAAAGTCGTGTTCAAATCAGGTTGATTATTACGTATTTTGGAAGTTTTGAATTGAGAGGAGGTTTCCATAAAGTCAGTTTTCGTGTTTTTTGGAAGCCATAGCCCGTCTTTTTGTGTTTACTTTGCGGGAATTCCACCATTGGGATCGTCAAAATCCACGCATTTCTTAGCTCCGATCGCATTTTTGTGTCTTTGTTGTTTTCTATTGGAATTTCTAATACCGAAGTGATGTGAGGAATGGCACGCGCTTGTGTTGATTCTAGCTTGTTTGTGTCTGTTGGATTGTTTGTTTGATTTGCAGTAGCAAAACACTTTTTTGTTGGTTTTCCCCGAAGGAGACAAATTCTTAAGACATGTTCCTGTCTTTTTATTTTTGGGGAATTCTTTTTGGTGAGCGTCGGAGTGATTCTGACCTTTGCTAGCAGCAGTACCCGCTAAGTACTTGCTGTGTTGGATGTTAACTCGTAAACTAAACCAATTCAGGGCCAGTTATATTTATTTTCTTTCTTTTTTAATCTCGAAACTGGAGCCACCAGAAACATACCTTCGCCACACATCAAGAAATACGGAGCCCAGCGTGGCGGTTATCTAACTAACCATCGCATCCATCCATCAAAACCTTGACAACATCTTGAGATAAAAATCTCTTAAGACCGCTAAGACTCTAAATCATCCCAAGCCAGAACCAATTAGCTATTTTCGAGTTCGCACTTTGAATTTTACCCCAATAAATTTTCTCATTGGGAAAAGAATGGAAGCAGAGTAAAGATTCATACTGAACTCTTTTACTAACATCGTTCAAGGTCAAAAGCCACTGCAAGTATTTGTGCTCAGTGTTTTGTCTGAGTAATCGATACTTTATTAATTAGTATCATAATGGTACTTCAAAATACTTAAAGTATTTGTTTAGTTGAGTTTTTGGAACTATTTTTAATTGTTAAATACCCAAAGAAGATTCTTAGGGGTTTTTTAACTAGAAAAACATACGTTTCCGGTGCTTAGAATGTGAATTGGTTCTCGTTAAAGAGACAATCAATCGGAATGTTTTTGTGTAGTATTCATACTAGCAAATCGCAGCCGGTCTCTCGCTAAGTGTATGCCAGTCTGGGTCTTCAGTTAACAAAACAGAATACGATTTCATTGCTTGGTTTGATATGAATCTAAGAAAAATACTGGCGAAGCTGCTCTGGTTCGTAGCAAAGCAAAGCTATCGTCTTTCGTCAAATTAACGTGATAGAGACATACAAGTAACCTTACGCTCCCTAGCGTGGAAGAAGTTTGTACTACGATACATGTTATCAATTCTGCTTTAGATTCCAAAGCTGACAAACCAGGGAATTCCCCATTATTGAATTTCTGACGCTGTAACAGCCTAAATTGGTGTAATAGCAAGATTATCGTAGAAAAAACAAGGAGTACTCACGTTTGGTTGTGATTCCAGTGCCGTCCTCGAGTAGTATGTCCTTACTATGAATCAGTCGTTCAGTATACGTCACACTCTTTAAATGACCAATAGCTCTTTGTTACCGTCTGCCGTCAATCAGTTTCTACTCGCTTATATACGTTCCCTTGACGAATCAGATTCTTTCTGGTTCTTTAACCAATTCCGTTTTCCTTTTAAAGACTTGGTTATCAACATAGCATAGTTGACATGCTAAGCATGCTTGTCTTACGCTATTCCAAGCTTTGCGTTGGTATTAATCTGTAGCACGCGCCGTTGATCTATTAATGGATACGACAGATATTCCTTACGTCGCGTTTTTTTAACCAACCAATGACATCACGAAATGATCTAGTAACGAGCGACTGACACATTGCCATAACCGCATGATAATATACTTGCATTCCACAGCAGTCTGTTCGCCATTTCCGTTTTTTTCCGTCAGGGTGTATGTCTTGACGCTGGAGTGCAATACGTGGGCGAAGTCCACATACAACTGAACAGAATTATTTATCGGGAATCCTCCTTAATGAGGCACCTAAAGGTTGAAACGTGTTGGTATTTTTCATGTTGACATTACGTTTTTGACATCTACCAAAAACTTTTCTCGTGGACTCAGAGCTCGATTTTAATATCCAGGCCAAACTTTTTCTCCATTCTTCAACAAAACTCCAACTTTTGCGGTTTTTTGTTCAAATTTTAAAAAGTTTCTTATCACATTAATTTTCTGGCCGCAGTAAAACTCTTTGGATTATCCGGCCACATTTACAACTCAAGTAGTTCAGGAAAACCTTGCTGAAAGGGGAACTGAAAAGTTATCCAGCTAGTTGACACTAATTTGTGGCCTTTCCAAATGAAGATCTCAACTCGTGTTTGATATGTGATCAAGCAAGCTTCTGTCTTGTCACATGGAGTTGAACTTCTCAACAAACTTAATCATTCTTGCTAAAAGGTCCTAAAAATAAGTTGATAAACACATTGATGTATCAGGCAGCAGAGTATTTATGTTGTTGACCTGATTTAAAGCACGAGATCTGATGATGTCCTTTTTTGTATCGCTAAATAAAGATTTAAATCAAACGTTTATTCTTGAAAGATCTACGCAGTCAACCTCCACGTTTATTGGCAAAAAATGAGATTAGTTGAAGCACACGCCCCTATCACACATCAATACAGGGATTTTGGTATCGAGTTTTACGAGTCATGAATAAATGCGTTCATCTCTACAAACACTTGCTTAGCTTTTCAGTGCATTTGGCTCATAACTCTTGTTGACGTAATTTGCAGCAAAGTATGTAGATATGACGCTACGCGCGCTTTGATTGGTTAAAAGATTTACCAAGTGTCTTTGTATCATGAGGGACCAAAACTGTCTACTCTGCTTAGACATTGCAGTATATCTACGAAACATTATCAATAGAATAATTCCAAATGGGTGCGATGTTTTCCCCGCATTTTAGATTGTTGTTCCATTGAGTATTATTTCTTTATTTGCCAGAAAGGCTCGAGATGGTTAACTAATATGCATGAAACTAGGATTTTAATCTCAGGGGAGTGAAAAAACTGAATGATTTGAAATTGGAAAGCGTTAGATCCCAGTGCATGGCTTTGATCTTTTTCAAGGAGCATGGTTTCCTTTTAAATGTTCTCCAAAAATTAATCCATCATTTGAGGTTTTATGAATCATTCGATTCATAAATATTTCATGGTATCCATGATAATATATATAGGGAACCATCAGGCAGCAATGGGAAAAGATAGACTGTACACTGCAGAGGTCCTCTCAGGATAACAACTTAGCAACAGATTCTTTTTTATCAGTTCTATTCATGGTATATCCATGATGATATTTCGATGCGAAATGATACAGAGATACAGAGTGTACAGAGGTCCTTTCAGTGTCAAAATTCTGACAACATTCTGATCTATCCGTACGATATCATGCATGTTCTAAAATAGTACATATGAAAAATGTTTCGTTCACTAGTGGGAGTTGATAGACTGGATAGTAGTCCACTTATAGCAAGTCTGAACGAACAATTATGTTCTGTCAGTGTATACCTATTTAGGGATCTGAAATGGGACACCTGTCGGCCTTCAGCCTGTATTCCTGTCATCCAATATGGCTGCCGTTTGGTGACTTCATGCCGAGAACAAAGCACTTTTGTGGTCATAAATTTCACTACAATGTTTGCTTTGCCTAGCATTTTAGATTCAGATATTTTCGTCCCATCCTAAAGTGCTTGAACACATTTCCTGCTTGTTTCCTCGCAAGACATCGTGTCAACATTTTTATCCTTTTGTGGTGTGTCTGGCTCAATATCGGTATTATTTCTATTTCCTTAATAGTTGCCCGACCCTAACAAACCGCTTTATTTACTAGTGCCAACTGATACCATTCACTAGTCAGTCTTGTAGGCCATATCATAGACAAATGCTCAGATTCGAGAAAAGATTCGTGATTACGGATGATTTCTATAGTTTCGGCTTTGCCAATTGTGCAGCAAGATCGCAATAGAGAAAAACCTGTGAATGTCGCCCAACCGCTATGACAATAACGATGAAGTTACTAAAATAAATATCTATACTATGGTCTACCCTATGGATAGCATGCATGGGTCTCAATATTGGTTCATTATATGGAACAAAAATGAGTCAGGTTGAGTTGTCACTTTGTCTTCTTTGCCATTTTACTTGCTGTAATTAAAGCATCTTTTCGAACTGAGAGTTTTTTTGTAGAACGCACGTGAATAGGAACTCCGGCGTTTAGTAGTACTCGGATATCCTTCCTCCCATGCATATATTTTGTAATATAACTGAATTGTATGCCCTATATAATCGGGTGTTCATAATATAGACCCACATGTTTGCATATTGAATCGACAATAATAGAGAAAGGCATCCAATACGATCAATGGGGTCATCGGATTCGAGTTCTGTTTCTTGTAGATAGTAGCAGGCTTACGACCTCAGTTATGCTTAGACGTTGCTTTCATCTAGCAGAATGAGCCAATATATCTATTTTCTAAGTTGCAAAGATTCATGCTTTTAACTAATGTAATGGCCGTTTTAACGAGAATCTACAACTAGCCTTTCCCAATATGGAAAAAACAGCCATTTTTTATTCTTTTTTTATCATGTTTTTCATATTATTTCTTAGGCACGCCGTGCAAGCTCGCCCACATTGACCTAGTAAATGGCGTAAGGCTACAGCTCCTCACTATTTCCGCTACGTAAGACTAGGCCAGCTTGAATCGTTTTTGATATCAAAGTCTATATAGTTGCTATTGAACTAGCCATTATGAGTCCCAGAACAAGACATACTGAAGAGCGTACACACCCACTTAACTCGAGGTCAATAATGTAGACTACCGTTAACTCGATTATCATTATCGACAACAGCAATCCCTTGAATGTATAAGCGAGCTGCCTCCACATGCTAGAACCATTCAAAAATCATTAGTTAGCTAGTTTGTTAACGTCGAAATATATGATGGAGACGTGAAACTATCAGGGATAATATCCTTCCCTTCCAGGAAGACAACCAAAAGGCATCGTTTCCAGGGGAAAAGACAATGTTTTCGATGTCAGTGTTGTTCTGTTCGCGGAAACAATGGCTTGTTTTGGCTTTTTTTGCTATTCATGTTTATTTTTCATGTCTTCTGCTGCGTGGTAACTGATTATTGATTGGCTTTGAATTGGATGAGTGCTTAATCTAATTTTCGTTCAGGAAGTTTTGTTCATTCAGTTTCTTTGCTGGTTTTTGTAGTGGTGTAACCTTGGAGGAAAATATTTTGCTAGTTTGTTTGTTTGTTTGTTTGTTTGTTTGTTTGTTTGTTTGTTTAGTTTGTTCGTGTATTTGTTCTTTTCTTTTCTTTAAGTTCTCTTTTCTTTTTCTTTTCCTTTTCCTTTTCTTTTCCTTTTCCTTTTCCTTTTCTTTTCCTTTTCCTTTTCTTTTCTTTTCTCTTCTCTTCTTTTCTTTTTTTTTCTTTTCTTTTCAGTCTCTTTTCTATTTCGGATACATTTATTCATATCTTTGCTCACTTCATTGTTTGTCGATGGTGGTGGCTCGTTTTCATGTGTACAACTCGAAAATACTCAAGACCCTTACATACGTCAAACAAGTGGAAAGTACGTGGTTAGCCAAGTGTTTCTGAATCTTCACCAACAAAAAGTTTTCATGCTATTCCTCTTGACCCCATCACCTTCCGCGGCTACACATTCCACACCTTGAGAGGAAGTTGCTAATCGCTTCACTGATCGATAGACAAATTATTTAAACAGTTATTTATTCATAGTCTTAATTGGCTTTAAAACCACAAAAATATATGACATCGAGAGCTGGTGTCTTTTTTAAGATGTACTGAGAGCTATTTTTGACCTGCATAATACAAAGGGGGACATTTTCTTACTCATTAAACAACAGCATCTTACAAGTGACTTGTGAACCACAAACAACATTTCTAGTAGGTGGAACAAACTTGATTGTGACCTTGGGGCCCTCTCAGCTGCGCCGTTATTTTTAACTCTGAGAAACACAAGTGTTCCTGAATTTCCATGTTTTCTGATAATTAGACAGTCTTGGTATTCTAATTGATTTGAAACCACGAACTAGATACTGACCTGCATGCACTATGTGGTTATTTTTAACATATACCCTAAGGTGGTTTGTCCTAATTGGTCTGAAACCACACGAAAGAGAGAAAATCCTCTTATTTTCTTTGTCGGTCAGGAAGAATAGGATGTCTTGTTAACGACATCCTATCGCTTTGTAGCCGGCACTCTTTGTACATAAAACTCCCTGACATTCGTAGAAGGATTGTAAAACTTACGGTTTACCACAAACCAAACAAATAACTAGATATTTATTATTAGTATTATCTATTTATTATTACTATTATCTATTTATTATTACTATTATCTATTTATTATTACTATTATCTATTTATTATTACTATTATCTATTTATTATTACTATTATCTATTTATTATTACTATTATCTATTTATTATTACTATTATCTATTTATTATTACTATTATCTATTTATTATTCTTTTTGTCATATGGATTCTTCCATTTTTCTTTCGTTATATCAGCCAATATGGCTTATATATGTGGTATCTTTTGTCATTCTCTTGGGAATTATAGCAAGCCTTCTATATATAGTACAGCCCTAAAAAATTATGCCTAAATGAGGACAAATAGTGCATTATCATCTTTCTTTCATTCGTGTCAACCAACGTGAAGAATTGCTTTCATATTTTGCCATTCTCGTGAAACTGTGATAACCAACCATCTATAGTTTGCCCTAAAGATCATGTTCAAATGAAGACACGTAGTAATTGCAGTGCGAATCGAAAAACCGTGGGCACCCAGAAATTATTCAGAAATCGTTTATTGTTCGTTGAACAATCTGAAACGACTCTCTAACTACAAGACGTTTATTTGACTACAAATCAGTCGAACTTCTTGTAGTTTGAGAGTTGTTTTAGATTGCTCAACGATTTCTGAAATATTTCTGGGTGCCCACGGTTTTTCAATCCGTACTGTAATACTAAAAAATAATCTTGAACACAAATGAAGGATAGTTGTTAGCTTCTTTTCGCTCCAAAATACCTTCATCCTAAGTATCTTAAACAGCAGAAAGAAAACCTCTTTCAGGAAGTTCCACTTGCGTAAGCATTGTAGCTCATTCGTAAAATGACCATAATAAGATATAGCCAGAATGGATCGAAAATATTCAAGCATCGAAAAGAATATGCCGAAACAGTTAAAAAATAGTTCTTTCTTTAAAAAATGGGTTCCTATAATATACTGTTCTCTGAAAATGGCGAGGAATAAACTTCTCCAATTTCGTCTCGACCACCTGTCATTCCCTTGAGTAGTATGACGTATTGATAGCTCTTGAAAAGATATTGACTTGAGTGTTAATGATGAATATGTTCGCTGGTAACGGAAAAAGATCATGTTTGCTAAAAAAGAATAAATGTTTTGAATAACATTCCTTTATTTGCAAAAAAAACAAAAAAACAAAAAAAAAACAAGATATTTTTATGGTAAAGGAGAGACTGAGATGAAAGATGAAAGATCAGGAAATAGTCTGTAAAAGAGTTCATACAAATTGATATGATTCACTGGTCGATGAGTACTCGAAGGAAGCCGGCTAAGGATTAAAAGAGCGCACCTCAGCATGCCATATTACGGTTTTTTTTCTTCAACAGAGTAGATATACAATTAGGACTTTTAGGAATGCGAATGCCCTCTTATTATTTTCGCCGGCGCACTAAAAATTTTTATGACTTTGAAAGCAACTTAAAATGGAGTATACTCATCGAGGACTATTGTTTCCCTGGACCCTCAAGAGAGTGAATGCCAAGACAAAATATTGTTTCGATCTGAGAGACCTTCTTATTATTATCGCCGGCGCACTAAAAATTTTTATGACTTTGAAAGCAACTTAAAATAGAGTATACTCTTTGAGGACTATTGTTTCCCTGGACCCTCAAGATAGTGAATGCCGAGACAAAATATTGTTTCGATCTGAGAGACCTTCTTATTATTATCGCCGGCGCAATAAAAACATTTACGACTTTGAAAGCAATCAGTCTAAAATGGAGTATACTCTTCGAGGACTATTGTTTCCCTGGACCCTCAAGATAGTGAATGAGACAAAATATTGTTACAATCTGAGAGACATGGTAATAGTATTTCTAAGTCAGTTTGATTCCGGAGTGTTTACTGTATCCTCGCATAAGCGTCGTTCTTAAGTGAGACTTACGTGCGTCTTACACAAAACTCATTCATCGCATCTGCAGAAGATATTTGACACCCACGCTGGAGTAAGGAAGTGTTTGAATACTTTAAGTTAACTAACTTCCTCCGCGGCAAATAAGATATACGCGTACGCATTCATAAGCTCATAGACCCCTTGCACGTGACGTCAAAGCGGCTCAATTTGGAAGACAAAACAAAATAATTTCAATCTCACTGAGAATTGGAACCTTTTGCTTTGTCTTCCAAATTGAGCTGTATTCCAACGTGCTTCAAGGGGTCTATTCAAAAGAGATGGGCAAATCGTCTTTCAAAGATTTTTTTTGTAGGGCGGCTATTTAATCCTAAATGTGGTAAGTTCAAGGCCACCTAAAATCAGATGTTAATAGGAATGAGGTTACATGGATATTCACACATTAGATGCATCTTTATTTGGAGAAGGATAACCATTCGCCCCAAGACACACCCAATTGGACTTACTCACACCCACTCACACATTTTAGATATTTTGTCTATCAACTGAGTACGTCGTAAGGAATATCATATTAGAATCTTCAGTTTACAGACGTCATCCAAATTCACTGGTTATTGTCCAATAAAATTTCAGTCGAGCTATCTCATACTGGCAGAGGTGCTTTTCTACTAGGATTTCTACATAGGTCACTAGAATCAACAGCCTGAAGCTACACTGTCTTGAATTATCAACACCAAAATTAAAGTTAGACCACCCATTCTTCTTGAGTCAAGCCATGACAAAGTGCACGTTTTGTAGTTATCATTTATTTGTATATGTGTATCTATAATCACAGTACCGACAACGAAAATAAGATACTAGTCGAACCTTAATTCATTATCAATGACTTTTTATTCACATACCGTTAGGCATACTAGGTTTCTACTCCCCAAGACTTTCCTCCCGGAGTCTTCTTATTGGGTTTGAAAATCGAACCTAGTAGGTTTTGGGGACTAAGATGGGACACAGTGATGATTTTTTGAAGTTTGTTGGGAATGACCCCTAAAAGAGAAACGGATACGCCTCGCGCAAACTTGGAATACTGGTTATTTAGCTGCTAAGAATCTAAAGATAAAAAGCACAGAAAGAATAATTACTACAATCACAACTACACCAGCAATAGCTTGAAAACCATCAATGCAGAAAAGATGGCCACTGATTCTGTCAGTGAGCCGTGTTGTCGTGCAGTCCCATGGACATCTGGAGCAGCGGTACAGAAGGGATCGTAAGGATCAACTTCTGGTGCCATGTCTTCCTTGCAGTACGCCTTTCTCACATCTTGCTCGCATTTTTTGGCATTTATGTATTTTCTGTGATTCAAGTAGAATAATGATTTAGAGTCAGTTAGCATTAGTCAAAAGAGCATGATAAAGGAAAGATCAATCACAGGCCGTCATCCTAGGACCGACTGATACACCCCAGCCTCTTAGTGTTCACTCTTGAAAGGACCGATTCAATTATGAAGTAAAACTTAGAGAAACTCGCCTGCATAGGGATGGGTCTGTCTTGTTGGCTTTAAAAGCTTCATAAAAGTCAAGCGCACATTCTGGCCCCTTGACGTAAGCCTGTTGTTCACACGGCGCATACTTCATCACGAATGATCCCGATGGAATAGTAGTCAGATTGACTCTTTCACCCATCTCTCTTCCGCAGAACATCACGTCAAGGTTGGTTAGCGATTGCAGATACAGCTTTAAAAGAGTTTCCAAACCTTCCTTGAGGGCGGGGATTCCGCTGACCAATGATGCGAAGCATTTGGCGAAGACGATATCGTGAACACAAGATTGCATTTTCTGGTAAGCGTCACTGAAAGATTAATTAAACTTGAATCTTGATCGAAATATTGCGTCCTTTTTTTTTCAGTGTTAATATATTTTGGCAATTGGTCTTAATAATATTTTCGATTACCGCTGGGCTACTGTTATAGTGGGATACAAGTTAGTAACTAAATATTGGTTCATTTGGCCCACTGGCACTCACACGCGCTATCACTACATTATACATTTTATGCATACAACTCAACTCACATGTTTATTTTTACGGAAGGAGGAAAAAACAGAGAACCTGGAGAAAAAACCGTCGTGGCACAGGAGAGAACAACACATCAAACAAACTCAATTCACATATAATCCAACTCGAACCCGGGCCACAGCGGTGAGTGGCGAGCGGTAAACTACTACGCCACCCATGCCACCCATAACTATCGATTACCGCTGTCTACAAATACTGTGCTAATATTAATTGCCCCTGGCTACAACTCATGACTGTGCTCTCTATTAGTACCGCTGGTTCAAGTACTCTACTTACCTACAGTTTGAAACCTGGTCTTCCTTGGTCATACTGTTGATGAAATCATGTGTACAGTTTCTACAGTCTTTCTTTACTTCGTCCATACTACAGGTTGGAGACTGTGCCGAAACGTGGTTCGTCACTATGGAAACAAACGATATAATAAACTCGGCATTTCAGACAGACATCAGACATGAATATCTTTTCAAGTGTCGATGGTAACGAACAACGTAGAGCGGTTTTCGTATGAGTGGGAAATAATACAGTACTGCATGACTTACAGCACGTACGTGGTACGACATGCCATAACATTGGAATGGCTCCCGGCCAATTGTCAGTTCCAGTAATTCATCCAATCACAACGCACAGCTAAAGTTACAGTTAATATACAATACGACTGCAGTACGTATTACAGTATTCCCCACTCATGACAAAACCTCTCTACTACTCAAAAAATAAAGTGTAGGTCGAAGTGGGAAAACATTACATTCATTGAGTCTTAATCGTGAGACTAAAAATATTGGTAGTATTATACTTGTCCATTTACCAGTCATTCTAAATAAAACGAAAATGGCGCAAAATTATTTTTTGTTTCAACAGACATTTCACTTTTTGTTACGCGGATAGATGGATGGCTTTCGCGCGAAGTCGATGAAAAGAAACCCATCCTTTTCTCCCTGGTAAGAAGTCATGGGCACTTACTTCATGCGGATCACCGAATGGCATACTATAAACCTTTTAATCACAGTACAGATTCTAGTCTAAACATATATGCTCCCTTTCAAATTGCTTTTACTTTGGACCAATCAGAACTAAGTACAGCACAGCATGACCTAAAAATAAACTTTTTAGTCTTCCATACACAAACGTTACCATTGGCTACCTGGTTTCTCTGAGTATCAGTGCCTATTGTTAGATTATTGCGAACGAATCTTGTTTATTTGAGGTCAGATCTTTATTTCGAGTCTGGTATATTTTTTCTAATTACTCATAAGCTGAAAGCACTTCCTTAGACTGCATGGTGTTTTTTCTATCTCTAGGGTTCTATTGATCTAAGTATTTTTTACTTCAGTCGGTCAGCATTGTAATCAGTGGAAAACATTGTTTTGGGAATCATAATTGGAACTAATCTTGGATTCGATTAAAGATATACATCATTTTTCAAAAACCTGTTCATAGTGTAAATGATAATTAACGAACGATAAAGAAGGTTCGGTTTTCGATGTTCTGAGAACCGATTCTTGTTTGTGTAAAACTCGAGGAAATACGTGGTCCTTTCAGTATCCAATACGGCAGGTGCAAAATTTCATGATTTAAGCAGCTAAAAATTTCCATCAAATCCTTGATAACTTATCTGGTCTGAAATGAACGAGCGATCCGTTCATTTCAAACCAGGCAAGTTTATTAACCTGGACTTGATGGACAGTTCATCTCGAGAATTTCGTCTTGTGTAAATTTTATGCCCTCAATTTTAACTAATTCCCTGGTAGTCATAAGAGCAAGACACAAACGTATAGTTCTCATTCGAATAAATGAACTATAACTAAATGAAATTTAACAACAGTCGAGCAGAATTCACCGTTTGATTAATATCTCATCATACAGGGTTCATTTCTTGCAGCCTTTTCAAAGTCATCTCCTCGGAAAAGGCAATAAATTAAATTGAAATATATCGGAAGTTTCATAACAGTTAGTTAAATTAGCTTAAAAATTAGTTTTTATGACTGAAATATTTGAAACCAAACCTTTTTGAATTTCAGTTGAATTTCAGACGGATTTTTTGTCTTTTCGTATCAAAGGTTTTGTAAAACTGATGAACAACAAGTCATATGCACGCACGACCTTTTCCATCATATCTCGGACGAAAAACTGTCGGGTTCAGTTCTTGCGCAACAATTAGTTTTTTTATATAATTTTAAGATAACGGTGCGGCTTAGTCACTTCAGTTGATTGCTTGGTTCAACCGCATCCTTCCCTCAGATACCTAATGCAAGAAATTGGAAATTTGATTCTTTTAAAACGAAACTGCAAGTGCAATTTAGCTAAAAGTCGACCCAAATGAGCAATGTACGTTGACAGAGGTTTTGAAGTTCAATTCATAGCCTATTACATTAGTTGCTTTAGGCTGCAATAGCCGATTACATTACTATTTGATTCTTACCTAACATGACTGCTATAGAAAACTGCAACATAATCCATCCTCGCTGCATTGTAAGCGCCAACCAAACCAAGAATCTATGTGGGCTAGTTTTAGTCTATCGAATCGTTGGTCGAACCTCACAACGACAGGTGTACATGACAGAGTGGATCATCAGTGGTTTGTAATAAATTTCTTGCATTACGTTTGTCACATTTGCATATCAAAAATTTTCCAAGCTATGATAAAGTTTTTTGTTGATCGATATTTTTCAGTTATACCGTCAACATTTTTGGAAAGAAAGCATTAACTTAGAAACGGCATATTCTGTTTGTAAGAATATTGCTTAGCTTAATGAATAAATGTATTTTTTTATTAATTGTTTAAAATTTCTAATAAAAATAACGTTTATCTGCTTTAAATGAAAATGGAATTTATTTTTTCCAGTTTTATTTTTATATATATATAAATTTTTTTTTAAACAATGGCTTAACCAGGTCCCTGTGTTTCTTGATATTCTCCCTAATATATTGAATTTCCCTTTTTTTTTTTGAAAAGTGACGTGAATTGCCATACAAAGGTGACTAGTGTCATTATATAAAAATTGATTCTTTATTATATATGCAACAAAGTAGAAATTTCTAGAAAAAGAACTCAAATACAATGCGTTACATTTTTATTTTGACACTCCATAGTACTTCTTCTTTTGTGCACTCAAAAGGACTTCAAAGGCAAAAATATGCAAAATCGTGAAACTAAGTAACACCATTATATAACAACAATAGTCTACATCTACATCTTTTTTTCCCGAAAAAAAAATCTTTTTGGATTTTAATTGAAAAATATACTTTTAAAGGTATGCCACATGGTTAAGTTTTTGGTCCACAAGCCATTGAGGAATAGCTGCAGGTGCAAAATGGTCCAGATCATATTACCGAAATTACTCAACTGTTAGTACCGCCAAAGAAAAGATCGATCGTGTTTTGAATTTCGGTAAACTTACGTGCCCATTTGGAGCACTCCAATTGGTCACATGAACTCACGTGACAATTTGGAGCGCTCCAGATTAATTAAAAATTAAAAATACGATTGATCGTTTCTTTGGAGGTGCTAACAGTTGAGTAATTTCGGGTGTAGTTATTACAGAGGTCCACTCTAACTGTCTATTACCGCTGCCTACAAGGACTGTGTTTACACGGCAGGTTGACAGCTGGTCTTCCCTGATCTAGCCGTCGTGCGTCACCAACCCTAAGGACGTCTGCGTAAAGTCTTTCTTTACGTCGTCCATACTACAGGGAGGGGAGGACTGCCCAAACACATGATTCGTCACTATGGAAACAAAAATAGAATCATACAGTCGTGAATTACGGTAAGATATAATATCTGTCCAAAGTATCTAGAGTAGTATCCCTGAGCTGATTAGATCTTTTATAGATCCTACGTATATACCTTCAGCATTTTCGTATGCGGTGCTGTTCTTATTACATTTACATTAGTAGAGCCAGTAATAATCATTAGCTTTTCCTTGACCACTCAGTTTCCGTCATTATATGTGCAACGACGATGTACGTGCCGGCAAATAATTTATCTTCAGAAGATATTCCATCATTTTAGGCAGAGAGATGAGGTAGGACTCACTTTCATAAAGTCAATGCCAAAGGGGCCACCCATCCCCTCCTTCCTAATATCCATTCTACGCAATAATGAAGTCGATACTCCCATTTTTGTTTCCCTATTATAAATGAGCGTTAAATTCTGCGTAAGAAAAAGCTTTATTAGCTATAGCTAGAAAGTTTCCTAATTACTTTTTTGTGAAGTCATCAGCCACCTTAATTCAATGTTAATGGTAATCAATGGTAATCTAAGTAACCTGGCAATAACACAGGTATCCCAAATTCACAAGCAATTAAAATAATAGAATCATTCAAAATAACAAGAAAGTTCCACATGAACACGCAAGATCTCTATCTACAGGTCTACTGGAAAACAACTGAAGGTTATATTCAAGTACGAGCTCGTTACACTGCAGTGAGTCATAGTGAGTTATAACATGTAAGGGCGTGTTTTGGGTTGCCTGTGCCATTATTCCAGAAAGATCATTGAAGTATGTTCAGCTCAGATCGTTCCTGAAGACATTAGTCTGTTTACTTCAATGCTTATAATCTGTAGTTCAATTATTTAGTCTAAACACTACTTGGTAACCTAAAGTCTACAAAAGGACCTAAAAAGCAGCGTCGAGGACAAAATATTTGTACAAAAAGAGAAACAGAAAAAGTACAGTTGGGTTCTAGACACTCAAGATGGCCGCTTGTCGATTCGACTGGGAAATCTTTGGAAAGATGCTTTGTATTCTACTTCTCTTGCTTCAAGGTGGAGTCTTGGATTATTATTTAGTAAGAGAAAGCAAAGCTTCGTCATACCTTGGTTTCATATCGACAGATATCATTGTCCTAATTATATGGCTTATCGTAGTATTCATAGCCAAAAGTCACTGCAATATTTGGATGAAACTTCGACATCCCAGTTGTCCTAAGTTTAAACTACACTGGAGATCTAGAAGAAATGATGAACAAATAGACGGTCGTTCCCGTGAAGACTACCCAGATGAGTTGCCATACGCCTTTGTTGCTTGGCTTGCCTATATTAGCATCACTCTTGTTCCTGAAGTTGCTGTGATCTTCAAAAATTATGCAGACGACCTCGAAGATGTGAAAATATATGGTCAAAATATTCTCAAGGTAGCTTTGTGTATAACTCCAATATTATTTCTTTTGCTTGTTAACTCACACCATAATGCCAGACCTCACTCAACCAGAAAGTGGTATGTCGACAAACTGACAGGAGGCGTGACCCTAGATTTGATGGACAGCATCGACTTCTTGGATATTCTATTCTTGAATGACTTTGCCATTAACTTGCCCAAGGAACTTGAAAATGCCATCATTGCATTTGCATGTATTAATTTTTTTCTCCCAACCCTTGCACTTCTTGAGCTCAGCGTCAACAAATTTGATGGCCAAGTGCGACCAGTATCATTCCAAGTTCTCTACTCTTTGAGCTATATCATATTGGTAAATGTGCCATTCTTCACTATACGGTTGATTCTTTGGTTTGGTTACAACCAGGATGTGTCCGTATTCATAGCCAAGAACATCATCATGACGTTCATATACGTGATGGATATTCATGAGTCCCTTGGACCATCAAAGCCAAAGAAATGTCCTACCTGTGGAAAGCTTTTTATTCCATCCTCCCTTGGGCACCATAGAGCCCAATGTCATTTAGCTGACGTACTTGAAGCACAGGTAGAAGTCAGTGGCAATGAATTGCAGCCAGTGTAATTTTGATTTATTGGGGGGAGGGCAGAAGAGGATCCAGTACTATCCCATCATGTATTGTGGCTGAGATATAAAATTTTTTCATTTAAACAGCTGAAATGAATATTCTCAAAATTAAAAAATCAATCATACTTAAGTAGAGTGTATGTCATACCTTTAGTGATATGTATTTTCTAGATCTTTCAAGAAATTTAGAGATACTCCAACGTCAAAATACTGGAGTAATTTTTAGTAATTTAGGTTCAGTGCAGATCCTACAGCTGGCTACTCAGTTTTATTTGCTAAATTAGTCGACCATGTCTTCATCAAATGCTAAAGTAACACCTAAGTATTAGTATTATTAGAAATAGAAGTATTGTAAAAAAGATGTACATAAACTGTGGTTGAAACCAAAGAAAACTATAATAAGCATACAAAGGCACTTGGGATAGTACTGGATCCTTCTCTGGGGGGGGGGGGGGGGAGGCAGTGTGTATGGGTATTTTATCAATATCCTCTACTGGTTCTCTGTTGAGTTTGGAATGACAGACGTTTTGCCATAAAGTTTAACATCTAGCTCTCAATGTGACTGCCACACGTACAACTGACCGTGATAATGATCACTTGTTATTGACTGAATTGGTTTTGCTGCTTTTTTTAAGCTGAAATATTTGAAAATATTTCAGCTCAAACAAATTCTGCAAATCAGAAGCAATCATTCTCATGTTTTATCATGACAGTTGCCCTTTGAAACTTTGGGAGCAAGACGTTAAAACTATATGAGAAAACTTCCATCATTCCAAACTCAACTGAGTATCACATAGAAAGATGCTTGCTGATGCCAATTTTTTACATTTTGCTTCATTAGCTTACACATTTCCCTTTTCAATCAAACTGCCATGAAATTAGCTCTGAATGTTGAAAATTCCATGACAAAATTAGTATTCGCTGTAAATTTGAGCTTTACATGTGAAATAGTGTTTGCTTGATATGGCTTTTAAAATTCTTAAATTTAACAGAAAATGTATGGGATTATTAGTGTTTTTGTCACTCAGAAATGTGAAAGCTGATACCTCTTTCAGTAAAGCGTGTAAACAGCTAAAAAAATATTTTAAGTTTTGAAATCAGTTTGTAATTCCCTCGACTTTAAGTGTTATGCTAATGAGAAAAATATTGTAAGCAAACATCCTCCTATATCTGCAGGTCTTTACAGATCTTAGTCATGTGCTGACAGTTGGCCTATTTCATTATGATGTCACATGAAAACAACCTTTTGATTTAAATCTAAGAATCATGGTAATGGCCATGGGAGGGGGACAAAACACCAACCACGCAAAGAAAACTGTTAAAATATTTTTTTAGAACTTAGAAGAGCGATGGTAGCCACAAATTACTGTATATTTTGTAGGATAAACACTGGTTTATAAAATGTTTGAAAACCAGACATATCAGGTATCAATACTTAGACAAGGTGTGACCTTATAGTGAAATAGAGCAATTTAATTCAGCTCCCGGACCCTTGGGGAGGATTCTGCTTTAGAATAATTATTACATCTAAAGATCAACAGATATTTTGTATTTAAAAGAATTAATGGAATTTGTCGAAAAAGGCTTTTCTTGCCATAAGAATGAGGAATCACTTGTTCTTTTAAAAGAATTTGATTCTATTTACATCCAAGTTGTTGTCACATGACTGTAGACATAGTCACATCACTGTAGACATGGTCACATGACTGTAGACATGGTCACATGACTGTAGACATGGTCACATGACTGTAGACATGGTCACATGACTGTAGACATGGTCACATGACTGTATCAAGGTGTTTAAGAAAGAAATAATTCTCAGAGGGATAATGTCGCTTGGAATGCGAAAACACCATGCCCAAACTAATTAAATCTATATTAAGCCGATAACAAAACTAACAAGGAACTTGGTCAGAATTAGAAAAAAATGACCCCATCACTTGAAAGAGCAATCAATATACAACAAGCTTACTGGCTGAGTTTCAAGATGTTTGACTTTACAGAAACAATGTTATGAGCATTCAAACACTGCCAAAATTACAAAGAAATGTATGGTGTCCCTCCAAATGTCCAGCCACACATAAATTTTCTGTATTTTAGAAATGTTTAGAATATCATTATTTCATTTCAATTTTCCCAAATTAATCAAATTTTCAACTCTTACTAAATTTTGTGCTCTTTCTCTAGGTGGGGTTTGTTTGGGAATTAAATCAAATTTGAGAAACTCATTTCCAGTACCCTGCTCGTTTTGTTATCAACAAATTGCACTGTATGCGCAAGGGATCCATTATTACACAAAAAGCTATCAGGAGATAGTGATTGAGTTACAAGAATGATATGCAAATGAGACAACAAGCATTGTATCGACCTGATAGCCCCACTTGTATGATTCTTAAAACAAAAGAATATCTCATTTGCATGCATCCGTAATAACAGCTATTGTGTAATAGTTCCCATTACATTATAATTTATTAAGCTCATATAGCGCCTTACTTATTAAGATATTCTAAAGTACTTAACAATCTAAAAATATATATATGATGTAAAATCTATGCATAGGCTAAGAGAAAATATATAACTATCTATAATTAAATAAGTAACATACCTAAAATATAATAAAAGTATATAAAACAAATATCCTAATAAAACGCCATCTTGAAAGCTAACTGGGCTTTTGCATCAAAGCGAGACATATGGCGAGCCTGCAATGATAATAGGACCTTTTTTCACACCTTGAACAATTATTCACAAGTCTCTATCATTGCAAGCTCTTGGTGGGTCTCGCTTCAATACAAAGGCTCAGCTACCTTTTAGATATTATTTCAAGAACCAGTATTTTTGTCTATCATATATGACAAATAGATTACTAGTAGCCAATGAGAGCACAGTTTATCGACAGTCCTCTATGATTTTGTTTAGACACTGAAATATATAATCATGTATATAATCATATGAGGAAGTAGCTGATCCCATTAAAGAGTGCTCAATACACATATGGTGTAGAGCAAAGTATAAATGTAATAACGAAGAGGCAAGATTTGCTGTTACTCCGAGTTTCGTGCTTACGCACTCGTCAGACAGTATTTCTGAAATACTGTCTGACGAGTGCGTAAGCACGAAACTCGGAGTAACAGCAAATCTTGCCTCTTCGTTATTACATTTAATCATGTATATAAATATAATCTAAATTGAAAATGATATGCCCAGGGTTTTCATTAAGCTAACTTATCAAATAATAAGAGAAGACAGTGAAATAGCTGAAGAGTTCTAAGCTATTAATGGTAGTATAATCCAGAGAATTTTGCTCAGTTACCAGAGCATTCTCTGATCTCCGACCCTTAATGAAAACCCTGTATTCCACATTTTTGCATCCTAATTTATGCGCTTTTCAATTATAATATTTTTGTATTTAAAGTCAAGCTGTTTATAGCTGTATACAAAAAAATTCTCCTTAAAATTGGAACCTATTTTGTCTAAATGTTGTTTTTTTTCTTCTTTTTTTCTTTTTTTTGTTGTTGTCCAAATTGAGCTGCATTCTGACGTGCTGCAAGGGATCTATGAAAGCAACTTGTAAACCTGTGTAGTGGTAGTACAAGTTTCCCCTCACCCTTCCCATTACTCTGCACTGCTACACAGGTTTTTTACTTTATTTTTTGAAATGCAGTTGTGTACAATTTCTTCCGTTGAAGCTAATGATTAAATGCTAAAAAGTCTAAAGGCCGTGTATACACTGTGCATGCAGTTTTCTCAGCAGCTTGTCTCTTTGAAAATGTAGCGCTGCAGGTGCCGATCTAGATGAGGAGCTACTGTATACACTGCAACGCGATCTTGGAATGGCGTTGCCATGGCTGCAATCCTTTGCGAAAAGTAGAACTGAGTGAAAACTGAACTGAAATTAAGGCGCTACGCGCAACAAAAACTATTGCGAGCTACAATTCTCTAGCAATTTGTCTCGCAACGGTGTTCTAGTGATGATGTACTAGTGTACTAGTGAGGATGTTCTTAACTTAAGTTGATCCCAGAAATGAGTCTTGACATGCCTGCGTGCATCTAGAATAACCACGCCCTATCAAAAATGATGGAATACGATGTCATTAAGAATCGGGTAGCTTACGATCTTTTATCACTGGAACCTTACAAAAACTCCAATAAATGATCAAGAAAATATCTTAATACTCTATTCGACGGCGCTCACACTTCAACTCATAAAAAAAGCTTTGATGTAGTGACACCTTGAGTATAAATTCGTGATGCGTACCAAAAGGAACAAGTCACGACTCGGTTATTGAAGCATAAACAAACTAAACAAACGGATAAATCGAGAGACTTGAAAAACAATAGAGTAAAAACTCCTTTTCAAATTGAGAGACGCTGCATTTTCTCACCTTTATAGCTCGTTAACCTAGAGTGTCACTTGTTAAAGTTACTTATCTTAGCCTTCTTTATATTCTTTTATCAGTTTCTCTTCATAAATGACAAGTTTCTGTGATTTGGAAAAGTTTTTTTTTAATTGTAAGAATTTTTTTTAGTAACGACTGCTTTCAAGGCATTTTAAGATCTTTGAAGAACTTTGAAAAGCGCACTCGATTTTCCTTTCTTGTATGGAGCAAATCAAATAAACAAAGCCTGAATTTTCAGTTTAAGATTTTCAATTCTCTTCTTTATACTTATAGTTTATAGTAATGGAAGACAAGAGCAACACACTTTTTCATATTTATAAAGAGTTTATTGACAAAACTTTTTAATTTTACATATATATTGCAAGATAACCTTTATTTTTTTTTCTTCAAATCATTCTTTGATCAGAAGCCATAGTATTAAATATATCTGATGGAGTTAACAAATTCCTAAGGACCATACTAAAGAAATCACTTGTTGACTGGGGAACGGCAGTTTCTTCTTTCGCTGCAAACAAATTTGGCGGGAAATCTTGAACAGGCGCGTAGCAACCCCAGCGGGGTCTCGGAGCTGGAGTCACTTGTGCGTAGTTTGGTGTCTGTAAGCTAGGCTGGACTGGCTGAGAAGGGAATAAGTTTATTCCGGCGAAATCTCTGTGGACTGTCTGACTTGTCTGGTCGTTCTCTGCAAAGATCTGCTCCGGCAAAATCAAGTCGTTTGAGACATGGAACTGGCCTGGATCTGTACCGGTAAGGACGCTGTTTCCGCTATGTACGGGATGGTATGTTGCAGCAGGCGTACCGTTGAGGGATCTTCGCAGCTCGGCTCTTCTTTTCCATCTTTGTAGTAACTGTTGTTCTGCGTGAGCAGCTTTCTGGAGTCGTATCAGCTGTCGCTTTTTGGAACGGGCATTCTTGAACCAAGTCTGCAAGACACCAATAAAACAAAACAATAAGTTCAATCTGGAAACCATTAACTTCACCTAAATGTCTGGTGTATAGGCATCAGAGCTTATACATACCTGGACTTTCTTAACTTCTACTCCTAGAGATATCGCCAAACCCTCGTATCTTTGTCGAGAGGGATACTCGTCGATGTCAAAGGCAGATTCCAACACTTCAATCTGTTTTGCCAGGAACTTTCTGCGCTTGCCTGGTGTAAGGTTTTCTGGTACCTTAGCACGTGGAACTTGTGGAGGAGAGTCCAAAGGAAGGAGATCTGGAACTGATGAATAAAAAAATTGGTGAGCAAAAAAATGATAAAAATAACCAAGGAAACAAGAACAGCTCGATATTCCTAGAGTCTGAACTTACTGTAGAGGAGTGAACATTGGGATGCACCGAAGTTAAGTCGACGTTTCACGCTAGACGTTTTAGACATTGTAGACCGTGTTTGTATGATAATCGCTTTGTAAGTTACTCTGATGAAGGTTGAGCGATGAATGATAGATCTTAGTGAATGAGAGCTTTTATAGTCCTGTAGCACAAGTGGGAGGTGTTTGGCAGTAATTCATTAATTTCCAAATGAACAATAGAATGTTGATGAAAACAATAGAACAATAGAATACAGTTTTGGTAACAAACTTACACCTACCGTTAATTGGCGTCCAGCTCGTTAATACGTGAAACTTTTTGTTATCGATTAAGTAATTCAATTAGAAAGTGCGAGAAGGATTTATTGTTTTCGTGAAAACAAACTTAAAGACAAACTTTTGGTTTGATGCCCGTTTATTGCACTTTAGATTGAACGTTTGACTTTCTTGAGAAAAACCGTTTTATTGAATTCTCGCCCACAGATAAACCTGTGAGGTCAATCATTTACAGCATTCCGTTTACACAGGACAAGTACTGCCGTAGCTCCCCCATTATTTTATATCTTTGTAGACTTTAAGCACCCAAGAAAATTGGGAAATTCATTTGTTTTGCCAGAAACAACTCGTTTTCACAAGTCGAAGAAAAAAACAAATGAACTTGATCGTGATGTGTTATTCAAAAAAAAAAAAAAAAAAAAAAAAAAACAATTCAGTTTTTCAGTTACTTGTGTTCCAAGCCTCGAAGAGGTATATAGGCAATGAAACGCACCTTATTCTTATTGACTCAGTTGTTGAAAATACATGTCAACGTTGCTTAAGTCTAGCAAACTAGCAAAAAGGGATTGTAAAAAAGTTTTGATACTTCTCTTACAACCAAAGTAGAAAATCTGGGGTTTGACTCGTGGGATCCTTAATATGCTTTTCATTATTCCATTTGCTAGTCACTACCGTACTTACGCGTGCCCTTACTAAAGATCCGCCCAGAGGTTTTTCAGCCAGGGTTAACTTCGATAAAAAAACGTTTTTTTCGAACTAAAGTTTAATAAAGTTTAAAGTGCACATACCTTTTTTTGGATTCCTCCAATACTTTTTCTACAAGAAGTATATATTGGAAGTATAAACTTTGAATTCTTATATCGTAAAGACGCGTCAATCAAATCAAGAAATATTTTACCATTCAACTATTTACTTCTTGTAGAAAAAGTATTGAAGGCATTGAAAAAAGGTTATGTGCACTTTAAGATGATTTTATGCATTAAAAGTAAACATATAAGCAAAAAAATACCATTTACAAGATTGTTTTAGCTGCTGCATGCTCAATAAAAGAAGTTTTCTTACCAGCTTTTGATTTTGTTTACGCTATACACTTGAAGCAAACTTATGACACCTTTTGTTTACTGGGTTTCAAACCTAAACAATAGGTGTAATATTTCAAACAAACTAGAAATCTTCAAAAATACTGCTTTTGTTGTCATTGTTGTTTAGCAGTGATAATCCTTTCGTTACATAAAACATTCCTTATAAATGACAAGTTCTTCTTGTGCTCATAGTCTGTAATTTTCTAAAAGTAACTGCAGAGATTGCGCTAGGATTTTGTAATGTTTGTCCTGTGACCCATGTGTTTGGGCATATTGGGGTCCCTAACATATTTGATGTTATTCTAGATCGCGTTCTTTCGTAAGCATGAGGAATTTAGTGCAATGGCAAGAAATGAAGGTCTGGGGTCCCGGGATGCTCAACCTCAGCCTCGATAGCGTGTAATTTATTCTTTAGAATTTGACTAAAGTCCGTGGAAGTTTTAAGTGTTTCAATAGATCAGTTTTGAAAACGCTTGTACATCCAGAAAATGGTCTTGTTTGATAATGTGTATATTCCTTAAATTACCGTGAGCTGTAGTCAAATTCTAAAGAATATATTACACATTATCGAGGCTGAGGTTGAGCGACGACAACCGTAAAATGGTCTATCAAATTATCAAACTGCATATTTTCTGTCAGTTTTTTTTTTTTTTTTTTTTGCGTAACAATGAGAGAACCAACAAACTCAACTCACTTAAGGGGCCGAGTCCGAGGAATATCTGAACCCGAGACCATAGCAGCGAGAGGCGAGAACCTATGCACTATGCCACCTAACAACCGATAAAAGCGTGTTATTCATCACAAGATTCTTCACTGTCGATTTTTCAAGAAGGCGGCGCACAGAATCCCCCCTCCTCCCGTACCTGCGTTCCATTCAAATCCAAAAAACGCCCGAATTTTTTACAGTCCGAAAAATTCAAGTATTTGAGACTCAATTATTATTATGAAGACTAGATTGGCAATTGATCACTTGCAGTTGAGAAATTTTGGTTTAAGATAGAAAAGAACGTCATTTACTCAAAATTTCAAATTTTAGATGCTTCAATAATTTATGATTTTTATCCGACAATTTTGAAGAAAATATGTTGCTTGTAATATAGATAAGTTTAACCATGTTTCATATATGAGCATTCCCAGTTTTCATCAGTTTTCAGTGCCCCTTAGCTTTGAATAAATTGACTGACGCCATGATGGATAGACAGCCTTTATTAATGGTCTACATTTCTACATTGAAAGAGTCTTTCTTTCATGGCAATGGCAATAGCCAGTATCTTTATTTCATTCGGCCGGATTTTCGGTAGGTTTCGGCGTGGTGATTATCTTCACTAAATCTTTATCTTTACAGTCGGGATCATCGCTTTCTCCTCTCGTCATTCTGCACTTTCGCTTGCAAACGTCTCTCTTGTAGCCAGCCAGCGTTAATTCCTCAACACAGTATTTGCAGCTGTCAAGACAGTCCAGCTCCTTTTCAGGGATAAGGAAATCCTTATTTTTACAGTCAGGATCAATGCTTTTCCCTACCGTTTTCCTGCATGCTCGCTGACACTCATTGCCTCTGTAAACTTGTTTTCCATGGACACTCAAACAGTGTCCACAAGCTTTAAAACATTTCATCTTCTCTTCCCATGGGTCGATTTTCTTTTCAGTAGTTGCTCCAGTCAGGTTTTCAGTCGGCTCTGCCTGTTCATTAAGCCTTTCATTTTTCCTTGGCAACGCGTTAATGGCACAACAAACGACCAAGACCCCAAGAACCACGAAGTGAATTGGAAAATTCATTGTTTGTGATGAAACCTGCTGAAATATAAGTCATTTTTGTTTAAAGAAATTCGTTTTTTTTTTTTTTTTTTTGTTCTGTTTTGTTTTTCGGGGTTGGAAGCCGAAGTTTTTGTTTATCTCTGCTCTGCTCTGCTCTGCTCTGCTCTGCTCTGCTCTGCTCTGCTCTGCTCTGCTCTGCTCTGCTCTGCTCTGCTCTGCTCTGCTCTGCTCTGCTCTGCTCTGCTCTGCTCTGCTCTGCTCTGCTCTGCTCTGCTCTGCTCTGCTCTGCTCTGCTCTGCTCTGCTCTGCTCTGCTCTGCTCTGCTCTGCTCTGCTCTGCTCTGCTCTGCTCTGCTCTGCTCTGCTCTGCTCTGCTCTGCTCTGCTCTGCTCTGCTCTGCTCTGCTCTGCTCTGCTCTGCTCTGCTCTGCTCTGCTCTGCTCTGCTCTGCTCTGCTCTGCTCTGCTCTGCTCTGCTCTGCTCTGCTCTGCTCTGCTCTGCTCTGCTCTGCTCTGCTCTGCTCTGCTCTGCTCTGCTCTGCTCTGCTCTGCTCTGCTCTGTTTTGCTTTGATTTACTTTTTTGTTGGTTTGTTAATCTGTTTGCTTGTTTTTACTTCACGTTTCTTTTCTTTTTCCTTTTTTCTTTCTGTTTTTTTTTTTTTTTTTTTTTTTTTTAGGGGGTTCAGGGGTTAAAAAGTTTGGAACGTCAAATCAAGGACTTTTTTTCTGTTATGATTGATCTAATTGATCTAGCAGATAAAGTAATGCATTAATAAATTATACTCCAATTTTTTTCTATTCGACCTTTAGTTCGCAAGTTTTCTTTCTTGCTTTAGAAAATGAAGAAAAAGTAATAATATTTGTTGGCGTTTTGTCTTATATTTGTCATATATTTCGCACAGTTTGTATATCTAATTAATCGTATGCTTAATTCCTCCTTTCATGTCCATAAAAAGTATTATCTAGTATTTCCCAGTAATAAATACCGACAGAACACATTATATATGTGAATCAATAATGGACTTACTTACCGTAAGATGTAGTTAACTCCTACTACGGTGTCGGCAGCGCTAGCTTTAGACGAACGAAAAAGTGCTTGCCAGTAGACCCTATAATATATATCAAGTCATGAAAAATTTATGAGAAAAAACACTATTGAGATCAGTCACCCTGAAGAAGTCTGGAGATCGGACCTGATTTTATTGATTTAGGTGGCTGGCACCAGCATAAATTAAAAGTCTCTCCCTCCTCCCTCTAAGACTTGTTGAAATGCTTGATACTGGCATGGGTGTCTGTAGGGAATATTAATTATTGTATATATTACTTATCGTCCAATTAGAGATTTCCACCATAAAATATACTGCATTGTAGTGGAAATATGTTTTGGAAAACGAAAAAGACTTTATATTAAGAAAGTATTTATGATGAATAAGTTAGTTTCAAGTTAGTGAACTAGGTATTGCGATTCAGTTAAATTCAACAGGTGATATCTTGTGGTCACTTGTCAGGAATATAGTTTGGACTTGTTACGACTATGTGATAGGCACCAAAAAAACACCTGGAATAGACTTCTTTACGTAGTGGACGTACTAGCGTAGGGAGGGGGGCGGGGGGCACGTACCCCCCCCCCCCCAAATGTTTGGTAAATAGGTAATTGTTTGTTTTTTTCCCTTATTTTGGCCTCGATAGACGATAGCCAACACCAGTTTCTATAAAGAATGCGAAACTAGAAAAAAAAGAGAATCTTCATTTTGCGTTCTACCAGTTGATTTTATTAACTATTCAATAATTGATACTTATAAAAATATTGCAACCTGCTGATGAAATATAGATCATCTGTCACAAAATTAAAGATCGTGGCACTTTGAAATACCTGTCGCACTTTGACAGAAATAGACTTGTCCCACTTTGCATGAAAAGGAGTCCGTAAAAACTCCACGTCAGTTAGACGAATCAGTGAAATTGGGGATGGGGATGTTTTGGGAGGAAAAAAATTATATTAAAAGATTGCAAACCTAACTGAAAACATCGCCAAGTGCTATGAATAAACTTTGTTTGCTTTTCATCGTTTGTTTGCAATTGTTTTTTTTTTTGTTTTTTTTTTTATTATTCGTTGTTTTTTTTTTTTTGGTTTTGTTTTGTTTTGTTTTTGGTGTTTTGTTTATTAAGCAAGGAGCGAAACATGGACCAAGATAAGGAACGAAACAAGATGCAAAACATGAAGCGAAACAAGGTGCGAAACAAGGTAAGAAGCATGGACCAAAAACAAGCTGCAAAACATAATTGACCAAAACAAGGTGCGAAAAATGGACCAAAAAAGGAGCGAAACAAGATGCGAAACATGAAATAAAACAAGGAACGAAGCAAGGTGCGAAACATGGACCAAAAAGTAGCGAAACAAGGAGCCCAAAGAGGTGCGAAAGAAGGATCCAAATAAGTAAGAAAATAAGGGTCGAAACAAGTAGCGAAATAAGGTGCAAACTGAAAAAAAGGAGTGAAAGAAGTTGCGAAACAAGATACTTTGCTTTGCTTTGGCATTGCTTTGACGAAGATATTCTTGAAAATCATTAATGAAAATATTTCTGTTTTGAAAAGAAAACAGATAAGGATACATTCTTATTTCTATGCAATCCATCTCGTCACATTCTTATTCATATATGACCATCCAATTCATCTCGTGTACATTCTTATTCCTATCTACCCATCCAATCCATCTCGTGTACATTCTCATTCCTATCTACCCATCCAATCCATCTCGTGTACGTTCTCATTCCTATCTACCCATCCAATCCATCTCGTGTACATTCTCATTCCTATCTACCCATCCAATCCATCTCGTGTACGTTCTCATTCCTATCTACCCATCCAATCCATCTCGTGTACATTCTCATTCCTATCTACCCATCCAAGCCATCTCGTGTACATTCTTATTCCTATCTACCCATCCAATCCATCTCGTGTACATTCTCATTCCTATCTACCCATCCAATCCATCTCGTGTACATTCTCATTCCTATCTACCCATCCAAGCCATCTCGTGTACATTCTTATTCCTATCAACCCATCCGATCCATCTCGTGTACATTCTTATTCCTATCTAACCCATCCAAGCCATCTCGTCTACATTCTTATTCTGATACACCCATCCAAGCCATCTCGTGTACATTCTCATTCCTATCTACCCATCCAAGCCATCTCGTGTACATTCTTATTCTAATACGCCCATCCAAGCCATCTCGTGTACATTCTCATTCCTATCTACCCATCCAAGCCATATCGTGTACATTCTTATTCTAATACGCCCATCCAAGCCATCTCGTGTACATTCTCATTCATATCTACCCATCCAAGCCATCTCGTGTACATTCCCATTCCTATCTACCCATCCAAGCCATCTCGTGTACATTCTCATTCCTATCTACCCATCCAAGCCATCTCGTGTACATTCTCATTCCTATCTACCCATCCATTCCATCTCGTGTACATTCTCATTCCTATCTACCCATCCAAGCCATCTCGTGTACATTCTTATTCCTATCAACCCATCCGATCCATCTCGTGTACATTCTTATTCCTATCTAACCCATCCAAGCCATCTCGTCTACATTCTTATTCTGATACACCCATCCAAGCCATCTCGTGTACATTCTCATTCCTATCTACCCATCCAAGCCATCTCGTGTACATTCTTATTCTAATACGCCCATCCAAGCCATCTCGTGTACATTCTCATTCCTATCTACCCATCCAAGCCATATCGTGTACATTCTTATTCTAATACGCCCATCCAAGCCATCTCGTGTACATTCTCATTCATATCTACCCATCCAAGCCATCTCGTGTACATTCTCATTCCTATCTACCCATCCAATCCATCTCGTGTACATTCTCATTCCTATCTACCCATCCAAGCCATCTCGTGTACATTCTCATTCCTATCTACCCATCCAAGCCATCTCGTGTACATTCTCATCCCTATCTACCCATCCAAGCCATATCGTGTACATTCTTATTCCTATCTACCCATCCAATCCATCTCGTGTACATTCTCATTCCTATCTACCCATCCAATCCATCTCGTGTACATTCTCATTCCTATCTACCCATCCAATCCATCTCGTGTACATTCTCATTCCTATCTACCCATCCAATCCATCTCGTGTACATTCTCATTCCTATCTACCCATCCAATCCATCTCGTGTACATTCTCATTCCTATCTACCCATCCAATCCATCTCGTGTACATTCTCTTTCCTATCTACCCATCCAAGCCATCTCGTGTACATTCTCATCCCTATCTACCCATCCAATCCATCTGGTGTACATTCTCATTCCTATCTACCCATCCAATCCATCTCGTGTACATTCTCATTCCTATCTACCCATCCAATCCATCTCGTGTACATTCTCATTCCTATCTACCCATCCAATCCATCTCGTGTACATTCTCATTCCTATCTACCCATCCAATCCATCTCGTGTACATTCTCATTCCTATCTACCCATCCAATCCATCTCGTGTACATTCTCATTCCTATCTACCCATCCAATCCATCTCGTGTACATTCTCATTCCTATCTACCCATCCAATCCATCTCGTGTACATTCTCTTTCCTATCTACCCATCCAAGCCATCTGGTGTACATTCTCATTCCTATCTACCCATCCAATCCATCTCGTGTACATTCTCATTCCTATCTACCCATCCAATCCATCTCGTGTACATTCTCATTCCTATCTACCCATCCAATCCATCTCGTGTACATTCTCATTCCTATCTACCCATCCAATCCATCTCGTGTACATTCTCATTCCTATCTACCCATCCAATCCATCTCGTGTACATTCTCTTTCCTATCTACCCATCCAAGCCATCTCGTGTACATTCTCATCCCTATCTACCCATCCAATCCATCTGGTGTACATTCTCATTCCTATCTACCCATCCAAGCCATCTCGTGTACATTCTCATTCCTATCTACCCATCCAAGCCATCTCGTGTACATTCTCATCCCTATCTACCCATCCAAGCCATATCGTGTACATTCTTATTCCTATCTACCCATCCAATCCATCTCGTGTACATTCTCATTCCTATCTACCCATCCAATCCATCTCGTGTACATTCTCATCCCTATCTACCCATCCAAGCCATATCGTGTACATTCTTATTCCTATCTACCCATCCAATCCATCTCGTGTACATTCTCATTCCTATCTACCCATCCAATCCATCTCGTGTACATTCTCATTCCTATCTACCCATCCAATCCATCTCGTGTACATTCTCATCCCTATCTACCCATCCAAGCCATATCGTGTACATTCTTATTCCTATCTACCCATCCAATCCATCTCGTGTACATTCTCATTCCTATCTACCCATCCAATCCATCTCGTGTACATTCTCATTCCTATCTACCCATCCAATCCATCTCGTGTACATTCTCATTCCTATCTACCCATCCAATCCATCTCGTGTACATTCTCATTCCTATCTACCCATCCAATCCATCTCGTGTACATTCTCATTCCTATCTACCCATCCAATCCATCTCGTGTACATTCTCATTCCTATCTACCCATCCAATCCATCTCGTGTACATTCTCATTCCTATCTACCCATCCAATCCATCTCGTGTACATTCTCATTCCTATCTACCCATCCAATCCATCTCGTGTACATTCTCATTCCTATCTACCCATCCAATCCATCTCGTGTACATTCTTATCCCTTTACATCCTTCCAATCACAGGACCCCAAGCAATGTTTTTGTACCTTATTACAAAGGAGTGTATGAGGAATTATATATCGTAAGAATAGCTGAAGAAAAATTAACGAAGAGGAATCAGGGAGAATCCCTTTCATTACAATTCCGCATGGGCTCCCTGTGGCATAGCATGAACGAAGGTTCCTGGTAAATAGATAATAGCCGCTGTCCATATCCCCAGTGGGCTCGTGTTAGTCAACTCACATGGCGAATGTTGTTATTGAATCAAGTTGGAAAAACTTGTAAAAAATGAAGGAATTCTACAGGAAAAACAGATGATTCGACCATAAGGACTACAGATCGATATCAAGGAGACAAAAATAGAACATCAGTGATAAAAGAATCTGTTATTGGATATTTGAAAACCAACTTATTTGAGAGTTAGTCGAGGTGTCTTCCATCAAAACATGGTTAACACATGGTTGAAAATGGACGATGTTTAAACAATATCAAGTTGTCGTGATAGACATGGCTGCTCTAGACAGTGCTGCAGAGATCAGCATGCTGTTAGATCTGTGGAAGAAAGATGAGGAAGAAAGGAGGTCTCCGATTAACACTTTGAACAGGTACTGTACAAGTTAGACATTTTTTCCCATTTTATTATTCCCATGTGAGAGATAAAATAGCAATGCAATAACCAGTCAATATTTGTAACTAACAGCTCGGATGAAGAGGGAGAGAAGGGGACTTTCCTTGAGGCAGGAGATATAGAAAATGTGAGGAAGGATTAATTAGATCAAATTCGTACCCTTTACTTTTCAATAATTTTATGATCTTTTTAAACAATATGCATAACTTAGATACATTTCACCATCAAAACAAAATTAGTCCCTGATATATACTGAAACTTTTAGTTCTCCTGTGCAACTTCTTTCATGAATAAGTTTCAGGGTGAAATTGCACCATGTAACATCTTCATGAAACTTGTCTCACTATTCCATTGCACACAAAGTTTCAACAAAAAGTTTCAATATGTAACAGATTCTTGCAGCAGATTCAGGTTGAGCTTTTAACAGTTGCATTTGTCGCCATGAAATCCTTAAATTTGCACATTCTATGCAGAATGCAAGACGTTTCTAGGGGGCTCGGAGCATGTCAGCTGATAAAATCAATCTTATCAGCAGAACATGATTCCATGCAGCCAACGTAGAAATATCTAGCATTTAAGTATTTTTCAAAATAGACATATGCCCCTGAAAACTTTGTCACTTGAGAAAATAATCTCTCTTTAACATTGTGATTCATGTTTATTCATAAATACTTTGTTGCGCATATGATTTCGATCAAGTGTGTCATTGAGAATCCATTTAAAATATTTTTTATTTTCATTTCAGGATGTCAGAACTTCTGGAACGCGAAAATGATGCTTATCATAAACTAGACCCAGACCCTTTTGATGACAGGCACCCAGGTATATATATTTTCATATATAGAGCTAGGATTTGCAGAACTAATCTAATAATAAGACTGAGTTGACCTTCATAAGATCTCCAAGGTCAACCAATGATGTCTAAGAATGGTAATCATTATAGTTGTCATAGGTTTGGGTCAATTTCACATTGATCAGCAGTCTTCTGCTCCGGTCGATCCCTGACACTTAGTGTTTCAAGTCTATTTTATTAACCAAAATCATGCAGACATCATCAATTTTATCAAACCCTGAAACAATAATTATTATTTCAATGAAAGTCAGTTGGCATCTAGCATGTTGGGTTTTGTGGGTGGAGGAGAACCAGGAAATCAAAAGAATTCAAAAACCCTTGAATCAAGGAAGCTAGAGACCCAACAAACTTTCACATGTGTTGCCAAGTCCAGGAATCAAAGATGAGAGTACTGTATTTATAGACATCATTCTACAAAGAGATTTGACTCTTTTTTCTTGCAGGGAGAGCAGATCCAGACTGTGCTCTTGGTCATATCCTCAAGGCGTTGTTCAAAAATGATGACTTTATGAATAAACTAGTTATCTCGTACATCATGAGTACCAGAGAGGACTTTGAACTAAACTGCACAGCAGCTCGCCTGTTACTCAATGTAATGCCAGGGCTGGAAAGCGCCATGGTTTTTCAGGATACTGTAAGCAAATATTTCTGATGACATAAAAAACAATGTTAGTTATACAATGGTTTCAAGAGGCATACCGTGGAATATCCCACGAGTCACTTGTAGTTTCTAGTATACACACAAGCCTTTAGGTGAGTGTGTATACAAAGAAAATACAAGTGACAAGTGGGATTTCATTCCACGGTATGCCACGAGAAACCATTGTATAACCATTTTATCCTACACCATAGAAAATAAAAAATGGTTTTCCTGCTTTCTGATTGGCTGTATTTTCTCTGGTGAATTTGCTGGATATGACTGCCAGAATGTTGGGTAGCATGGGTACGTACGCTGCTAACGCATCACCTTCGAACACTGTGCACGTGGTTCCAAAGGCTTGGGTCTCTGGGTCAAGGCCCGAAGTCACCATATGTTAATTGAGTTTGTTTGATGTGTTGTTCTCTCCTGTGCTATGAGGGTTTTCTCAGGATACTCCGGTTTCCTCCCATAAAAATCAACATGTGAGTGAGTGTTGTGTACATAAAATACTGAATGTGGTGGTAGTGTGTGTGGGTGAAAAAGTGTCTCCAATTAGTGCAAAAGCGCTAGAAAGACTATAGCTAGACACTTAACTAAAGAGATTTATTTTAATGATCCACATGTATGACCAATGTATGACCATGTATGAGTCAATTCAATGTGACTAGCCAAGGGGCATTTGGTCAGACAAGTGCCAATTTTGGCTAGACGTTGACCCTGGAAAAGTTATTAATCATACCGGTATTCTTAATTTGGGACTAAATTAATAGCTTGTTTTTAATGCGACGTAGAGTAAGATTATGTTATCTATATGTATATTCTTTTTCAGGAAGGATTGCTGAACAGGTTATTTTCCTGGGCACAGGAAGGTAAAGAGCCCTTGCGGTCATATGCTACAGGTACTGTACATTACTTTTGAAACTTTCAGGGCTCAAAATAACGCAGCCAGTCATACACTGGTCAAGGTGTCCAGCCATTTTTGACCAGTCACTGCCAATTTTTGAATGGTCAAAAATGATTAATAATTAACCAATGGTAATTTGCATTAAATTGATAATTTTTAAAATTTTTCAAACTAAATATTTTCTTTACCTACCAGCCACATTTTGTTGTTATCGTATTTTTAGGTTTGCTTGGTTTTGCGATGGAAAGTCAAGAAGTAGCTGGTTCATACAGAGAAGAAAACTCTGTTGTGGTAATCACTTATTTCATTCTCCTTCACAGTTCCCTGCTCCATCTTGAATGGTAGCCATGCCTTTGCATTGAAGCGAGACAAACAGTGTTAAAACAAGGTCTCTATCATTGGAAGCTTCAATGCAAAGGTAGTGTATAGCTCTACCTCTCAAGATGTTGCAGTGAACTCTCGATCTGAAGGGTCAATGAATAAGCTATGGAGTTGAAAAAATAATCTTGAGGAAATGGAAAAGGTGTGTGTGTGTGTGTGCAGTTATAAAGCACCGGGATTGGAAGAATATTGGCTAAGTTTCACTTGATGTCATTTCCTATCTGATGTACCATGTTCATCAGCTAAATTATTTGCTTTCATTATAATTGTTTCTGGCTCTTAGCACATTGTGGTCAGTGTTTGAGCATCATTTGAGGCAGATAATGAGATTCAAAGACTCATCAGCTGAATAAAACCCAGCAAGGAGAGAAGTGTTTAGAGAAGCATGATACATGTACATAAGGACTGTCATTCATGAAAAATGTTTACTGTAGGTTCCAAGAATGCTCCGTAGGCTACATATACTCAAGGACCTGACAGATTTAACTCAACCAGCAGTTGAAGACATCCTTGCTAAAGCACCTCCCAAGTCCAAAACAGCTAAGAATAGATCAGATGGAGCAGGAAGTGGTTTGAGTAGTGCATCAAAGGGTAAAAAGATCTCTGTTGATGCTACTGTTTCTTCTCGTGGGGCAAGTACCAATGGTGCTGTTGTAAATGGAGAATCTGTTGAACCTAGCTCAAGTTCTCATCCAACAAACTTTCCTTTAAAAGGTAAGAAAAAATGATGAACTACCGAAAACTATGTTGTACACATAAATGTTTATTTACAATAGATGCAACAAGCTCATTGATTGAGTGGCTATGTACTTACAACTGGTCAAAAAGCAAGTTTTTTATTCATTTTATAAAATACAAATGTGTACTGTACATATGCTAAGTGTCATTTTATAACTCCTGCACCATCAAATAATCAGAAAGTGAGATCTATAACATATATTCTATAAATTATCATTGTTGTATTATTATTCTTGTGCAGCAAAGTTGACACCCTCAAGCAAAAATTCCTCAGTCCCGAAGTCCACCAAGTCACTGAAGCTTCTCCCTGTCAAGAAAATATACTCCTGTATTCCTGCTTCATTCTCCTTGTACCCCTTATCCCTTGCCATGCAACAGAGACTTATAGTCCAGTACCTGACTCCCCTGGGGGAATACCAAGAGGTAGGGAGTGTTGATCAGTTCTCTTATTCCTAGTACCACATAATGGTTATTGCAGACAGCTAGCTACATATAGTACCTTTATCTTTTTTCTTTATTTTTCTCAATCATGTAATCTTGTAATTCTAAAGGATAGAACAAATAAACTGTTATTGTTGTTGTTGTTGTCGTTGTGTATGCAACATATGTCTCGCAATAAAATTTTAGGAAATTAGAATTTGTTCACTTGAATGTACTGTATCTCTGTTACAAGTTAAATGTACATCTAATTCTGTGATGTGGACAGTGGCTGAGTAAGAAAATCCTACTGACAACCCATTCAGTTACTGTAAGTCTTTCTGGTCAACCTGATTTCACCTTAACTGCCCTTGTTTTCATGCTTGCAACAATGAGGGTCTGTATTGATTAGTGTAAAACACTCTCCAATGATATTTTTTCAATCTCTCTTTTTCTACAGCTTCTTCCTACTGTTTTTGAGCTGAAAGCATTAGATCTTGTCATCCATTACATTACATTCAATGGAACAGTCGACATGTACCTATCATTTGAAGCACTCAAGGTATGAAATTTATGCATTTCTAAGTTCCATGACTGTAAGGCAAATGCCATGACTGTGAGACAAGTGCCATGTGAGTGCCCTGACTCTAATACAAGTGCTGTGACCATCAGACAAGTGCTGTCAGGTGATGTGAGTGCCCTGACTGTAATACGAGTGCTGTAACCATGAGGCCAGTGCTGTCAGGTGATGCCAGTGCTGTGACCGTAATGCGAGTGCTGTGACCATGAGACAAGTGCTGTCAGGTGATGTGAGTGCCCTGACTGTAAACAACCCTGGCCAGTGCTGTGAGGTGATGCCAGTGTTGTGACCGTAATGTGAGTGCCGTGACCATGAGGCCAGTGCTGTGAGGTGATGCCAGTGCTGTGAGGTAATGCCAGTGTTGTGACCGTAATGTGAGTGCCGTGACCATGAGGCCAGTGAGTGAGGTGATCCCAGTATTGTGACCATAATGCGAGTGCTGTGACCATGAGGCCAGTGCTGTGAGGTGATGCCAGTGTTGTGACCGTAATGTGAGTGCTGTGACCATGAGGCCAGTGAGTGAGGTGATCCCAGTATTGTGACCATAATGCGAGTGCTGTGACCATGAGGCCAGTGCTGTGAGGTGATGCCAGTGCTGTGACCATGAGGCCAGTGCTGTGAGGTGATGCCAGTGTTGTGACCGTAATGTGAGTGCCGTGACCATGAGGCCAGTGCTGTGAGGTGATGCCAGTGCTGTGAGGTGATGCCAGTGTTGTGACCGTAATGTGAGTGACGTGACCATGAGGCCAGTGCTGTGACCATGAGGCCAGTGCTGTGAGGTGATGCCAGTGCTGTGACCATGAGGCCAGTGCTGTGAGGTGATGCCAGTGTTGTGACCGTAATGTGAGTGCCGTGACCATGAGGCCAGTGCTGTGAGGTGATGCCAGTGCTGTGACCGTAATGTGAGTGCTGTGACCATGAGGCCAGTGCTGTGAGGTGATGCCAGTGTTGTGACCGTAATGTGAGTGCTGTGACCATGAGGCCAGTGCTGTGAGGTGATGCCAGTGCTGTGACCGTAATGCGAGTGCTGTGACCATAATGCGAGTGCTGTGACCATAATGCCAGTGCTGTGAGGTAATGCAAGTGCTGTGACCGTGATGCAAGTACCATTATAGTCTTGACATTATTGCCCGTCATGTGAAAGATATTCATGTAATAGATATTCTTTATTTTGTGCCTGTAGTATCTGGCTTCCCTGCTTTGTCACAAGAAGTTTGCCACAGAGTTTGTTACCCATGGTGGGGTCCAGCGACTGTTAGACGTACCTCGACCATCGGTTGCTGCTACTGGTGTTTCGATGTGTCTGTATTATTTAGCATATGATGAGGATGCCATGGAAAGGGTATGATCACCACACTTCATGATTTGATAAGACTATGAAGATAGACTACCTTTATGTCTGATCAAGAGTCTTGCTTAGACTTAGAAGATGTATCATTAATGCAAATTAAAGGTTTCAGTACTAAATGCACAATGTATAACAACTCTACCTATCATTTTTCCTGTTAGGTGTGTCTCCTTCCTCTCACTGTTCTGAGTGACATGGTCAAGTACGCGTTATGGCTGTTGGAGTGCTCACATGATTCTGGTAACTGTCACGCAACACTCTTTTTCTCCCTCACGTTTGCTTTCCGTGCTGTTCTTGAATTGTTTGACCTTGGAGATGGACTGAGGAAGTTAATCAACCTTGTAAGTATGTTTGGTACTCCTCCACTTGCCTTCCTGATTGTGCTATAATAAATATTTTCTGTCAACAGCTCAGCACCCTGCCTATTTTACGAGTTGAAGAAGCTGAGATATTGAATGATGATGAAGTATTTGGCAGCCGTCAGACTGTCAAGCATACCTGTATGGCCTTACGCAAATATTTTACCGCTCATCTTCATATAAAAGCCGATTGGGCTAGAAGGGTGCATTCAAGGAACATTGGTGGAACTCCTCCCGTACTTGTACCAGCCTACAAGGTATTGAACATCTTGATTATCTTTACTAGTACATACTAGTACATACTAGTACATATGTATGCTTTTGCATCAGTTCTCTAGCTCAGTGGTCAGTTGCCAAAAGTGAAGCCAACTGCAGATAGTTGATTACTGACCAACATATTCTCTGTAAAATTGTGGGTTCAAATTAAAAGAAGCAATGAAAATGAGCCACCTTTTGTTATGGCATCTCTGAAATAAGCCCCACAATACTACGGGCAATGTGTTGGTACCCAATTCTTCTTTAAACTAAGAAAAGAGCATGGTACTATACATCAAATTACAACATATTTTCGTTCTTTGACTCCGCAACTTCCAGACGTCTTTGTAATTTTGATAGTTGACAGTCAAAACATGAGAGAGTGTGTCTCTTTTAGAGTTGTCAGTCACTAAAATAAGAACAGCACTCATAAGTACCTATGTTAACCAGCTTATTCAGTGATGTTTGTTTTAACTTTCATCCCACCAGGCAGCATCTTTGAGTCAAGAGAGCTTACTAGAAAATGTAGAATTCATGCTGGAACATCCATCTGCCACATTCTTATGGTCAACATTAACAATGATGAACAGTCTACAAGGATTCACTCTGATGCTTCAAATAGTCGCCCTGTCATCTGATTGGAGGGGGTACAGTTGTCGAAGTGACGTCACACGGTTGGCTCTTGAAACTCTCTATGTTCTTACTGTTTTTCCCAAAGCAAAACTCGCCATGTGTGAACAGATCACTGTACCATCCGGAGAATCTGAAAGTGGGTTGAGGTAATGAGGCTTGCAAGCCATTCTGAGGCCTTGAGGAAAATATTGGATCAAGTTAGCATTGCACTAGTTAATTGTGGGGCTGTTTTAGGGGACAAATGTCCAAGATGGCATCTATTTTGTCCCCTAAAACAGTACCACAAGACCAAGTCTTTTCCTCAACCTTGGAACGGCCAATGCACATAGTGGGCTTCCAAAATGATGTGCGGTTGGGGTAGTAATGTTAGCTATGATGTTAAGAGTGTTGCAGTGTAGCACAGGAGGACCTTCCATGACATTCCAGGCACATAATATAATATAATGAATATAATAATTATAGTTTTACACAAAGTCTCACATGACCTTAATTGAAAGCTTTGCTTTTCCAACAATGTCATAGAAACACTGACTTCCACCAAAATCCTATTTTGCCATGACAGCAAATTGTACGATTTTGGGCACGTGATTGGAAAGCACTTGAAACTAAATTTAATATTTGTCATTTGTTCATAGGCTTCTGTTAAAAGCAGCTGAGGGGGAACTTGTGTCAGACATTGACATTCAAATATGGGCTCTTCGGGTTATCTGTAACTGTGTATGTGGACCTAAGTCCAAGGTATATATAGAAAAGATAATAATGTTGTTCTTTGAAAATATATTTTATAGTTTGCTTTTTTCTCCAGGGGAGAGGGGGGGGGATGTTTTCTTACGTCTGAAAGGCTTTTACATCTGAAATTTGAACAATTCTAAAATTTCGTCCAAACATTTGGAAATGTCTGCTGCATGGAAGTTTTTCAATATTCATTTCTTGCTTGAATTTCTCCAAATGTTCATCCAATAATGCTTATGAAACTAAATTCATTTTGTTGCATTCACTCTTAACAGCAAGTTCATTTAACTTCAATGCCTCGTGGTCGAGGAGTGCGACCACAACGGGGTCCAGAAGACATTCTGATAAAAATGCGATCTTGTGTGCGAAACAACAATGGCATTAAGGTTCTACTGAGCTTGCTCTTAGTCAAGACACCGCTGGTCAATGCCGACTTAATACGAGCCTTAGCATGTAAAGCTTTGTGTGGGTTGTCAAGAAGCGACAAGATCAAGCAAGTTATTGGAAAACTTCAACTCTTTAATAGTGGGCAGCTTCAAAGTAAGTTGGGTTGGCATTGTTGGAAGTTACCACAAAGTCAAGGCACATTGTGTATATTCCTGTAATTTGTGCTCTGGACAAAGGCAACATTTTCTTACAATAAACAAGAATATCTATTTTAAAATTTATTCACCACTTTCCATACATCAGTTCACTGGTCATTCACAAAGCACTAAAGTGAGGCTGCAAGGTAGTTTCAAAAGGATTATTCAAATTTGAACCTTGCAGCCTCAACTGAATGCTATGTGTTTGACCAGTGAACCAATGTATGGAAAATGGTGAATTGCTGTCTCTGCTTTGTAAATTGCTCATAAAATAAATAAAATAAATAAATTAATTTTTTTATAGTGGGATACAATTTCAGTACATGAATACTGGTTTCCAATTTGGCCCACTGTCACTCTCAAGCACTACCACTTCATTTTATATTCTATGCATACAACTCATCTCACATGTTGATTTTTATGGAGGGAGGAAAAACAAGAGAACCTGGAGAAAAACCCTTGTGGTTCATCATGGTTGTTAATGTCTTCAATTATTAATGATTTGTTATTCATATTTTTAAGTACTGATGCTGGACCCTGTTCTTGAGGACAACATTGCCGATCACATGCTATTTTGTAAACATGCAGCTGAGCTCCTTGAGAGAGTGACTGGTAAACCTCTTGGGAACACTACATCAGCTGTGCCTTCTCTGTCAAGGATCACTAAGGTTAGTATCTAAACAAATACAATTATAGATCTGCTGTGAATTACATGTAATGTCTCATGTACTGTCACTCATGATCTTCAATCTGGGCTGTGCTCCATGGTCAGGCATGAGTCATATGGATGGCTGTCTGTGATACCTTTGCATGTCTTCACTCAGACATGTTGAGCTCCATCCTTCACAATTCTGCTATATAGCTGCAAGAAAGGATGATTGGGCACTCCAAAATTATTTAGCCACTCTAAATTTTTAACACTTGAAATCATCGACATTGACATATTTTGAATCAATGACATTTTGAAGGAAAAAAAAAGAAAAATATAGAGAGAATGGGAGGAAGAAAGAAAAGAAATTGAGGGAGGGGAGAAGGGTGTAGTAGGAAAGAAGATAGTAGAAAGTAAGAAATGAATAAAATAGAAAATGAAGGAAGGAAACTAAAACATATATTGAGATGGGATAAGGAATGTTAGGATTGGATAAGATTGGTGAAATAAGGTAACATAGGGTGCCAGGATAAGAAGGAGTGACGGCAGGATTACATAATGGCAGTTTTGAATTTAATAGGAGAAAGAAAGAAACTTGAATGCCTATTCGAGATCCTTGTTTCTTATGCTTCAGCAGTATTTTGATTCATCCCTTTTAATGAAGTCCTCTCTCCCTTCACATCATCCTTAATCTTTACCCACTTGATTCTACAGTAGTACCTGTTGCTAAGTGATGCTCTATGTATGGCATCACAATACAGTGGAGCCTCTACACAATGACCACCATCAGGACAAAATGTTGTGTCCGTTGTGGGGATGTTTCAGTTACAGGATCTATATAAAGTCATTAGGAACCAGGGCAAATTTCCTGGCCATTGGGTAGAGATGGCCGATGGCCGTTAGTGGAGGTTCTATTGTACACTATAGTTCAAATGTTTTACTGTATTTATTGTCATTACAGGCTAATGTGGTGGCCCAGACACAAATTACTTACCCTGGAAAAGAATTACTTCAGTTAATCTACAATCATCTCATGTCAAAAGGTAAGGATTTTCTTTGCGGGATGAGTGCAGAAAGATGTCCCACGGCTTGGCCTTCTTGCCCTACATGGTTTGAATATTGAAACCAATCTGTATATATTGGAGAGAATATGGGCTTTTATCTCACGGCAGCAATGTTTATTCCCATATTACCAAGAGAGCAAAAACCTTTGTTTGGAATATTCTGAAATGCATCAAAGCGAGGGCAAGGGGACCCAAGGGATTCAAAACCTATTGTTTCAACCAAAATGCCTCCCACAAGATAATAGATTTTAAGTTATTTGCTCTATCTTGATAGGTCTCCATGAAACAGCCCAGCAGTTGTTAAAAGAAGCTCATCTTCCACAACCAAAACAACAACTGGTATCTCCCATGACAAACCCTAAGGTATGATATGACTCATCCCATCCATCTATTCATCCTATCCATCCATCTGTTTGTCATCATCCCATCCATATAACCGTCCCATTCATTTGTCCATCCATCCATCCATCCTTTCATCCCATTCATCCATCCATCCATCCACTCGTTCATCCCATCCATCCATCACAACTCATTCATCCATCCATTCATCCCATCCATCCATCCATCCAGTCCATCCATCCTATCCATCCATACCATCTATATAACCGTCACATCCACCCATCCTTTCATCCCAGCTATCCATCCATCCATCCATCCATCCTTTTATCACATCCATCCATCCACTACTCATTCATCCATCCACTACTCATTCATCCATCCACTACTCATTCATCCATCCATTCATCCCATCTATTCATCCCATCCATCCATCCAACTACTTCTTATCCATTCATTCCCCTGTATCCTACCGTAAAACGAATTCTTATTCTCTTATATAATATTTCAGAGGTTAGCCAGCAGCAGCATATCAACCAGTTTAGGATCAATACTGAACTCCCCCTCCAAAGGTCCTGCACCTTCGCGCTATCGATTCGGAGCTCCTGGAACACCCACAGAAAAGGTAACAATCAATGGGCGTCCACACGTCAAAGCCTGATTCACTTTAGCAACGTTACAAGAGCACAAACAAAGTGCAGTGTGATGCAAGTAGAGTGGTTAGAATACAATGCGCACTTCAACTGGTCAAAAACATGATTGAAGGAATAGACCTGTAGGGTTCTTGTGCGCAAGCAATCATATATCAAAGATACGTCATATATCAAAGATACGTCATATATCAAAGATACGTCATATATCAAAGATACGTCATATATCAAAGATACGTCATATATCAAAGATACGTCATATATCAAAGATACGTCATATATCAAAGATACGTCATATATCAAAGATACGTCATATATCAAAGATACGTCATATATCAAAGATACGTCATATATCAAAGATACGTCATATATCAAAGATTTTATGCGAGCGCAGTATATGACCTATTTTTTCGTGATATCGTAATGCTTTTTTTTTAATAACGTCTACTTGTTTTGCTTGATTATTCAGCGGCTGTTACCCAACATGTTGTCTCTTCCACATCGCTCTCACGCTCCTCCTACACTCGATGCTATTGTCACGCGGTTTCTACGTGAGCAGCATGCGCTTTGCAGTAATCCTGTCTCCGTTTGTCCGCCTTTTTCACTTTTAAGGTAAAGACAAAATTTGTAATGTCCTACTTAATTGTAGTGTGTGTGTTCTAGATATTAATGTGGACTAGGTATAGAACGAGTTTTAGCTTTACAGCTATTAGTGAAATATGATATAATCATTTCTAGATATTTATTTGGATTTCATCAACATTTTTCAGTTCGCACAAATGTCCAGAAGCAAAGTTCAAACATTTCGCACCAATCAATATTACCACAAGGCTCACCAGGCGACAGGTTAGTTTCCAGCGATTATCTTTGATAAACAGGTCTTTCTTAGATGAAATATAAAGTCCCTTCAGTCATTCATTATTGGAGGGGGACTGGTAAAATTTATTTCTGTCACAAGAGAAATGAATGAGCATACAATGACGTAGTTTGTTTTGGTTGATTGAGATTTGAATTTATAACCAGCATTCTATTGGATACTCCAACAAGATTTTCCCAACCAAAAACCCTGGGAAACAGTTTGCCAGTTTCCTAGAACCATAAGATAGGGTCGTTTGCATGGGTCTTTCTAGCCAAAAACCCTGGGGAAAAAGCTGGCCAGTTAGCTATGACCATACAAGAGGGTCGTTTGCAAAGACTGTTACAGCCGAAAATCTTGGAAAAAAGCTCCCCAGTTTACTAGGCCCCCTTTATTTATTAAAAATATTTTGGCTCTCTTTTGTATTACTTATTAACCCCACCTTTGGCCTTGGATTTCCAATGTGACGCACTAAAACCATAGGCCTTCCTCACGAACAGGGGTGTAGCGAGGACCTTGAAAGTGGGGGGGGGGGAGGCACCTCCCCGTGCCCCCCCTCGCTACACTACTGCTCATTAACCTACAAAAAACTGTCCCTAAACTTTTTATTGAGTGAGAAAAAAAATTCTCAGACGTGGATGTTATTTTTAATATATTTTTTTTCTGTGAACAGATTCATCCCCGCCATGGTGGGTTCAATGGAGCAAGAATCAGTAGAAAGTTCGTCTACAGTAGGTGAGTTACATAACAGTTGAATTGTTTAGCTCCAATCTCGACCACCAATCAGATGCTGATCCTGCGATCCTTTCAACCAATCACCATCTTAGCATAGTTTCTCGACCAATCACCTGCTAGTTCAGGACCCCTCTCGACCAATCAGCGTCTGATTTCTCCTTTTCATTGATTACCATTTGATTCAATACATGCGTTGCTGTGATTAAGAAACTTGGCTCAAAATCTCAATAACTTTATAATACCATGCTTTTCAGATTTCGCCCCTTGCGAGGGATACGAGACACAGAGGAGAATAGCGTCTTTACGTGTGCCTGTTTCTTGGTAGGTTTTGCCTTTCTTAGGAAGGTTTTTTTAATTTTCCAAGCTTCTTTGAACTTTATTCTTACTACGACATGTCGTTTCTTTTATATTCTTATTTCATTGTGTTACCATTTTCTCTCTCTTTATAGCCTGATGGAAAGACCATTGCACTGGGGACTCGAAATGGGGAATTGAAAGTCTATAATTTCTATACGGGAGAGGTAATGGATGATTAACGTGATGATGACGATGATGATGGATGATACTTGATGAGAATGCTAAAGATAATACATGATGATACATGATGATGCTGAAGATGATACATGATGATGCTGATGTTGATGATACATGTTCATGGTACATACTGATGATACATGATGATACATGATGATGATACGTGATGATGATACATGATGATGATACATACTGATTCATGATACATACTGATGATACATGATGATACATGATGATGATACGTGATGATGATACATGATGATACATGATGATGATACATACTGATTCATGATACATACTGATGATACATGATGATACATGATGATGATACGTGATGATGATACATGATGATACATACTGATTCATGATACATACTGATGATACATGATGATACATGATGATGATACATGATGATGATACGTGATGATGATACGTGATGATACATACTGATTCATGATACATACTGATGATACATGATGATACATGATGATGATACATGATGATGATACGTGATGATGATACATGATGATACATACTGATTCATGATACATACTGATGATACATGATGATAACACATGATAATGATGAAACATGATGTTACGTGAGATCATAATACCTGATGATGATGTCGAAGATACTTGTTGAGGATGCTGAAGATGACACATGATAATGATGGGCATGATGTTACATAATGATGATGATACATATTGATGTTGCAAGATGATGGTGTTACATGATGATAATACGTTAGGATAATACAGTATTATGATGGTGAAGATGATAGTTAATACATGAATACGATGATAGTGGTTAATCACTGTTCTAATGTTCGTATCCACAGGAAGAAGTAACTTATTCATGTAATAATGCAGCCATTTCGATGTGTCAGCCCAATCAGGTCAGCCATCTTTCTTCACTTTTTATCTCCTTGTTTCCCATAATCAAACATTGATTTTAATAAATCTCCCTTGTTTACATGTGCATCAAGTCATACTCTGAGGCTATTAAACTGCTTTGCAGTTGGAAGACTTGGTTTTTCGATTGGGTGGTAATTGAATAGCCCCACCCCGACCCCTCCCCTTACGACAAGAGAATGACAAACCCATCAGGAAGAATCTACTTACTCATGATTGCGGTTTCAACAAGGAGGTTCAACTCCCGACCACAGCCACCTTAAGCAGTGCACACCACCTATGCTTTTGATATTGATTTTCATTTTTTTTGCTCCCCTTCCAAAAGACCAAATTATCAGTCTAATTTAACATTCTTTTACTCATTTTTCCTTCCAGAATCATGACTGCATTCTTACATCGTCTCCTTTCGGAATGCCTTCATGCGCACTCTGGAGCATTGGAGAAATATTCGAAATGAAGTAAGATGAGTTGATCCTCTAACTTCTTTACCTCCTTAAGACCTGTTTACACTAGCAATCTTGTCGTGCGACTTAAGCAGCTATTTTGTGGCGATTTTATGGCGACATATTGCAGCCAAGTCGCCGCAACTTCCAACATGGTAACTTTCGAGTAAAGATCGCCGAAAGTTGCACTAAATTTGGAGCATGTTCAAATTTGCGGCGACTTAGTTGCAATCTGTCGCCATTGAAATCGCCGCTCGAGTTGCGCAGCAAAATTGCTAGTGTAAATTGGCCTCTAGGTTTTTAATATCATCTCTAAAAAAATTCTCTTTCCGGAACATTTCCCATGATTTGGAAATTAAGACCTAAATCTAAGGTCTGCTGATCCTTAATATCCTTATTATAGTTGGTTTTATTATATTAAAACCGAATACCCAAACCATTTGTTTGATCGTAGGTACTCGTTTCCGGATGATCATTATGTGAAGTTTAGTAATTTGTCTCAAGATAGGATCATCGGCACTGATGCAGATACGGCGCATGTAAGTAAACTATGAGGTGCTTATCTTAAAGTAGCTGGGATGGAAAAGTTCTTGGAATGGAATGAAACGCACTTGCCTACTACCACTTTTGGTATACTCAATAATCAAGGGTGGTGTAGTGCACTCGCCTCACCTCTTCGGTCTCAGGTTCGATTCCGGGCATCACATGAGGGTAGAGTTTGTTAAGTCTCTCCCTTATTTCGAAGGTTTTCCTCCCTCCGCAAAACCTAATAAGCCAAATTCAAATTCCATCTGCATGTGAGTAGGCTGTGCCTTGACTTTGATCAACCCAGAGGTTGTTTCAGGGTTCGATCTGTGAGTTAGCCATGCCCTGACTTAGATCAGCCCAGAGGTTGTTTCAGGGTTCGATCTGTGGGTTAGCCATGCCCTGACTTAGATTAGCCCACAGGTTGTTTCAGGGTTAGATCTGTGGGTTAGCCGTACCCTGACTTAGATCAGCCCAGAGGTTGTTTCAGGGTTCGATCTGTGAGTGAGCTGTTCCCTGACTTTGATCAGCCCAGAGATTGTTTCAGGGTTCGATCTGTGAGTTAGCCATTCCCTGACTTAGATCAGCCCAGTGGTTGTTTCAGAGCATCGACAGAAGAACTTTAAACCTATCTTTTCTCTCGACAGATTTACGACAGTTCAACAGGTCAGCTTATTCTTACACTATCAGACTCATCTAGCGCAAATCACTACTGGAAAAACGTGGCGTGCTTCAACCCGACAGACGACCTGGTTTTGAATGATGGGGTATTATGGGATGTGCGCGGCAAACGGGTCATTCATAAGTTTGATAAGTTCAACAATTATGTCAGCGGTGTTTTTCATCCATCTGGTCTCGAAATCATCATCAACTCCGAAGTCGTATCCTTACAGTTTTAGTAATACTGTTGATAGTATAATTCCATGTCTCTACCGATATTGTTTCATTGGTAAACTAAAGTGCGGAATGCGTACTTGCGTACTACGAGCAACAAAATCGTATAACTTTTCGTGCAACATTGTTGCGTTGCAAGTTGTAGATCGAATGTTACTCGTATTGCCACCTCGCGCAACAACACAATTTTGTTGCGCAACTTTGTTGCAGAATTCGAAGCTCTTTCTACTCTCTGCAACAAAGAAAATTGTTGCGCGCGGGTGGTAATACGAACAACATTCGCTCTGCAACTTGCAACGCAACAATATTGCGCGACAAGTTGCACCGACGATTTTGTTGCTCGTATTACCGCACCTTAAACTCGACCTAAAGTTAAGACCAACATAGGGATTAATATTATAGAATATGTTGATGTGTTGTGTTATCATACCTTGACTTATTTACCCAGTGGGATCTGCGATCATTCCATCTCCTTAATACATGCACCTCTCTAGACCAGTGCCACGTGGTATTCAACAACAGCGATGACGTCATATACGGAAGTAAGTGACTACAAATAGAACAATTTTCGTAGCCGTACTGTAGCCGTACCTTGTCTTATCGTAGCCGCAACTACGCGTTGTGATTGGATGAATTACTGGAAGACAATGGGAAGCCATTTCAGTGTCACAACGTGCCGTACCGTGTACGTGCTGAAGTCAGTACCGTGGATTTCCCACTCATACGAAAACCACTCTAATTTGTGATTGACATTTGATCAGTTTGTCATGTTAATGCTGTGCATATTTTTCTAGTCAAACACGTTCCAGATGCCGAGGACAGTATGATGACTCAAAGAATGCTCGGGCCTTTTGAGTCATCGTTCCGCACATTCGACGCCACCGATTATCAACCAATAGGTAAAGATCTCTATCCTATATTCATATGTTACGTCATAGTTATGGTCACTAGATTTGGTCCAATGAGAACGCGCGTCTTATAGACAGATTTCATGTCAGCCGTGTTGTTGGTCAGGAACAATGAAATGCTCGGAAAAAAAAAGAATATATTTTCTCAAAGGAGAAACTTTGAATACTTGTTTTACCCTTCTCCGACATCCCCACCTCTAACAAATCCTAACAAGCTAAATTCCGATTCCTTCTGTGGGGTAGCCGTACCCTGACTTAGATCAGCCCTGTGGCTGTTTCAGGGTTCGATGAATTTGAAAAATTGCTGTGAAATCTCTTCAATGCTGATTTCATAGCCACCATATGCATGTTGGATGAACTTAACAAAAGACGTGTCGTTAGCCTCTTCTATTATATCAATCAACTGGCCGTCATGACTTTTGTTGTTTCATTCTTATGGAAATGATTGAAAACTACCGATAGGTGAAGTTTTTAATGCCGTAAATATACCTCCTGACCTTTTTTCAGCAACAATCGATGTCAAGAAAACGATATTTGATTTGGCAACTGATCCTATGGACAGTCTCGTGGCAGTGATTGAGGTTAGACATTTAAGTGCAAATATTGAAGGGAGGGAGGAAGAAGGAGGGAAGAAAGAAAGGGTGGGAGGAGAACTGAGGAAGAAGTAAGAAAGGGATTATGGACGGATGGGAGGGAGGGAGGGAGGGAAGAGAAAGAAAAAAAAACTGAATTTGAGTAGAACATTGGGATTGAATGGAATACGAAATGTTAGGATTGGATAGGGTGAAATAAGGTGGCATAGGATGGACAAGAATGAGCAAGGGATTCAATGAAATGTGATCTTCAGTAGCTGCAGTAATGCGAATCATCTCACTTTGATGACACCAATTTTTTATCTTATTCTTACTTAGAATCAAACGAGTACCGAAGAAAGTATATGTCGTCTATACGAGGTTGGGCGATCAAGAAGGTTCGACACCGAAGAAGAGGTAAACTCCATCACTTATTTCAAACTAAATCTCCAAACTTTTGAAAGATCAAAGGTATCATCATAACAAGAGACCATAGAGAAAATTCCTCTCTGTCTGCTGATCGCGCGCATTCTTTTTTAATGACTCCAATCGAGGGCTTTCACTCTTCATTCTTGTTCCCAAAGTCTGCGTTCATTTCGGTCATGGGGCGAATTTTGCTGTTAATGTTTTCTGGTTGGCTAATACAGTGACAGTGTAATGCCAAAACAATGAAAATGGAACCGAGAAAACCTGGTTTCAGGTCCATTGGATTCATTATAGTTTTTTCCATCGTAATTTTAAATATCTTAATTTTTATCAATTTTTTCCCTTGTTACGCAGGATTCAGAAGACGAAGGCGAAGAAGATCAAGATGAGGAAGACGACGATGATGACGATGATGGTGACGATGATGATGACGACGACGATGACGATGATATTCTAATTTCAGATCGAGACTACGAATCAGACGAAGATGATGACCTAATGTTTTTCTGAAACAAAGGGTAATCTACAAGCTGCCCACAAATCAAAATATTATTTTATGCTTGATACAAAACGAAATTATAAACTCTATATTTATATATAAGTTCTGTACTCGACAAGGAGTAGTACTGAGGTAAGATTGCGCCATGTCAGTAAATGCCGTGCATTCATGAAATTCAGATACGGTTTAGTATTAAATGGTTGTGAAATTCTGTCCAGCCTCGTTTTCCCCATCTTCATCTACAATCTTGGACAAAATGGTTGAGAATTTTTGAGTTTTTAAGGATATGTTGTGTAAAACACAGTTAAATCCCTCTCCAACGACCCCCCTCCCCCCAAAACAATGTTGGGTCTGTCGAGAGGGAACTGTGCTAGCCAATGGAACCAACATTGTGCTGGGGGGAGGGGAGATTTCAGTTTAGATAATATTTTGTAAGGAAAATTCCATTTTTTTTGATATGATCACAAATTCTCAACCCTTTTTGTCCAAGATTGTAGCTGCTTTCCTTCTTGCTTTCTTGTCTTCCTCTTTTCCTTCTCCCTCTCGTTCTCCTCTTTCTGTTCCTTCCTTTATTCTCCCTCTCCTTCGCGCTTTCTCTGTCTTCCTCTTTTTCCCCTTTTTTCTACACTTCTTCCTCCTCATTCATGATCCTTTCTTCTTTCTCCGATTCCTTTGCCTTATTCTCCTCCTGCGCCCCTCTCCTCCACTTTTTCATTCTCCCTTTCCTCCCACTTCTTCTCTTCATCCAAGATTCTCACCTTTTGTTGTAATATTCAAACAGCAGACAACTTTGTGATATAATTCAATACCTATTTCCTCAAGGATAACGAGCAATTCAATAGATCTAGAATAGAAAACAATATCTCTTTTCGCTTCCTCGTGAAAAGCTGCATTTGCTTTCAGTTTGTGTGCGCGGTCAAGACTGAACACGAAGGAAAGCAAATGCACCTGATATGAGATTGCGCGTCTCCGTTTTACATGCATGGCATGTCAATCAAAATGTTTGTGTTGTGTTTTTTTTCTTCAGCGTCGCAGATAGTTTACGAGCGTCATGAAAAAACGATTTGAACGGAAATTTGATATTGATAACCAGGCACCTTTAATTTGGTGCGCGCTTGCAAATACAATGCTCACGTTTTATATCTACAACAGTGTCTATAATCTATCCATGTATCATTTCCATCTAACCTAATAAAGGAAATTATGTGAGCTGAAGGACCTTTCTGTTCCTGTAATCTCCAACGATGGCAAAGGAAGCAAAACTTGAATAAAATGATAAAATATACCAATGTTTTCCTAGTGTCTTTCGGGGTGGAGCATTTCAGTCATAACAGTCTTGTATCCATGTATTTCTTTTGTATACCAACACCTCCTCCTACTGCCTCCTACACTACGCCCCAACCTCCCCGACCCACCAAGACAAAAGAGGAAGAATATACGGTGTATGATAAAAATTGGAAGAGACTTCATCAGGTTTGTATACACTCTTTATTCTAAAGGCTATAAGGTATTTCTCAACTAGATAAAAAGAACAATATATAAAAACCAATGTGCATGTTGGCATGTACGTCATGGAGAAAACAAACCCTCAAACAAAAGACTGACGTACCTTCTTGTTATTGAAGTCAATTTGCGCATAACTCGCAACTATTTTTGGTCTCGAGGGAAACGCGTTGTGTACGAACCAACGAGTCATTTGTTTAACATACGTTGAAGACTTGAGTCTAATGAAAAGAGCTTCAACGCGCAGAGGAACCTCAACAACTAACTGTTTTCTAGTTTGTGCAAGACAAGAAAAAAGGTAATTTGGATTCTAAACCTTATTTGTGTAGATGAATAACGTATTCTTGTAGCTTACTTGTTGTACTTCAGTACTTGACTGTTCTAAGGGACCGATTCGTTACATCTAATATTGTGGTTTTATGTAAATGTTTATTTTGTGTTTATGATAAAATGCTTTTAAGAAATGTCCCAGGGGGCAGAGCTTAAGCAGGCGGAGGGGGGACTTTGAAATCACCACACTCGTTTGTTTGTGTGTTTGGGGGGGGGGGGGGGGGGGGGGGGGGGGTAGTGCATACACTTTTATGCCGACTGTTCATTTCAATAAAAATAAAAATTGTAGAGAGAAGGAACTCTCGGCGAATTTATATAAGATTGAAATCAAATTTACCGGGTTTTCCTGAGTTACATTATCTTTGCTAGAAATTAGGGGGGGTACGTTTATTTAACTTCAAATTTCAGAGGGGCTTGATTTTTTTACATTTATTTGGGGATGTCGAAATTGAAAATTAAACTAAACGCATATTCCGAAAACCACCACCACCCCCCCCCCCCCCAGGACGTATTAAACGATCGGTCCCTTAGTGATTATTCTCAGTGATCTGTTCTCATTCTGTTAAACCTAACTATCAACGGCTTTAGGGGGATTTCACTTATTAGTGTATTGGGAGGGGTGTCAGCAAAATTCTGTGTGTGACGGGAGGGGGTTAGGTTATTTTCAGAAGCTACGTGGGGGTTATTACTATGCAGCTTTATTGGAGGGGGTTAATAATAAAATAGACGAAATACAGGGAGGTACATTAGGATATTTTTGCCAACCTAGGAGGGGTTGGGTAATGTTTGGAAAAGAGAACAAATGATTCTGCCGAACCCCCTCGACATACAATTATAAATTAAAAACCTTTTACAAAAGTTACCCTTGATATAAATTGATAAGGTTATCACGGCTATAACAATGGTGGGTTTCCTGTGCAAGCCCGGTTTTTTAGTCATTTTTGTAAGCTTTCAAGATGTTTTTGAAACCACCATATAAGGTGTCTAAAGGTCTATTATATGTGTCATATAAAATATCCCAGCGTTTTAATGAGTTGATTTTTACGTTTTGAAAGCCCATATTGAAAGACTGTGATAAGAAGATGTTTACTTATGAGTAGTTCGTACTATCTACTCTTTTAATGCCCACTACTGCCTATTTTCAAGGTAAGATATTGGTTAAGGATAAGATCATCATTTCTTTAAATTTACGCACGGGTTCCTTTAGTGCGCACATAAAGCAGTACGCTTTCTGTTGAAAAATGTTGGAAAACATAATTTTCATAAATCTCCTCAAAAATGGGTGTCTTGAAAAAGACAAACTATCCAAGAAAATTACTCAAGGATTCAATTAAAAGTGTTGCGTTGGTGTTAAAGAATTTGAAGCAAAACAAGGTCACTATTATCAAGCCATATAATTGGGATACCTGTGGTAAGAGTTAAAATTTCGGTTAAATCCAAACTTAATTTTTCTTTAAAAAAACAAACGTAACATGAAGATTATTGCTTATTCACCATAAATACGTCGTAATATTTGAAATTTTTGCATAATTTCACTCTTAAAATGGGGATCATAAACTGCTACCTTGAAAAACGTCACCACAGGAAGCCCAAACAGTTCCACACATCAAAAAACGCTTAATGAAAATTGAAAAAAACCTTTGACCTAAAATGTTTTAGCCTTATGAGAAAGTAATAATTGAGCTTTAAATCTAGGTGTCAAAATATTTTAATATTTTTCTTTATTTCATAAAAAACAAGCCGCTTGAAGTTATGTACCCGAAATAAGCGTTTTTTGAGTTGGTCCAAATTCTCGTAAATCGAAATATTAAGTTTCTGCAAACGAAACATAGCTCGTTAGAAAGCTATGAACCGCGTCAGCATGATTCTGAAATTAATTTCTTGATTAGAGTCATACTAAAGATTTTATAGGGATGGTAATTTTTGATGAAAATAGGATTTGGTCAGCGGTATAGCGTTTCCAGCATTTTCCTCATTTCGAGCCCTTTTTTAATTTGTTTCCAAACGAAACTAAAGCAGGTAATAGACCTTTTGAATCGTTATATTATAGCGTAAAGAAAGTTTCTAAACTCTCTCAGAAACGAGCAGAAAAAAGAGTTTAAAATACACGTAATTTGGGTTTCCTGTGTATTGCTGTGAGAAGCACGAATACCACAGGAAGTCCACAACCCCGCTTGTCAATACAATAATTCATTCACTTTTAAATCCCAATTGAGAATTTTCTTTTGTTTTGGCCTCGTGATTTTATGTTCTCTTCTGTTCTCTAGGGACTCCGTTTGTTGGAACTGGTTGAGTCCGCCATGTTGAAGACTTGGTGAATCAAGAAACGAGAAAGAGCGCTGAATAAGTCAAGAAACAAGCTGTATGAAGCACCGTGAATGTCTGGAACAAAGGTAAATTGGATTAGAAACTTTATTGAATATTTGCAAGGACGATGAAACCGAAAATCAATTCAAATTCTATCGTTTTCAGTTAATATCGTAAGTGTCTGTGTATTTAACCACTCAATAATCTATTTTCTATTCATCTGTCCTTGAAGTTCTTGGCTGCTTAAACAAATGCGCAATTTTTCTTATTTCATTTATTGCTATTTTTGTCTGTCTAGTTTGTTTGTTAATGTACATGAAAGGCTTATTTTCACTTTAACGATATGTGCATAATTAACTAGTGTCAAAGCTGAGTCTCCTTTTGTCTTCCACGTCATCTCTCTGGCTAGCTGCAAAATCCATGGAAGCTTTCAATTTTTTGCTGAGTAGGCATTTAATTTCGTATGGAAATTAATGAAATTTAACTAATTTTATAAGGCGCATCATGCGCGCACATTTTCATTGGTCATGCGCAATTGTAAAAACGTTAATCAATTCCTTGAAAAATATATTTCCCCATATTTTTATCCATATTTGTGCTCTTTCTTATTTAATTTTATATATGTTGAAGCTAAATCGACCTTCTGATTTTTTTATTTACAGAAGCAAGATAACAAAGGTAACCAAGAGAACAAGAACAAGAACATTTAGAACTGTCCTGTTCCATATTAGTGAAGAACAGACTAAACAAGGTTAACAATTTTCTATTTTTTGTTTCCTAAATGCGGTGTATTTTGAAATGTCTTTCAGTAAAATCTTTCGGTAAATCTTTGTTGCTTCACACCATGTACTGTTTTATTTTGAAATAAATGATTTTGACTTATTTTTGTGTGGTTTATTACATGCTGTACCCCTTTTCAAGATCGCAGTTTTTTCCCGCCAAAAAACTTAGAAAATTTTTCGAGCTCTTTCCTTCTTGATTTTCATTGGCCCCTTTTCAAGCTCGCAAGTTTTCCCGCCAAAAAACTTAGACAATTTTTGGACCACTTGGAACCCTAAGCCACACCTAGGACTCTTACACCTCATGATCATCTTGCCAGCTTTACCCGCCCATCTAATCCCCTTCTTTTGTTCTGCTCATTATCCCATTGTTTCGCTCAGACAATAAACAAGACATTAAATATTCATAAGAATTTTTATTAGGTCATTAGTATGCCAACCATTACAAGCGTTATGTTTTAAGGAATTTCAAAACCTTTACCCTCAACAAACACATCGACAGTCTACAGCACAGATCACCGGACTACAGAGCAAATGGTAAGTTGAGGGTTCAGGTTCAAATCCAGGTAAGCTCTAGGTTTTCTGATGAAAAATTGGACAAGCAAGAAGACAGCCACCCACAAGCCAGGATCAAGGTAAGTCAGGTAACCATAGACAAGGTAAGGAGGATTGGCTCACAGATTGGCAAAGAAACTCAGAAATTGGCTTTAAAAAAATAAAAAAAATTCAAATTGGCAAGTAAAAAAATTAAAAAATTGTGAAAAAAAAGCAAAAAAGCCCTAAAATTTTGAAAAAATGTATATTAAGTCTTTTTGCACAATTTTTTGCCCCTAGGGTAATTAGACGAGGGTCCTGGAGATCAAAAGTTCAAACCTACCCTCCCCTTAAGAAAAAGTGCCCCTCAACAAAGTGTTGAGGGTACCCTTAAGGGTGATTCAGTAGAATGAACTAAAGACCTCCAGGACAGTCCATTTGATTGAGATTCTAGAGACATAGGTTTTCTTGAGTAAAAAGGCTAGTACAAAATACTGAAAACAAGGCATTAAACTAGAGTTGTCCTTCAAAACATGGATCGACAAAGTTGCCAAAACTAGTATGCCAAAGTTATAATGCGGTTTCCTTTGTGTAGGAATTTAATTCTGGACAGCTTTCGTAATGGACAACACCAGTTGTATATGCCTCATTTAACAGCATCAGATAGGACTGGTTAATACAATGAACTTTGCATGTGTTGCAACCAATTTGGTTGGAAATAAATTAGCCTCAATAAATCAACTTTGGATTCTAAACAATTAATTTGGGACATGAAAAGTTCAATGTCTTAACTGCATGACCCTTACTGGTACTAGCAGAGGTAGAACAATTTATGAAGGAGTATGATAAACCATGGCACATGACAAAGAGCTAATATAGTCCCAGTGAGAGTAATAAAAGCCGATAAATAATTTGTTCCAGCAGAGCATGTATGTACCATTGCTTATCACAAACCTACATAAAATATTCTACATTACAGCAAGAATGACAAATGGTATTTTCGATTCTAATCACTTTACTGAATTGAAATATGAGGTTGATAACATGTTGAATTTCATTGATCTTATATTGATCATGCACGGAGTGATTGCTTGGTCTCTCAAACCAGAGCCTCATAATTATGCATTCAAGATACCACACTGAATTGGAATCAAGACCAGAGAGCACAATGAATATTTTAAGTTAACTCAAAACCAATCAGATGTTGAAAGATGTCAATCAAATATTTCTGTGAATGTATCTGGTGGATGCCAATAATTATTATTTTGCTACATTTTGGAATACCATTTCTCACGCTTGTGTACTTTTACTCAACCAAGACCTATGTCAGACTATGATATGAACACACCAAGCCCTATGAAGTACATCACCAAAATGCCATGAACTAAAACTCTTCTGAGTTTTTCAATTTTTTTCACACATTGAATGAAATCACTAACCAATCACAAATTTAACGGGTATGTCAGATAAAGAAACTGTGCACTAAGGTGCCACATCAATCATGCTTAACAGAAATGTGTAAATAGCCAATCAAATAGCCAGATGTCACTAGCTATTTAGTTGTATTAGACAAATTTAGGAGTTGAATTAGGCAAATTTAGATAACAGCCAAAGTTGCAAAAATTGGGCTGATAAAAAGGAATAGGCATTGCCCATTACAGGATTGTGGTAGAGCCAAAATATGCATTAAAAGATGTAAACAGTCTAATTATGTGCACAGACCCTCTACCTGACCATTGGTGTGTTCAATCACAGTCACTAATGTTAAAATTTCACCACTTTAAGAACATGAAATAGCTTCTAGAGAAATATTTCATGTTGAATAAATATGAGCAAACATGGAAAGCTATTACAACAGATAGACCTAGAGGTCTGTTTTGATAATACTGGGAATTCAAAAATATCTGTTCCATTGCTTCTTATGCTTGCACACAAATGTTACCATATTTGAAAACAGCTGGGAAAATTCTTATTTATCAATTATTCCATTTCACATACCAGAACAAATGTGCCAAATTTTAAGTATTTTAAACAATCGATCCAGACATCTCGATGATGCAACATAACCATTGTCATATATGGTAATATTAGCTTAGCAATAATAGGCAATGTGCATCAAAGCCCACAAAGCACTCTGGGAAAAAGAGTCCTGTAAAAATCGAACAGGAAAATCAACGGAAATATCAGAAAAAAATTACTGTTATTTTCGTTTGTTGAAATACTTTTATTTCTTTTAAGAAGAGCCAAAAAAGCATAAGGACTCACTTTTTCAGTGCTTTGTGCTAGAATTTTGAGCTCATGCACATTGGCTATACCTTCCAAATTCTTGGGGTGCAATCATTCCAAACTGAGAAACATCATATCTGTAATGCTCAATTTTTTTAAAAAAAATACCGCCAACCCCTTTTTGGGATACTTCTACACTGTAGGAAATTTATAACTTCTCATTCTAGAAAAATTAATGAGCAACAAGATCTGATGCACCCCAAGAATTGAAAGCTTGTAACTTCCAATGAAAAAATTTAGAACTGTCATCTTCCATCTAACATCCTCAGACTGTGAATATGTAATTTTGAATTGAAGCTTGAACCCAAATTCAATACTAAAGAATTGTGTACCAAATTTATGGAAATATGAGAATGAAATTGAAGAGGATGATAAGTGGAAAAATAACCAGTGAACTGAATGTTGATAAACCATGCACTTTGACTTACTGTGAAGTTGGATGGAAACCAGGAAGGAGCCAGAAGATCATCATAGCAACATTATAACAATAAATAATAATCAAATCATTCATACAGTAGAATCCTAATAACTTAAACTATCAAAAATTTTAAAAGAATTTAAAGTATCGAGATAAAATGAGAGTTGAATGTAGCTTCAAAATATAACCCAAAATAAGTATTTTCAATTGTAATAATTACAATTATTGTCCAAGTTATCAAGATTCCTCTGTATTTAATGCAACAATGAAAATAATCATCATCATGTACAGTAGACTCTCACTAAATATGATTAGGAATCATACCAAAACATCAAATAAAATTGGGAATGAAATCAATGCCAAATCAGACACTAATATGATAAACTTTTGACAAAATGCTGCTAATCATAGCAAGTGAAAGTGTACTGGTATTGAAACAGTTGGAAGCTGAAAAATCATCAATGTAAAAACTGTAGGTGAAAAAGCTTATTTATAAATTCTGTACATAGTTCAAGTTGGTTTTCAATTTTTAGATGAAGTTTGAATTTCTGATTCTAAAGACACTCACAAGATGAATTCAAACAAAAACAAAAAATGAACAAATTTACTTCAAAAATTCATCAAATTCAAGAAAGTAAAATCATGCCAGACTTTGGAAACAAGGTGAATCTTAATCTTGGGAAAGCATTTTTTCACAAAATTTAGAAAGAAACTTTTTCATATGCATAAATGATATCATTCAAAACAATGTCAATCAATAAATATCAAGTTAGTACAATAAATCATTGGGAAGCAATCAATCAATGTCAATTAGTCAATAATAGGGAAAAAAACAAGCAATTCAATGTCAATCAAATGCATAAAATGAATAATAATGTTGCCACAAAGCCACGCAGAGCCAAGCAAGCCAGATCTTCGTCCAATGGATATGTGCATGATTTATCAACATAGAGTAAATATATATGCCAAATAAGTCAAGTCAGTTAAGGTTTTGGTCACTTTTCATTTTTAACGAAAAGATTCCACAACCATTGAAATCTACCTCTTAAAGTGGTGAAAAATATCTACATACAATGAGTCATTCTATGTAGATAATATTGGATAACTAACAATAATTCTCCACAACAGACAAAGTGAATATCAGTAAATATTTACCCAAAGAACAAGTCAGAGCAAGCATCAACTAATATACACTGAGCCCAAGGAGAATCATGCTTTAGTAGAATTACACAGGTGAAAAGCAAAGAAACTCAAATCACAGTAACTTTGTATTCACCTGGGTAGTTTTACTAACAATTAACTCTACCACATAAACATTATATCTAGGAGGTTCTTCTTCTGGTCTTCTCAGGAGTCTTGGTGGTCTTGATGCTGATCTGAATAAGAAATAATACCACCAATGTCAGTATAATGGTTTTTAAGATACACAAGCAGACAAAGACCTAGGGGTACCTCACAACATCCCCCTTATAATTAGGATAACCAATCCCTGATATTTAATACCTTATAGAATATGGGGTTCTAAAGGGACTATTCCCTGCTAGCAGAGTCTCTTGTAGAAGATTTCTGATGAGACATTGGGAGGCTCTGCTTTCTATTATAATTTTGACATTTCTCCAGGTTTTTTGGTTTTTAAAAGTTGTTCAGTTTCCTAGTGAAAACGTTAGACTGGTATTTACACTGTAGGTCAACTTGACCAAAATTGTTGAAGGTGGAATTTTGCATTTAAGGTGCAATCTTTACGAGCAGTTTTGGGCGTCGTAGGAGTAGAAGAGTTAAATTTATTCACTGTATATGATCCCAATAACAGCCAAGCAACATATTTTCTTCAAAGTCAAAAGTGGCAGACAAAAATTATCATTTTAGCATTTAAAATTTGAGTAAATGAGGTCATTTACTTAACCCTATTGTTCTTTTAGATTTTAAGGTAATTCCGTAGTTTTGCATTGTGCATGCTCTAAGTACTGCACACAATTTTAGCCAGCACCAATCTTGTTCCCAAAGCTCATATATATTACTGAGCATACTTGACGAAATAAATAGGCTCTGGAAAACTCAAAACCAGAAGAGCCAGAATCTAGTTGTCTCGGACTTGCTCATTATAAAAAAATTAAAAAAAACAGAAGTTAACACAGCCAACTGATAAAAACAAAATGGCTGACTGTTTTAAACACGCTACTGTACCATTGCTCTCAATTAAATAGGCTTTGATGATAAGTTAAGCTGAGATAAAAACAATCCTGAAGCCATTTTTTAATACATGTAGGCTAAAAATGATACTTTAGTTGTGTTCCCAACTAATGGGGATACAGCAAATTGTAATTAAGTGTATCATTGCTTTCCACTCACGATCGTGTACGAAATCTTACATCTTCTGAGTCTACCAAGGTAATATTCTTACAGTACTGGCCTCAAGTAAAATACCATTCACTCGCACGTATGAGTAACGAGTGCCCATTGTCACTCGCAAGTCTTGCATAACTGAATATTCATGAGTAGCATTACTCACTCGGAACAAACAGGTCTCTTCACTCTGTGCCGTAAAAACAGCTTTTATTAGTTCCTGTGTTGGGAAATTTGCTTGTAAAATAAGCTGGTTTATGAGCCTACGTTATTATTATCATTACTTGCAGGGGAACAATTACATCGCTTATTATTGCAGCGTTTTCAAACTCCAATCTGTTTCCACTGTTAACACTGAGTTTGATTTACATCAGAACCTAAATCTGAATCTTGCATGATGAAAATGCAGTGTTGATTCATTAAAAAAAAAAACCAGCCTAATCTTTTATTGCATAAAGTCCCTGTGTCAAAATAACAAGACAATTCCCACCATAGGTGAATAAAGTGAGATAAACATTTCGAAAATTTAAGACATGTTCACGCTGAAGGAATAACATTGTGTGACAGCAAGAGTGTTAGGTCTCGTCAATGAAACTGCGAAACTACCCAATTTCTGTGAGAAATATTTGCTTGTTTGAGGGAATGAGTTAAAAACTTTAGACGCGGATGAACTGTTGTGTGACAACAAGTGTTAGGACTCGGCAATGAAACTGCCAAACTACCTGATTTTCGTAAGAAATCTTTGCTTGTTTGCCAAAGTCTTGAGTAAAAAAAACACTACTTTTTATCTTCAAGAATATTTTTGTAAAACTCAAGGCAAGTGAGAGAACATCGCAAATGAGTCAAAAACTTTGAGGTGTGAACTTTTAGAGACAAGACCTAACACTCTTGCTGTCACACAAGTCATTTGGTGGGCATCTAACATGTCTAAAATTTTAAAGATGTTTATCTCCCTTTAATCGCCTTGAGATTCATATAAACTTTTTTCTTTGTTTGTCCTTGAGATTTACACAAAACTTTCTTGGATAAAAAAGACGAATTTAAGCACTCGCCACTTGGGAGTAATGAGTTGGAATGAGTACTTGTACTCGCAAGTGAATGGTAATTTACTCGTTGCCAGTACTGTATGGTGACCGCCCTTTATATTCTATTCTTGGAATGAGTAGCAATAACTTAATAACTGTGAGATTTTATTAAAATCCTATGTTTGGATCTACTAGGGAATTACCTCAAACCAAAATTCCTCAACTGCAAGTGGCTCCCAATCTAAGTAAAAATTTTTGCCAATCTTACTTTCATAATCACAATAGACCCTTTGCAGGACCTGGTCACGTGACCTTGTAAATCAAAAACATCTAAGAGTAGCTCAAAAATCTTAGCGAAACCTACAAAATTTCAGCAAAATCTATCTACTACACTGTACATACATTTTCTTATAAAAGTGGATAGTCTGAGTTACCTGTGTTCTAACTCGTACTTAAATGTACATGATCTACAAATTTTGGACGCAAAAATCCCTTGCATACTTCTTGTTCAGCAAGACCATGCTGCTTTAAGCTGCTTTAGGGCTTCATGGCTCTCAAAATCTCATGTTTTAAAAATAACTCAAAAACATGACGTCCAAATTTCTTCTATATAGACTTCTCGAGGGAACTAAACATGTGACCAGTAAAAGTCATCTCATAATTTTACATAAAACACTGATAATGTCGATATTAACTCCAAATATGGTCTTGCTAGAGCTTGGAGAACGTTTAGGTCCAAAAAAACACTGAATAACCTCAAAAATCTCCAAGAGTAAAAGGGTGAAAGAATTCATCTACAGGTGACTTGCTAGCGGCTTACACTACTTTGCGGAACGAAACGAAACGAAATGGAATCCCAGCAATGGGATTTTGTAACGAAAAGCGACTGGCAATTTTGGCGCGAAAAGTCCATTAATTCACTAGTGATCTTACGGTTCAAAACAATTCCACAATATTCAGTAAGCATTTAATTTATGAAAATTATGAAAATTATTTTTGCAAATGGTCTATATTGCCGGTACATTTATTCATTTATTATATGTTAGGCTCCCTGTGTTACAAAATCTCATTGCTGGGGCCCCTGTGGTATTCAAAATGGCGCCTGCTAACAGCCCAAGGAAAAAGCTTTATTTGTCAAGTTATTCGGCTTATTCAAGAGATATAGCCAAAGAATCGCAAGGTTAGCACTAAGATTAGGTAAGCAGAAGGCTATTTACTGTGAAACGTGTTTTAATGGCCTCGAAAGTGCGTTGGAAAGCTGCATGTACAGTCTGTACAAGAACCCAGGAAGAACCCTATTTTACGTATAGCGAACGTAAGCTATTGCAGAGAAAGTGAAGAAAAAGACTCTACACTTGAAGGTATATTATTGTACATTGAAAGTATATTATTACGAATTTAATTCATAAATATTTCGTTTCGTTTCGTTCTGCAAAGTAGACTCCAACATTCCATTTCGTTTCGTTTCGTTTCGTTCCGCAAAGTAGTGTAAGCCCTTGCTAGCAGGGACTATACGTAAACCCAAAAACAGACTCTTTGGTGTGCAAATATAAGGAATAATAAAGTGTCCCCAATTAGTAGGCTACTTGTGACCAGCTAGTAGTTTGACAATGAAATAAAGTTGTCGATTGATTGATTGAATAAAGTGTATCGGGGGGAGGGGGAGGGGAGGGGAGGGGAGGGCAAACAGGCAAAATGTCTAATGTCGACAAATTTAATAAAAAAAAGTTTTCCACAACTTGGACTTTAAAATTATTAAAGAAAAGTAGTTACACTCTTTCTACACTTTTACTCTTATACAATAAAGAGTACGAAGGCTTTTTTCACGTTGAAAAGTCAGCCACGTGCAGCAACCAACGGAAAGTGAGTTCAGAATAAATGGTTTTTACTCAACGAAAAACCCTATCGAAAAATAAAATTCTAGCCAAAGAGAAAGAACTAATGCTTATCTTTATATTTCGATGGAATAGCGTAGTTAAGGAGCATTTCTTACCGTATAAATGGATATTTTTTTCACCACAGCTCAGACCTTCTTCAAAATGTCTTCTTCTTCTTGACAGTGATGGGCGTGAAGCATGATGGGAGCACGTGAGACTGGTACACAGGAAGCCCAGCTCTTAGATCGTGAACTGGGTTGCCTGACAAAGAAGATTTGTATTTTGGAAAATAGATTAGTAATAGAATAAAGGCTCAACTTTCTTGGAGAGATTTAAAGTTATGATGTTCCCGCTAACAAATAGTGCTGCATCACGCGGGTAAGTCCCACCTTGACGTTTAGGCGGCACTGCGCGACAGCTGACTGCAGGAGGGATGGCGGAGCATATTTCAAAGTGTGCCCCGGCTCCGCCGTCCGGGACTGGCTGGCGAAATATCTAAGCTTTATTATTCATGTTGAAATGCTCCTACCTGTAGTTCACGTGAAGGCCGGATACTCCTAATACAGGTTATGGGATACTCCTAGTTCAGGTGAAGGGATAGTTCATAGTTCACTAGTATTAGTAATTTTAACGTCAAAAGATTCAGTGTCCGGCTATGATGTAATGGTTAGATCTGGTGTACTACGGCTACGTACTCTCGGCTAGCTACGCCTCGTGGGTACATGACATTTCGACCAACTTTTGACGTCATATCGTGGTAAATAAGAGGACATAACACGATAATCCATCGGAAATCTGTTAAGTTTATTGATAAAAAAATTGACCGAAAACATAGTTGGAGCATTTTCACTCCTAAACATACATAAATAATAAGCAGAGATATGCATACTATTTCAATAGGTATGTATATATTAGTTAACTAACATTCTGTTCTGTGCCAACAAATTCGTTATTTTGTGATGAAGTACCGTACTGTCTGTGAGTACTGCGGTAATTGTGACGTCATTCAGTTGAACGAAAGGTGGTCTAGAATGATATCTAATCTACAAACGTACTAGTTGGTAGATAGTACACCAGATCTGAGAATTGCACCATAGACATTGAATCTTTCGACGTTAAAATGACTAATGCTAGTGCGCCTCACCTAAAATACTATACCACGGGCGAAGAGAGTGCGCCACCGCACCCTGACAGCCACATTTACATACATTTACTGTAATTTTGAAAACACTCTACGCCCGGGATGTAGTGTTGCCATATCACGACTGGTTTTGAAGTGAATACCACCATTTGAAAACCAGTTTTTTTAATTGATTACACTCAACGTATAGAGAAATGATCAATTAATATGTATATTTATTTACTATGAAAACCTCACGGTGCAGACGTTCTGTGCCGTAGAATTATCGGAACGGCGGATGCAAAAATAACCTTGCGGTAACGGTGTAGTTTCAGTAATTCAATGGCGAAAATTCGTAAGACTAAGGTATTCCCTCACCTGTGTTAGGAGTATCCCTTGACCTCAACATGCCGGAGTATCACTTCAATTGAACTAGGATCGAGTATCCACTCTCATAAACTGTGTGTATCCCTTGTCTTGAACTAGGAGTATCCCTTCACCTGAACTAAATAAAAATCCAATACGTAAAATAAATGCCAATTAACAGTGGATTCCAAAGAGTGGGTCTACTTCCACTGCATTCCAATGGAAACTAGGAGTACCCCTTCACCTGAACTAGGAGTACCCCTTCACCTGAACTAGGAGTACCCCTTCACCTGAACTAGGAGTATCCCTTCACCTGAACTAGGAGTACCCCTTCACCTGAACTAGGAGTATCCCTTCACCTGAACTAGGAGTATCCCTTCACCTGAACTAGGAGTATCCCTTCACCTGAACTAGGAGTACCCCTTCACCTGAACTAGGAGTACCCCTTCACCTGAACTAGGAGTACCCCTTCACCTGAACTAGGAGTATCCCTTCACCTGAACTAGGAGTACCCCTTCACCTGAACTAGGAGTATCCCTTCACCTGAACTAGGAGTACCCCTTCACCTGAACTAGGAGTATCCCTTCACCTGAACTAGGAGTACCCCTTCACCTGAACTAGGAGTACCCCTTTACCTGAAGTAGGAGTACCCCTTCACCTGAACTAGGAGTATCCCTTCACCTGAACTAGGTGTATCCCTTCGCCTGAACTAGGAGTACCCCTTCACCTGAACTAGGAGTATCCCTTCACCTGAACTAGGAGTATCCCTTCACATGAACTAGGAGTACCCCTTCACCTGAACTAGGAGTACCCTTTTACCTGAACTAGGAGTATCCCTTCACCTGAACTAGCAGTACCCCTTCACCTGAACTAGCAGTACCCCTTTATCTGAATTTGACGACCTGGTCGCAAGATTCTGGCTTCCGGTCAGTTAGGGTTTCCCAGAGCCTACGATTTCGCTAATGAATAGGGTTTGGGAACGAGAATGCCTACGATTTGGCTAATGAGTAGGGTCTGGGAACCAGACTGGAGGCTGAGATCGAGAGCGAAGAGATTCCAGCTGGATGACGTGTCTCTCGTGTCTCTCTAAATCTATTCCTGTAAATATCGCCGGATGGTTAAAAAGTGCAAGAAGACAGAACAAAGGAAGTTTAAAAAAGCGCAAGTTAGTAGTTCAACCTTTTAGATATATCTAATTATTGTATAACTGTATAGATATGTGATACTAAGTGACTGTTGAATAATTTCTGGCTATATCAGATATATTATGCGATTCCTTCGATTCCTTTTCGCTGCAAAGTGACATAATCGACTGAAGTACTTATTTTTTCAGAAGCAATGTTCGAGAGAAAGCAGTATTGCTATAAAATTGAGACGAATAAAAGTTAGTTTATACGGTGAGCCGATTGAATTTTTAATCATATGCTGACGATGTATGGCTTATATTTCGTAGAATTGGCGAGGACACATGTCAGCTTTTGTAAACTTCTCTTGTTTAGATTCAAACTGATCTATAATCTGAAACATTAAGTTCATACAAATACCGAATGCTATTTCTGCGAAGTCTTATAATTACCTTTAGAGTAAACGTAGAAACATTAACCAAAACTGACTGAAAACAAATAAACCGACAGATGAATGTCAACCTTAATTGGTAAATTTCTTGGAAACAGCGGGTAATTTACATAGTAGACGACCGCAAAAAAAATTGATAAATACTAAAAAGTTGTCCCGTATGGTTTACACAGATACTTTTTTTATTCATGAATTTTGTTAAAATTAAGTGATTTAAGATTTAAACGGGTTTTGTCTCGATAGAAAAACTTGGAATTCGAATTCCATTTCTTAGATTTCAATATGTTTTTAAAAGTGCAGGGCTTCAAGTGTCCCTATATTTCATATTTTATTCTTTAATTAAATTCCCATATATTTCGCTATATAATTTCAATAAAAAAGAAAACAATTTGTGAATATATCTCAATTAATTGTTCAACTTGCGAGTAGCGTAATGTCCCGTAAATTTCCTGCCTGGGACTTTCCCTGTTTACAACCCTGATGGGATCAAAATATCCTATTATTAAAATATATATGCATAAAAAAAACTAATGCCGGTGCTTTGTGTCCACTTGAAATTCTCAACAAATTTTTTTGCAATAAACTTTTGTCCATTTTGTCCATAAGATATTTTTCCAGTGATGGAAATGTCCCTGTAATAGGTTTCCCTGGTGACTGTGCATGAAGGGAAAGTCTCAGTATTACAAACTAGTTCACACAAGTTCTTTCAGGAGATTCCCTTATGAATGTGCATGGAGGGAAAGTCCCAGTATTAAGTGGTTCACACAAGTTCTTTCAGGAGTTTCCCTTATGAATGTGCATGGAGGGAAAGTCCCGGTATTAAGTGGTTCACACAAGTTCTTTCAGGAGATTCCCTTATGAATGTGCATGAAGGAAAATTCCCAGTATTAAAAACTAGTTCACACAAGTGCTTTGAGGAGATTCCCTTATGAATGTGCATGAAGGGAAAGTCCCAGTATTACAAACTAGTTCACACAAGTGCTTTGAGGAGATTCCCTTATGAATGTGCATGAAGGGAAAGTCCCAGTATTACAAACTAGTTCACACAAGTGCTTTGAGGAGATTCCCTTATGAATGTGCATGGAGGGAAAGTCCCAGTATTAAGTGGTTCACACAAGTTCTTTCAGGAGATTCCCTTATGAATGTGCATGAAGGAAAAGTCCCAGTATTACAAACTAGTTCACACAAGTGGCTTTGAGGAGATTCCATTATGAATGTGCATGAAGGAAAAGTCCCAGTATTAACTGGTTCACACAAGTTCTTTCAGGAGATTCCCTTATGAATGTGCATGAAGGAAAAGTCCCAGTATTACAAACTAGTTCACACAAGTGGCTTTGAGGAGATTCCATTATGAATGTGCATGGAGGGAAAGTCCCAGTATTTAGTGGTTCACACAAGTGCTTTCAGGAGATTCCCTTATGAATGTGCATAAAGGGAAAGTCTCAGTATTACAAACTAGTTCACACAAGTGGCTTTGAGGAGATTCCATTATGAATGTGCATGGAGGGAAAGTCCCAGTATTTAGTGGTTCACACAAGTGCTTTCAGGAGATTCCCTTATGAATGTGCATGAAGGGAAAGTCTCAGTATAGACCCCTTGCATGTGACATCAAAGCAGCTCAATTTGGAGGGCAAAACAAAAGAATCTTAAGGGTCTATTTTAGTGGTTCACACAAGTTCTTTCAGGAGATTCCCTTATGAATGTGCATGAAGGGAAAGTCTCAGTATAGACCCCTTGCATGTGACATCAAAGCAGCTCAATTTGGAGGGCAAAACAAAAGAATCTTAAGGGTCTATTTTAGTGGTTCACACAAGTGCTTTGAGGAGATTCCCTTATGAATGTGCATGAAGGGAAAGTCCCAAAATTAGCAGGTTCACACAACAAGTGCACGCTTTGGGATGATTCCCTTATGAATGTTATTGAAGGGAAAATCCCAGAAATAACAAACTAATTACTATGCATACAACTGTTTTGAAAATAAAGCCTTTCACTAAATAGTAATTAGTTACATGGAACCACCTTAATCGCAAACTTCCCATTCATAGCTAAAAGAAGCTCTCTGTTTTAGTTTCAGAATCTTCTGTTAGTTTAACCCAAGGTACGAAGCAACATCATGGCAGGATCTGTTCAGCTTGCTAACGGAGCCCAGTGCATCTGTGGTAACAACGATGCAGTTAAATTCAGACACTACCGTGACCGTGACGATGATGATAAACATTTAGGTTCTTTCTGTTTGAAATGCAAGCGAGAATATTTAAAAGAAATCTTCATTCTGGATGACATTGAAAAAGACAGAGCTAATGTTCTCGAGCTCGATAGGGAGGAATTCTACCAAGCTGAAAGGCTGGACACAACAGACAGCGGTGTTCACGATGTACATCCAAGAAAAACACCAATAGAAAACCTTGACTTGTTTGGTCATTACCTAAAACCTGGCGATCACATAGCATGGCAAAGACCGTATATCATTTGGCATCACGCCTTGGTGTCAGATATTGATGTTGCGAACGGCAAGATCCGAGTGATTCATTGGCATGGCAAATTTAAACCTGATGCCAGAATCCAAGAAGAGTTGATTGATTTGAAAAAGCAATCTGGATTTTTGTACCGTATGGACTATGAAGAAGATATATTAAAGGAAAATCCCCTCAGACTTGTATTAGCAAGGGCTCGATCGCGACTGGGAGATGATGGTTATCAGTTCTTTGCAGACAACTGCGAAGCATTTGTGACGTACTGCAAAAAGGGGATAGAGAAGAGTCAGCAAGTTGTGGCTTTACTGAAGAAGCTGCATGACCATGTAAAAATGGTGCTTGGTTGTATTCCAGCAAAATTCGTCACAAAAGGGCTTGAAATAGCAAAGGCTACCTTCGAAAATGCAGGAAAGGTTGGCACTGCAGAAACGGTGGAAAATATTGCCAAAAATTGCCAGTGGGTTGGCTTTGGTCTTGTAATTATCATCGAAGGATGTTTGACAATTTATGATTTGAAGAAGCTGTACGATGCAAGAAAAGATGGAAGTCTATCAGGAAACGAATTCATGGAGCAAGTTTCGAAGAGGGTCACAGAAGCCTTATGCACAGGCATCCCTGCAGCTCTTGGTGGACTGGTACCAGGTGTGACCGGCATCTTTGTTGGCATAATCTGTGGTGTTGTTGGAAAAATCGTAGGTTCCTGGATTGGTCCATATGTTGGCCGTGCAATAACCAAAATAATCAAACCAAACGACAGGGCAGTGACTAGTATTAAAGACTTACACCTTGGAGACCATATAGTATTTTATGGTACAATTGTCCATCCAAGGCACCACTGTATTGTATTATGGCACGAGGAGGAAGAGAACAAAGTTAATGTGATCCATAACACTTATGAATTTGGAGTAACACAGGAATGGGTAAAATTTGTCCCACCATTTTACAAAGTGACCTATCAAGAAAGGGAATGCCAGCCTCCGGAGGAAGTGTGCTCAAGGGCCCTATCAAAGCTCGGCACGAATGACTACAACATAATAACGTACAACTGTAAGCATTTTGCGGAGTGGTGCAAGAAAAGATAAAGCCTCAAGTCAAACTAAGAACAAAAGAACTGCCTTCTTCATTAACTTTTCTGCTGTAGCGGAAAGAATAGATGCGGTTCGGCAAGTAAACTGATATAAACAAATCGACTGCATCGTAAATAAGAAAGGATGTATAGTTTTGGGAGGCGCTCTCCTCAAACCCCATACATTCTCTTTTATTTTGACGCGTTTTGACAACTTGCCGTATTGTTACTTCTGGGTAGAAATCAATATTTATAAGTATATGAAGGTATAATCATTTTTTGATCCTTTGAGTAACTTTGACAGGCCTTTTTAGTACCACTAAAAAGAGAAAAGGTCTAATTCGTCTAATTGGGGATCACCTAAAACCGGGACTGTGAAAAAAACGAGACTCCCGATATTTTTCGATAAAAAAAAAACTGCCATCTTCGGTTTTTTCCACTCGCGTCCCGGTCCCGCGTCCAGTCCCAGTCTCAGTTTTATATAGGTAGAACATGACAACACAAAGCTTTCTAAATAAGGGGAGCAGTGCAGCGGTCAAACAGATTCCAGCTTGCGATCACAAAGGACGCGGTTAGTCTCTGTAGTTGTATGGTAACAAACAACAATAAAGAAGTCGGAAAAGTGCAAGAAAACAGATCAAAGGAAGTTTAAATAACGAGACGAAAGTAAGTAGTTAAAACCTTTTAGATATATTACTATAGGACTGTAGTATGTGATTAGTACCTGTTGAATTCCAGCCATACCAAAAAAGCATAAATATTTATGCTCTCTTGGCCATACATAAGATTCCCTCGATTCCTTTTTGATGCCAAGCAACCTAATCGAAGGTGAAAGTATATGTTCAAGAAAATTGAGACAAATAAAAGTTAGATACGATAAGCCGATTGAACTGTTATTCTTATTCAATCGTACGATGTACGTTTAAGCTTATATTTCCTAGAATTAGCGTGAAGAGGTGTGAGCTTTTTCTTCTCTTGTTTTAGATTCAAAATCTTTAATCTGAAACGTCAAGTTCATACAAATATCGAATGCTTATTGTTGTGAAGAAATCTGTCTTCTACCTTATTGAAAGTAAATGTAGAAACTTTAATCAAAGTAGACTGAAAACAAATAAACCCGCAGTTGAAAAACAAGTTGACCATTGTTTTCTTGGAAACGGCGGGTTATAGTGCAGACACTCGAACCATGAATTAAAAACTTCGCGTTTTTTTTTTTGACATTTTTTTCATAACTATCCAATCATCGCTCTCCGTAAAAACAAAGGAATCAAACATTTTTTAGGCGCCAACCAATCACAACAAACAACGGAAAAACTTTAGAAGTTGATGTTTAGCTTTCTCGTGAACTCCTGAACTGCTAAATCACATCTATTATGCCGTTTTTTGTGATTGGATGATTCCTAAAGTTTTGATCCTTTTGTTTGTCAAAAAAACCTTGAAGTGAATTTATTTAAGACTAACTGGTATTAACTACCTTTCTTCAGTTTATTATTAAAGCCGCATCTGCACGAGCAATTTTTCCTTGACAAGTATGGAGTAAAATGAACAATTTTTCCTTGACAAGTATGGAGTAAAATGAACAATTTTTCCTTGACAAGTATGGAGTAAAATGAACAATTTTTCCTTGACAAGTATGGAGTAAAATGAACAATTTTTCCTTGACAAGTGTGGAGTAAAATGAACAATTTTTCCTTGACAAGTATGGAGTAAAATGAACAATTTTTTTCTTGTTAAGTGTGGAGTAAAATGAACAATTTTTCCTTGACAAGTGTGGAGTAAAATGAACAATTTTTCCTTGACAAGTATGGAGGAAAATGAACAATTTTTCCTTGACAAGTATGGAGTAAAATGAATAATTTTTCCTTGACAAGTATGGAGTAAAATGAACAATTTTTCCTTGACAAGTATGGAGTAAAATGAACAATTTTTTTCTTGTTAAGTGTGGAGTAAAATGAACAATTTTTCCTTGACAAGTGTGGAGTAAAATGAACAATTTTTCCTTGACAAGTATGGAGTAAAATGAACAATTTTTCCTTGACAAGTATGGAGTAAAATGAACAATTTTTTTCTTGTTAAGTGTGGAGTAAAATGAACAATTTTTCCTTGACAAGTATGGAGTAAAATGAACAATTTTTCCTTGACAAGTATGGAGTAAAATGAATAATTTTTTTCTTGTTAAGTGTGGAGTAAAATGAACAATTTTTCCTTGACAAGTGTGGAGTAAAATGAACAATTTTTCCTTGACAAGTGTGGAGTAAAATGAACAATTTTTCCTTGACAAGTATGGAGTAAAATGAACAATTTTTCCTTGACAAGTATGGAGTAAAATGAACAATTTTTTTCTTGTTAAGTGTGGAGTAAAATGAACAATTTTTCCTTGACAAGTGTGGAGTAAAATGAACAATTTTTCCTTGACAAGTATGGAGTAAAATGAACAATTTTTCCTTGACAAGTATGGAGTAAAATGAACAATTTTTTTCTTGTTAAGTGTGGAGTAAAATGAACAATTTTTCCTTGACAAGTATGGAGTAAAATGAACAATTTTTCCTTGACAAGTATGGAGTAAAATGAACAATTTTTTTCTTGTTAAGTGTGGAGTAAAATGAACAATTTTTCCTTGACAAGTGTGGAGTAAAATGAACAATTTTTCCTTGACAAGTGTGGAGTAAAATGAACAATTTTTCCTTGAAAAGTATGGAGTAAAATGAACAATTTTTCCTTGACAAGTGTGGAGTAAAATGAACAATTTTTCCTTGAAAAGTATGGAGTAAAATGAACAATTTTTCCGTGACAAGGAAAAATTGTCAAGTCTGAAATTTGCTCGTGTAGACGGGGTAACAACAAGGAAAATGTGGCAAGGAATATTAATGGAATTAGTTTCCTGCCTGTTCCTCACTGATCAAAATTTTTCAAGGAAAAACTGCTCGTGTAGATGCAGCTTTAGTAGACGTACGGCCGCAAAAAATCTGTTGAATCCTATAAAAGTTGTCCCATGCATGTGGTTTATTAATCTTAATGCATTTTTTGCTACACTGAAATGTGTAAATATTTACTGATTTAAAATTCATAGGCTAGGTTCATTAAGGGGTTTTGAATTTTTCATTTATATTAGATTTCAAAATGATGCGAATAAAGAGATTTTGTTCAACTTGCGAGTAGCCCGGAGTACCGTAATGTCTCGTAAATTTCCCGCGCGGGACTTACACGATGCAATTTTCTCTGCAACTTGTCTCGCAATCGGCTTGAAAATGTGGCATTGCAGGTTGTCAAGGTGAGGTGTTACACTGCAATTTGATCTAATCAACTTCCAACGACTTGCAAAATATGCCTTAAAATTGCGAGACAAGTTGCTGGAGTGGTGATACACTGTGCAATGGCGTTGCCAGTTGCTGCCGGCAATCCGTTACGAGAAGTAGAACTGAGTTCTACTTTGTGCAGCGCTACGCGCAACAAAAAACATTACGAGACAACCTCTGTTACACTGTGCAATCCTCCAGCAACTTGTCTCGCAACCATTAAGCTGCATGAAAAAACCTACAGCCGGTGCTTTGTGAGACATTTCCCACTTGTCTACCTACTTTCAAACTATCATAGAAATCATAGAAGTTCTCTTAAAATACTTAAGCTTTCTTTGTCCATTTTGTCCAACGCGGGATACATTTTTTCCTGAATGCATGAAGCTGTGAGGAGATTCCCTTATGAATGTGCATCACTCAGAATTCGAAGGGGAAGGCCCAGTATTACTGAACACCAGTGCTTTCTGGTGATTTGATCCCTCGTAAATGTGCATAAAGGGAAAGTCCCAAAATTAGCAGTGCTCACTAAATAGTAATTACGTTAGATGAAACCAGCTTAATTGCAAACTTCCCATTCATAGCTAAAAGAAGCTCTCTGTTTTTAGTTTCAGAATCTTCTGTTAGTTTAACCCAAGGTACGAAGCAACATCATGGCAGGATCTGTTCAGCTTGCTAACGGAGCCCAGTGCATCTGTGGTAACAACGATGCAGTTAAATTCAGACACTACCGTGACCGTGACGATGATGATAAACATTTAGGTTCTTTCTGTTTGGAATGCAAGCGAGAATATTTAAAAGAAATCTTCATTCTGGATGACATTGAAAAAGACGGAGCTAATGTTCTCAAGCTCGGTAGGGAGGAATTCTACCAAGCTGAAAGGCTGGACACAACAGACAGCGGTGTTCACGATGTACATCCAAGAAAAACACCAATAGAAAACCTTGACTTGTTTGGTAATTACCTAAAACCTGGCGATCACATAGCATGGCAAAGACCGTATATCATTTGGCATCACGCCTTGGTGTCAGATATTGATGTTGCAAACGGCAAGGTCCGAGTGATTCATTGGAATGGCGAAGGTAAATCTCATGCCAAAATCCAAGAAGAGTTGATTGATTTGAAAAAACAATCTGGATTCTTGTACCGTATGGATTATGAAGAAGATATATTAAAGGAAAACCCCCTCAGACTTGTATTAGCAAGGGCTCGGTCGCGAGTGGGAGATGATGGCTATAATTTCTTTGCAGACAACTGCGAAGCATTTGTGACGTACTGCAAAAAGGGGATAGAGAAGAGTCAGCAAGTTGTGGCTTTAATGAAGAAGCTGCATGACCATGTAAAAATGGTGCTTGGTTGTATTCCAGCAACATTCACCACAAAAGGGCTTGAAATAGCAAAGACTTCCTTCCAAAATGTAGGAAAAGTTGGCGCTGCAGAAACAGTGGAAAAAATTGCCAAAAATTGCCAGTGGGTTGGCTTTGGTCTTGTAATTATCATCGAAGGATGTTTGACAATTTATGATTTGAAGAAGCTGTACGATGCAAGAAAAGATGGAAGTCTATCAGGAAACGAATTCATGGAGCAAGTTTCGAAAAGGGTCACAGTTTCCTTATTCGCAGGCATCCCTGCAGCTCTTGGTGGACTGGTACCAGGTGTGACGGGCATCTTTGTTGGCATAATCTGTGGTACTGTTGGAAAAATCGTAGGTTCCTGGATTGGTCCACATGTTGGCCGTTCAATAACCAAAATAATCAAACCAAACGACAGGGCAGTGACTAGTATTAAAGACTTACACCTTGGAGACCATATAGTATTTTATTGTACAATTGCACATCCAAGGCACCACTGTATTGTATTATGGCACGAGGAGGAAGAGAACAAAGTTAATGTTATCCATAACACTTATAAATTTGGAGTAACACAAGAATTCATAAAATATGTCCCTCCATTTTACAAAGTAACCTATCAAGAAAGGGAATGCCGGCCTCCGGAGGAAGTGTGCTCAAGGGCCCTATCAAAGCTCGGCACGAATGAGTACAACATAATAACGTACAACTGTAAGCATTTTGCAGAGTGGTGCAAGAAAAGCTAAAGTCTCAAGTGAAAAGAACAAAAGAACTGCTTTCTTCCTTTCGTTGCCATGGAAAGAATAGATTTGTCTTGGCAAATAAGCTTATAGAGTGCAAACAATATATGCGTGAAACACTAGTTATTGTTTAATTAGCACTATTTTGTACTATTTAGTAATTTGTATTTTGTTTGCACTCTATAAACAGATCGATTGCATGAAAGTCTTGATCTAGAAAGTCAAAGACAAAATCAATAAGGGACTTGTCAATGCCTTGATAGCTAATTCCCCCTCCCTCCCCCCCTCCCCTCCCAAGGCGATGAATAACGACCAATAAACTGAACTGAAATTTGGGATCAGAAATTAGTTACGGATAGGACAAAAATCTAAAAAGATCTATTAAGTAATATATTGCGGTTAATCAGTAATAATTTCGTATTGTGTAGAATTCAAAACCATATACAGTTATGAATGTATATACTTAACTAAAGTCAATGTTTTATGTTAAGCTTTCAATATATTTTGGTTCACATGCATGAACAGCATCAAAAATATTTACCCCCTAAAAATGTTCAAAATCGTGAGTTGAAAAATGCAGGGGGGGGGGGGGGGGGGAACAGCCTCCTTTGCAGAGGTTCTTAGGGTCGTCATGTAATTTCGTCATGTAAGGTTTCTTTCCACACTTCTCTGGTGGGGAGAGAAGCGTTACGCGACAACCCCAAGAGCGTCTGCGTAGGAAGCGGATAAAAGAAAAAAAGGCGCAAAAAAAAAAAAAAAAAAAAAAACGAAATAAGAGGAAACAAGAAAAAGAAAAGAATTAGAAAGAAAGCAAAGCTGTTCTTAGTATGTGGAATGCCTTACTTGAAATAATAAAACTACTAATTTAGTATTAGAAATAAATATATTTTCAATTATAAAAAGGTGTTTTATAAATTGAATAAGTCATGTGTTTTAAAAAGAGTGGGCAAAGTAGAATAATGAAAAACAAAAAGGAAACGAACAGCGGAGGAAAGGAAAACATTCTAGTGATGTTATCTTGTCTCGTACCTCGTATTCTTGATATATTGATCTTGTTGATGTTAATTAACTTGAAGTATGTGAAAAATTGTAAAACTTAGAACAAACAAGCGCAAAGCATCTCGAGCACTCGAGCTCTACAAGCTTCTCAAGTTGGGCTTCCTTTGCAAACCCTGACGAGGAGGAAACTGGAACTACTATCGATTCCGGAACCTCAAGTATCACAAACAGAATCAAATCTCTTGGTTTTGATCGTTAAAAATCTTCATTTTCTAGCCATGGATGTTGAAAAAATCACACCAGGACTAAAAATGGTGTGCGTAGCAACCAATGGAGTCTTCGTTGGCGCTGCTTTCTACGTTTTATCAGTAGAATTCCCCTCGATGGATGAACATTCGTATGGTTGTGTTCTAAAGATCCTTCGCCTCAAGCACACTTATCACCATCGCATGCAGTCTGGCCTCGCTATTATAAGTGGATTATCAGGTGTTGCTCTTTATTTCATGGATAAAGAGAAGAATTTGCCCTTCCTTATGGCTGGATCTATCATGCTTTCGACGTTTCCTTTCACTGGACTGGCCATTGCACCCCAAGTGAAGCCTCTTATTAACCCATCAGCCAAGGACGAGATGGAGGAGATGGAGGTTCGTAATAATGTGAACAAACTTCGTAGGCTCTTGAGCGTTAGATGTCTGGCTTCTCTGACAGCCTTTGGTTATCTTCTTTATCATTTAACCAACTAAATGAAACCAGGCAAAGACAAACTTGTGTAGAACGATGTGATGTTAAAAGACAACTTTAAAAAAATGTCAATAAGCAGCTTATGATTAAGAAGATTATTTTATGAACTTATTATTAATAGTTCAATATTTTATCAAAGAAATATTATTTGTCTTAAAAGATATCTAAGAGTAATGTAATGAAGTTCACAAGTTCACGCAAATGCAATATAATTGCATAAAATAGACTTACTTGTTTTCTGTTATTAACTTAAAGTAGTGATATAAAATTTGTATTAAATGCTTATGAAGTTAAACCTTTGCAATAATGTACAGAGGTTGTTGGTTACGTAAGTTGTTTATTCCATATAGTGAGATATAGCCTGAGAAAACAGACATCCTTTCGCTTCTCCTCTTACGCCTACAAAGCGAACTAGTTTCGCAGGGGGACAAGGAGCAAAAGGACATCTGTTTTCTCAGGCTAAGTGAACTGTTGCTTGAGTTTCTTTTTTTCCATCTTTTTTCCCTCTCCTTTCCTTTCTTTCTCTCTTTTTTTGGGAGGGGAGGGGGTGAAGGGAGAGACAGAGTCTTACTAATATGTAAAGACCCCCAAAATTATCTTAAAAGATCAATGGTGAGGCTAACAGAGAAAATACCAAAAGATATATACTTTTCCTCAATGTTATTTGTGTCTTCTTGCTTTGTATTATCCTTTCAGCCTCACATCCAAGAAAAATTGGTGCTAGCTGACTTTCCTGTTTTACATATGTGCAATATTGAGGTTTTTTTCCTATTATTGTTGGCAGTTGTGTCCTTATTACTACGAGCAGATACATTAATAGTTAATCAATAGTTAATCTTTACCATTGTCTAGTTTATCACTCTACTCAGTTTCTGTTGTGGGACTGTTTCCAAAAACTCCCTAAAGAGAATGATTGCATTCAATCTGCACCTATAATAGCTGGTAATTAAGCCAAACAAAGGCTGCAGTGCTGACTAAAACATAATGTGTGCATGATTGCAATAAGTTTGATCCAGGTGCTTCTAAGCAAAGCATTGTAACTAAGCTTATATAATTTTAACAATTGAAGCAGTACAGAGTAACATCATTGCATTCGAATTCAACCAAAATGCTGTGCTGGTTGTAGTTTTTCCATTTTCCATGCATTTGCTTGAATCTTCATAACTCCTGTTGTATAAGAAGAAAAAGGAAAAATTAACTTAAAAGTTTGAAAATGATGTTCACTCATTTCTTATTCTCATCTTTGAGGGGCACTTTGCATAAATACAATTTAGCTTGTTATCCTTCATAGCACATGAAAACTATTGTGTTTATGCAAAGTGCCCCTAAAAATCAAAATGCTTTATGGGTCATAAGAAAGTTTCCATTACCACAGAGACTTTTGTCTTTTGTCTCAATATTTTCCAAGGTAGATAAACTTTGGGTTTTAATAATTGTTTATCACTTTGTCATTCACTATAATTATACCTGTATATTGCAGTACTGTCTTTAGGAGTTTTCTGCATCTTTGACCTGAAGTCGTTACTGCACTTATTAGCAGTTTCATCAAAAGAAACAGCAAAAGAAGGCAGTTGATTCTTAACACTTGGTGCAACATTGGACCAAGTGTAGTTTAACTTTGTTTCTGTGCAGTAGAATTGAAGGGCTTGAATTTGTGTCATCCCAATTGATACTATCTGCTTGACCACCTTGTCATTGATTTGAGGGTAACATTTCTTTGATAGTTTTTCAAGGCATTGATGGATTTCATTGACCTCTACACTATTTTAGAGAAGAAATTTAAAGATGCTGGTCAATAAAACTAGAGAAGTATAATTTGACTGTCAAGGGAGTGCCCTTCCCATCCCACCATGATCTGCACATGGATTGATGAGGCATTTTTTTCCTGTCAGTGAGTAATGTGCAACAATGTCTGTGTAGCTGGCTGTGCTTATGCCTTTGATTTAAAATCAAGCATTTGGTATAAGGCTGGTTTAATGCTTAAATACAGTAGGAAATAGTAATAATTAACACTTATTGACTGGGACCGAGGGAATCAGTTTGTTTTGTGGTTTTGTGGTTCTCATTCATGTGATACCCTCTCACCCAATCAGAGTATAAGAAAAAATGGACTTAGACAGTAACTTAGTTTATATCAATGGATATTCTTATATTGTCAAAGTCCAGAATTGATTTCACCAGAAACGTAAGAGTTTTTCTAAGTTTTTAAAGTCACATGATTTTGTTGTGTTCTTTGCCACTTGGTATATAACAAAACACATCTTGACTGGAACCTCAAGAAAGCAGTGTGTTTTGTGGTCCCTCGACGGAGATGTTTCCCACTGCTACAACTCTGGCAACATCCTCGCTTCTGGACCACAAAACACACTGTTTCCCTCGGTCCCAGTCAATAAGTGTTAAATAGCCAGAGGGAATGCAACCAGAGGGAGTGCAATAGACACCTTGCAGCATGTCGGAATGCAGCTCAATTTGGAGGGCAAAACGAAAGAACTTCAAACTCCTGAAATTTGGAAACTATTGTTTTGCCCTCCAAATTGAACTGCATTCCGACATGCTTCAAGGGGTCTATTGCATACATAGAAAGCTATTGTAAAGAAGTAGAACATGTTATGTAATCACAGGAATTGTTTACATCAGGTTAATATTTTCCACCAGGATATACTTCATTTTGTCACGGCGTTTGAAATATTATTTCCAGTACTCACGTGCAGTTGGCACTAGAATCCTTTATCATCGTGTCAACAAATGTTTTCTCGCATTTCTGGACTTCGTTCGCCTGCTCTGCCTCACTACATGCTCCACTTACTATGTGAGCTGTGAATCGAGCAAGAAATAAAACATTAAAGAAAATTAATCCAACTGAAGTTTACTTCATAATGCAGCTACCGAGCGCTATAAAGCTAAGACTCGAGGGATGAGTATGCTGTTTATTCTATAAAATCCTAGTCTGCATATGGAGGTTTGTAGTGTCTATACTGCAGTTTGTAGGATGGAACGTACAAATTACTATTCGAGAAATCTTCATATATATCCAGTTATCATATACTTACCAAAACATAGTGTTATCAGTAACACAACTAGTGGAGTTATTAATTTTGGATGCATTCTGCCACAGTTTGACGTTAACGCCTAGTCGTATTACTGTAAACTTGAGAAACTTATGTAACACGAATCACACTCAAGCTCATTCAAGCTAGGGTCACAGTCAAATGGTTTCCCGATATGTTTTGCAAAATTTGGAATTAAGGGGGAGGGGAGGGGGATTTGGTTTGCAAATATGCTATAAATAACGAAGGTTATTCTTCTAAAAAAAATTTGAAGAGCGTAAAACTTTAAAAAATATTTTGACTTAGAGGGGATTTAAACGCACATATAAAAAATTAAGAATTTGGAAGAATAAGCGAAAGTTTTAGAAAATATTAAGATTCGAAGCTACTTTTAGGGGGAGGGCTTGGGAGATAATTGTTACATAGCAACAAGTAACTGCTAATTTATTCTCTCGAAGCACAAAGTCAGTGAACTTGATGGTCTTCTGTGATTCTTTTTCTAAACCAATATCGAACTACAAGTCTAATTAATTTATCACAAATTAGAAACTATTGGAGATAAGTTCCTTTGGAAAGAATTGGTTTTATTACGGAACTGGACGGTCTGACTTGGAATATATTGTCATGCCTTCACAGAGCTGACGAAGAAGTTCTACTGAAACTTTGATTTGGACTTCCAAAAACAGCTGTTTATGATCCTGCTACTTTAAGGCTTTCCTTAGAGACGCTGTTTAACCTAAAGTTACTGGATATTTGAGGAAAAGATTGCTCAACGATTCAGCGTAAGTCAAAGGAATTGGATCCATGAATGTCAGGACTTCTTCATTCCTATAGAGTTTTGATTTCTATGCCAGAACTTTTCCATGAGCTATTTAGATGTGAAACGAGAAAGAATTCTTTAGAGTATAGACATTAGCCGTCATTTCGACAAAGGTTCAATTACAACCGAGTACTGTTTCAAGCGAGTTATAGTGTTTGGCGGGCTTTTCAAATCACTAACAACCGCCATGACAACTTCAGACAAGGGGACTTAAAACATGGAAGGAAAATATGATTTTGATCAAGAAAAATCCTTTAACCTTTCCCAAGACTCCGAACTCTCTGAACCTGGGACAGATATGAAAGAAGTCATCGAATCTCCAGAGAAAACGGATGAGGGAAGCGAAGACAGTTCACTATCAAGAAGTATTTTGTTGAGTGATGAAGAAGATGAAGAAGAGGGCTTCTCCAGAACCAAAGGCTCATATTTTCACGTTCCATATGGATTTCAGAGTATAGGATGCTACAAGCATGCCTCAAAGAACTGTGAAATTGGAGGAGGTTAGTATTGATTTGCTGTGATAATATCACTGCAAATATGATTGAACAGGGACCAGAGGGTAAGAGCTATGGAAGCCTTTCCCCCTCCCCCTAGGTATTTAGTAATGGTAACTTTCCCCCTCCCCCCTGAGTATTTAGTAGTGATACCAAGAAAATAACTGGTGGCAGAGCTTTAAGGTGCGGACACATGATACAATTTTTTATGCAACGTCTCAAAAAATGGATTGCACTGTGTGACCACCTATGCGACACATTGTGTTCACACGGTTAGGTTCATTGCACATGGTGTCACAATTCTCTGTTCCTCTGGGTGTTTATATTAATGGTATTCAATTGTGAATTACAAGTTTGTTTTTTCTTTTTTTTAGTGACATTCAATAACAGATTCAGACAGTTTGTTATACTGGACTCAAGAGGTGTTACCAGCTGGTCTTACGAGAGTGTATATAGTACAGGTTTGTATGATAGTTACATGGTTAGTGTACTTTTTATTTTGTCATGCATGTGTATATGAAGGTAGATTTTAACAATGCAATGACACAGGAAGTGCAGAAAGGCAGGGGGTGGGGATACTTTATGCCTCCACCCTTTTTGCTAACATCCACTAAGTCTCAGCTTGCCCCACCCCCCCCTTCCCCCAAAACACACAAATGCTTTCAGTCTTATAGAACCCAGTGTACAATATTTTCAAATCCAAGTCTAACCCACTTGCAAGAGTTCTCGGCAGTCTTTGTGGTACAGATATTGACAACACCCTCTAACCCAATCACAGTTGCATGGTGCATAAATAATCTCATGATTCCAGTGTAGCATGCTGATTGAGTTGGCTTTAAAATGTTTTCTTTACATGTTGAAGTGTTTTAAGAGAGGAGTTGAGAGGTGTGTCCACACCCACCGCATCCCCCCTACCCAGCCTCATGCTCGAATAGTACAGTATCTCTCTCCCTCATCAAAATTCTTGTCTTCCTACAGACATGAAGGGGTTAACTTACTGATTGATTCTTTATTTTATTTTATTTTGTAGTTACCAGACACCTCAATTACCCAGCGTACCAGTTCAATGTCTTGAGGATGATTATTTTCTCCAGGAAATTCAATGTGTACTTTGCTCTGTCTAAAGAGTATGCCTTAAAGGTATCTTAAGGAACTAGTCATAAAGTAAAGGGGGTGGGCTGGCAAAAACAGGGGTCGGGTAACATACATTTGAGCCCCTTGAAAGGGATGGGCCATCTATAAAATGGAACATCTAACATCCAGTCCCTAATAGGGGCAACTGATCCAGGATTTTTGCTAGGCTTTTTGCTATTGGTTAGTTGGGTTTGACTGCCAAACTGCCATCCCTCCCCCAAAAAAGGGGGGCTTGAAACTGCCTAATAAAAATTCTTGTATTGGATATTTTCTAATTAGGGGGATCCATAGTCATTATTCAGTGGGCACAATTGCAATTTAGGGGGTTTAGACAACCTCCCAAACCGCCTAGATCTGCCGGCCCCTGTCTAACAAATAAAGGTTGCATGCATGCTCAGTAGAGCTTCAATTTTAGGTGCCATTTTAAACACTAAATAATATCAAAAACCAAATTCCCTCTCCTTGAATTTCTACTTGTTCTGGTGCTGGAGGATAAAATTTCCAACACCAACTCATTTGATAATCCAATTTGATGGACGTTCATACTGTTGTTGATTCACAGGTTTTTAATCTCAATTTCCATGAAGTGATATCTGTTTCTGCTGAAATGCATTCTGTTTTATGCATGGTGTTTAATCCTGCTAGAAGTGAGCTCATCACTGGTGGAACTGGAGGAATGAAGGTACTGCAGTGTATTTTTTAATACTAATTGTACATGATATTCTAGACTCCCAAAACTGCCCTTCCTTGGTAAAAATGGGGTCACTAGGTATTCCCGTACCTTCTCTTCACAACCCTTCTCTTCCCATTTATTTCCTCCCTAGGCTTCTGATTGAAAAATGCTTTTGTTTGCCCCTTCACTTTCTTCCTTTCTCCATCCATTTCCTTGCAGATTCTTGCCTTGCCATGCATTCTCCTCCATTTCCTTCCCTTCTCCTCCCCCATTCCCCGATCAAACAGCATAACCCAATCATACCATACCTAATGGTTTCCATTTCGTTTAGTTCTGGAGATTTGGTGAATTGACCAAAGATAAAAGAAAGTCTTTCAGCAGTGACTCTAGACCCATGGCAAATTATGGACTAGTGTTAAGGTAAGTCCAAAATAATCATAAAATGGCAATTAACATTGGAATCTACAAAGAGGCGCTTCTTCCAATTGGAATTTATAAGTTGATTTTTGCGGAGGGAGGAAAAACCGGAGAACCCGGAGAAAAAACCTTCAAAGGACAGGATAGACCCAACAAGCAACACATATGACACCGAGCCTGGCAGGACTCGAACCTGAGCGGTCCCATTCATGATCATGATGAGCACTCTAACCACCGCTATGCCACCGTGCTTCCCCTGCTTCCCCTGCTCCCCCTGCTTCCCCTGCTTCCCCTGCTTCCCCTGCTCCCCTTGGTTTGAGATGGTTGAATTTCAATGTAATAGCCAACTGTCATCTAAAAAGTGTGATACGAGTTAAGTATCAGAGGCGCGCAGGTCCTTTGCGCATCATTAAAATTGCCGGACTCGACGGACTTGCCGTGCCATACTGGTTGAGTCTTTTTGTGTAGCAGAGTGGTATTGTTATCATCAATGCCGTACCGTGACTGTGATTTGCAATCACATTAGGTCTGTGGTGCTTCTCAATAGCACGCGCGGTATCGTTATCGCGGCAAAGTAGGTTTGGTGGACGTCAATCAAGGCGTTTCCATGACATTCCATAGGCACGTGTCCTTGAAACTTTGTGTTTTTGGACAATGCCATGGAAACACTTTGACTGACGTCCATCGAAATCTATCAGTTGTTGTGACCGTAAATTGTGCGATTCCGTGCGTGAACAATTCCGTGAGAACGGCTGTAATTGTTGCAAGTATGTATCACTTCGCTGGATATCAATTCAAAAAAATACGTTTAATTCTTACAGGGAATCGTACCCAAAGATGGGTGGTAGCTGGGTCAAACATGTGGAGCTTGATGTAGCAATGCAGGTAAGTAATTTTTGTCCCTAACCTTGACTTTTACTAATACAAATCCTTCCAGTGCTGTGAGTCGTACTTGCCAAATCTTATTAAGAATCAAATATCTGTTTTTATCTCTACACTGTTTCCAGAGATTATATTGTCTGTCAGAACGAAACGTCGTTGCTTATGACATGGTGGGAAATGAGCTTTTTCAGGTCAAAAAGTAAGTTTTGGTATTTATTATTCTGACACAATAAAAACATAATGAAAACGTTTATTTTTGCGACGCTTTTCTCGATAAGAGTGACCTGCGCTGCATGGCAATAGTCCCCTTCCCTATGCGCTATCTTGAAAGGTAGCCGTGCCTTTGCATAGAAGCAAGAGGTGGGCTTGCAGTGATAAAGACATAATTGTCCAAGGTGTTGGAAAAAGTGTCTATCATTGCAAGCCCAAGATGGCGCAGGGAACTTTGAAGGGGACTATTGCAGCAGTGATGGCACTTTGCAAGAATCATTTAAATGTTTTTCATATAAATCTTGAATGTGTTACGTTTTACCATGGCACTTCCAATCAGACCATTTTCAGTGTCATTTCGTGTTGCTCGCGCAATGCTATTTAGTTTGTCATCCATTTTCTTGTACACCTTGGCAATCTTTTACGTACCAAAGCAATTTACCATTTCTTCGCAATGTCAGGGGTTCTTACCATTCCTTGTTGCCATAACAACTTTTTGCCATGAAAACGTTTTTATCATTTCTCGGTGTCACGTGATTTCTTACCCTTTTTGGTGCGCTGTTATTCTCCAGTGCTCACAGGGGTCCAGTGACAGGATGTGTATATTCCAAGTCTTGCAACTTACTTGTGACAACAGGGAATGATTGTGATGGTAAGTTTTTACTATTTGATTTTCGTGCGTATGAGATCATGATCCTAGTCTTATGTAAATAGCGCAAGTTATTCTATGATTGCACGATACGTTACTGCGGCCATGTTTGTGGTTTTTAACAAAATACTTTTTATAAAACCCATTGTTGATACCACCAGCATGGCCGGCATCTTTGTCATTTGACTCTCTTGGAAATGCTTGCAATTCACCAAAGAAGAAGATTGTTCTATGGATATTTATCTGTTATTTTTTAGTAAATGTTTGGAGTCGCAGTGGTGGTCTTGTGCACACATTTAGCAGTCACACGAAGGTTAGTGAATGGCATGGATGAAGGCGTACTTCTAGCTCGTTTCTCGGTCCATTCTAGATATTTTGTTTTTCAACCCAGAGGTTGTTTCAGGGTTCTATGTCCTATTTTCAGGTCATCACCAAGATCATGATACACCCTGAAGCATCTGGTGTGGTGATTACGTCATCAATGGACGGGATGGTCAAGATGTTTTCTCTGGATGTCATGGAAGAGATCTATAGGTTTGATTATTCCTTATTATTTCACGTTCATATTAAATGAATTTAAAACTGATTTATCTCTTTCTTGGTCTAGCTAGCATAATTTAGCATTGGTTATTTTGTAAATGTCTTTGACTCCACCATTATTCTTACAATTTTATGCCAAAAACCCCAAACAGACACTATTTTTCATTGCTTACGTTTACCTTGGATGTCTAATTATATCATTTACATCACAAATGCAAAGTTAGGCCCCCAAAAAATTGAGGGTGCTGCCGGAGAATCCCTATCGTTGTAAAGTGGGGCGCTAGGGCATCTCAAGGATCTCGGGTACCCCCCGGCACTCCAAGCTTCGCCACGTATTTTTAAGTGTGATATATATAGATGGTGCGCCTATATACTTATATCTTTTCTCTTTGAATTCAGCCTTCCTGTCTTCCACGAGGGCATCAACTGGATGGAATATGTGTCTCCAAAGATCCTTTACTGCTGCTCGAACAGGCAGATCGAGGTGTTCGCCCTTAACCACGTTGTTGATTTCTGGGCGTTGTCTCGGTGTTATGTTCGATCTATGTCCCTCGTTACGTGTGATGGGAAGTCTTCTCGAGTGATGGCCGTTGGTAGCGACAGCAGGTATGATAACGCGCTAATTTTAGTTCCTGCGTTAACATCCCTCTTGTTTAGTCCTGCGCGCGATCTTTTAAAAGTGTTCTCGATGTCAGCCCCAAAACCGCAACACTCATCTAAAAATCCCAAATAGGCTAACGTTGCGCAACGGAGAGGCTCCGTGCTAAATACTCAGTGCTGCGGGATCTGAGCAGAAAAGAATAGATTTAATTTAGCAAGCGAAGTATATCAGTCTCGGAAGTGGGCTATTACTAAGTTTTTTTAAGAAACCATTTAGATGTCTTCAGCATACTCATTAGACCTTGCTAACACATGAAAGTCCCAAACGTTTTTTAAATTTTTTTATTAAAAATATTTTAGTTTGATTAAAAATATTTTATTGTCTAGCAATTTTTTCTAAATCAGTAACTGTAAACAGTAAACCTCATTGTGACTCAGTCATAACTGAGTTACTTGATGCTTCTTCAAGACTTTCAAAGAAGCCCTCCTCTTAAAAGATTGCACTGCCTTTTTCTAAACAGATTTCTCATAGTGGAAATGTTTTTCTTCCCAGCGTTCGTCTTCTATCTCGTGCTGGTAAGACTCTAAGCACAGTTCTACCACCTCCTTCTATATCACCACTCACCCAAGTGATAGATGTTACCTACAGTAGAGAGTTCAATATCATGTACTTATTGATTGAAAGTCAGGAGATATGGGTCTACTACACAAGGTACTTCACGCTTGATCAATAAAGTGTTTTTCATATATGAGTGGGAAACAATGCGACAAATTTGTAATCGTACAGTAGCTTAGCTTAACCGTAACTACGCGTTGTGATTGGTTGAACTACTTGAAGGTAATGGGAATCCATTTCAATGTCATATTCTGTATGGTTTCCGTATGTTTCTTACTCACAAAAACAATTCTTATGGGAAGCCATTTCAATGCTATGGTATGCTATACCCTGGACGCGTTGAAGTCAGTACCGTGTGTTTCTCATTCATACGAAAACCATTCTTATGAGAAGCCATTTCAATGCTACGGTATGCCATACCCTGGACGCGTTGAAGTCAGTACCGTGTGTTTCTCATTCAAACTCATGCTCTATAAACATAATTAGTTGAAGTACGTAACAGTATACTGAATATTTTATCCAATTCTTGTCCAAAGAACCAATCCAGCTACTCGTTTAGAGGCGTGGCAGATAGACTATGTAGAAGACATCCACAGTGCCCACTTAACTGACCACCAGACTAACAGATCGAGATCAAGCACGCCCTGGACGGCTTACGATGGACAAAGGTGGGCTTTAACTTAACTTTAACTATTTACCTTAAAATATTTCTTTTTTGTTCAGTTTGGGGAAGGAAAAGTGGTGCGCGCTGGCGAAGCGGTAGTGCACTCGCCTCCCACCTCTGAGGTCTCGTTCGATTCCTGGGCTTAGAATCACATGTAGGTCTTTCCCTGGATTGGAGGGGTTTTCTTCGGTTGTCCTCGCTCCTCAAAAACTGACACGCTGAAAGTCCAATAGTCCGCTTCACAGTTCTCTGCGCTGTCTCGAAAGGTAGCCGTACCTTTGTGTTGAAGCAAGACAAACGGTGAGCTTGCAATGATAGCCGAGACCTTTTTTAACACCTTGGACAATTAATCACATGTGTCTATCATTACAAGCTCATCGTTCGCCTCACTTCCATGCAAAGGCACGGCTACCTTTCAAGATGGGACATGGAACTGTGAAAGGGACTATTCAATCTGTGAGTTAATCGTGCCGTGACTTTGATCAAGGCTAATTCGCTACCTCACCCCACTATGATATGCGCATGCGTTGGTTTGATGGACCTGTCATCATATTTGAGGAGAGGTGCTTGTTTGTTCTCTCCTATGCTTCAAAGTCAGTCAACATGTTTTTGTGCATTATTACTTTCAGGTCTCTAAGTTCCAAACCAGGAAGCCCCCGTCCCACCACCCCTTGGGATGGAGGTAGCTCCCTTTTCCTTGATTCTGCATCCAATCCACATCACGAACGAGTATCACTTACCTGTCTTGGCATGCTCTATTCAAATATTATCATCGAATCCATCGAAGGACCAGCTTGTCCTGATGCTACGCATTTTCTTTTAGCGGGAACTGAGGTATGTCGTGCGGATTGGAGAAAAAGGAGAGAGAGAGAGAGTGAGAGAGAGAGAGAAAACTACAAATACGCTGATTGTTTCGTTTTGTTCTTTTATATACAGGATGGCAGAGTTTTGTTTCTTCATATGTTTTGTAAAGGAATGAAATACTCTCAGCTGAAAGTACACAAAGGCATGGTAAGTCAAAACAACGACTTTGGATTGACTGTTTGAGGTGCATGCATTGCTTTTTATTGCTGTTGTTGTTACTGATAATGTTGTGGATGCTGTTGCTGTTGTACGTTGCTTCTGTTGTTGCTATTGCTGCTGCTACTGCTGTTGCTGTTGTTATTGTTACTAGCTGTTGTTGCTTAATTAATTATGTTTTTGTCATTGCTACTGCTGTTGTTGTTGCTGATTTTGTTGTTGCTGCTTTTTTGTTGCTGCTTTTGTTGTTGCTGCTGATGGTGCTACTGCTACTGCTACTGCTACTGCTACTGCTACTGCTACTGCTACTGCTACTGCTACTGCTACTGCTACTGCTACTGCTACTGCTACTGCTACTGCTACTGCTACTGCTACTGCTACTGCTATAGTATCGATAAAATTTAAAGGTTTCTTACCTATATCTTCTCAGATCCTTAATGTTGAGCATGATCAAGTCACACATACTTTAGTCACCCAGTGTCGCGCTTTGAATGGAATCGATGTTCAGTTCTGGACACTTCCTAACTTGACCCTCATGCAGCAGATCACGTGTCAAAGTGACATCACATGTCACGTGCGAATGGTAAGTTTTGCTGATGTCTTTCTTTACTAGGATAATAATTGAAATGGTTTATTACCCTTCTTAAGATAGAATTTGTTAGATTAGTGACGTAATGCAGGTAATAGGGCTTATAGTTACTGGGCTGCCTTTGGTGGCCAGATCAAAATCCTTTTCGTGTATCCGGTATATTTCTTCTTTCTTAAGTTTACTGGACAGCTTAGTTATATGTTGCGCAGTGGTGTCCAGGGTTCAGTTCGTCAACATAACTTTATAGATATCGCAATCTCTTTACCATATGATGTATGACATTCTTCCTTCTTCAATGCAAGCCCGTTATATCGATGTACTCATTACTGGGCTGCCTTTGGTGGCTAGATCAAAATACTTTTCGTGTATCTGGTATATTTCTTCTTTCTTAAGTTTCCTGGACAGCTTAGTTATATGTTGCGCAGTGGTGTCCAGGGTTCAGTTCGTCAACATAACTTTTTAGATATCGCAATGTCTTTAACATATGATGTATGACATTCTTCATTCTTCAATGCAAGCCGGTTATATCGATGTACTCATTCTTCAAATAATATTTTTGATAAATCAAGTGGAATGTTTTGAGGATATAATTACTTAGTTTTGTCTTGGCCAAAGCCCTGTGCCAAAGACACACCACGCCTACTTAGTGACTGGTTTAGCTTTGCGTACATGTTCCAGTACATGCATCTTGGTCAATCTGGACAGGGTGGCAATTCTGAAATCACAATGATCTATTATATTTTTTGGATCTATTATATTTTTTGGATCTATTATATTTTTTGGATCTATTATATTTTTTGGATCTATTTTATTTTTTGGATCTATTATATTTTTTGGATCTATTATATTTTTTGGATCTATTATATTTTTTGGATCTATCATATTTTTTGGATCTATTATATTTTTTGGATCTATTATATTTTTTGGATCTATTATATTTTTTGGATCTATTATATTTTTTAATATTTTTTAAGTCCCTGTGGTAATATAGACCATGTATTGTGGACTGACTGGTGTGGTTTTTCCGTGTATATGTGTGCACTCATCTTCTTGGAGTAGTATGTGTAATATTTTTCGCGTGGTATCTCTGTTGTATAAGGAGTGACTAGCTAGTGACCATATCACAAATTAAATAATGAGAATTAATGAGAATTAAAGAAATATAAGATAACAACAATCAGAACATATTCCTCTTCAACTTTATTCGTCACATTTGCCCGTTTACTTTATTTTTTCTATTTTCTTTTCTCTTTAAAATATATTTTATCATATCATAACTATTATACGACATTGGTGGCGTGCGCTGCTAAGTCGCTGTCTCCAGCTCACTGATATGAGCTTGCTGGTTTTATATTCTCGACTAAACCCGATATATTATAGTTGCATTTGCCTGATTGGTTGTTCTCTCTCTTGCCATGAGAGTTTTTCTCCGGTTTTCTTCCCTCCATAGAAAATAAACATGAGTGTTGTGTGTTGTAAAAAGTGAATATAGTGGTCAGTAGTGCGTACGTGTGGAGCGAACCTCACAGAAGATCGTCTTACAATGATTGATCAGTGGTCGTGAAATATAAGTTTTATTTTTTTTCTCCATATCAGTCGTTATAGGCTAATTGACACATCTTAAGTATTTCAATGGGCATGTAAAGAGACTTGATGCCCTAAACATGACACCTCTTAAGTGGTTTGCCTTAAAAGTGCATGTTTTTAAGTGTAATATTTATCTCATCAAATAGTAAAAAAAGAAAACACTTGGCTGCACGTTTAAGAGCACGCTCTGACAAGAATTAATTCAACTGATTATACTGATGTACCTCCTTGAATTATACCAACCTTTAGACCACAAATAGCCCTTGGCTACTGGACATGTAGATTTGATAATTATTAAAAACGGCCTTGAGGCATATTGAGGCAATGAAACACTCTGTTTTAGCTTGAAATTCAACAGATCGTAATCAGTGATAATCTTTAAAAAAGTTGTGACGTATTTCCGGGTTTAACTGCTCATCAATGCCACTAAAATAAAGCGAAAAATGTTCTAAACAATTATACCTCCACCTGGAACAATCAGGACTTTTGAAAACATATCCTGTCATGAAGAAAAAGTATGAAAAATATTTTTATAACTGCTTTTCATTTTGGACCCGGAAGTCGTTTATCCATACGATTGACGTCACCTTAACAGCCCTATTAGCACTATCGATTTTAAAAGAGTTGTATTTTTAGAAGCATAAAATGCTAAGCAACCAATATAGGGATAAAAATTGTAAGATATACAAAGCATATTTTTTGACGATGGTTTCCAAATTCAAGCATACTGATTATTAGTTAGTCCGCGTCTCGGCTCTTTGATTGGCTCAAAGCGGAGTCACATTATCGTATACTTTTCCCATTCATAAAAAAATCTCTAGGATCTAGATAAGCAAAATATCATACTTATATCTGTAAATTCATTCTGTAATAACTTAAAAGAAAAAAAATGCCACAGTAATGAAACTTGTCCTGCTCACTCACTTCTGGATGATCTTTCAGGTAAAAGTGATATATGCTGATTGAACGAAGTTTGAATAGAAAAGTGAAAAATCGCCATTTTTAGAATCGGTGCATACTTGATAAAGCCTCGAGGCGAAATTCTAAACCGCAATTAACACTGATTTGAATTGGAATAAATTCCAAACGCCACATTTTCTGTAAAATAACGTGTTTGAAATTAAAGAGAAGAGAAAAGATTAATTAGATCTGACAAAATTCTAATTGAAAAGAGATTCTTATTGTTTAGGTGCGAATCGAAGTTCTCCTAAAAATAAGAATTAAAATTTTAGCACTGTCGTTTGCATACCCAAGCCATGCAGAGAGAGGGCAAAGATATATCAGTTGATCAAAAATAAAAGAATTATTACGGTTAGTATTAGGCAAAACTTTTGGAAGATTTCGTTATCCAAGATTATCTCCTAATTTGTTATTAGAAGCTAAAATAATTTAAAAAAATGAAAATGAACTTTGAATTATCCCCTAATTTGTTTTTGTTTTTTTTCTCATTAGCAGTTTTATTTACTTATTAGCAGTTAAAGTAATTAAGAAAAATAATGTTTTTTCAGAATAATTGCACCGTCCTTATGTAGAAGGTAATGACATCCGTTATATTGTGTGTTGTTTTCTTTTCTCGGTAAAAAAATACTCAACATCCTTCCGACTGGGAAAAAATAAGGTTATCTCGGTAATATTATCTTGTCGCTTCTTCCAGGTGTTGTTAGGACCACCTTAGGATAAAAATGAATTTTATAGATTGTTGAATGTTTGTTTTTAAGCACCTTTCGATGATGGAGATAAGCGAAGGGAAGTCTAATGTCAATAAGACCTTCTTCCACTAGATATCTTCTCATTTCAAAGTATTTCATAGCTATATATGAAGGAATGAATTAACGAGGACAATTTTGAAAACGTTCTTAACAACAACAACAACAACAACAACAACAACAATAATAATGTTATAATAGGACGCGAAGGAAGAAGATCCAGTGAATAATTTACTAGTGTATTTTTTCCTTTCTTATCGCAATCGGAGCTGAATATTTTGATGGACAAAGATAGATTTATTATGTATAGATGTATAATATTTTATCGAGATGTGCTCTGGTCATACGTTCTCTGGATGTCTCCACGTTTGTCGATATTGTATATGTCATGCCTCTATTTTCAAACGTAATATTTTCCCACTTCTGTACGTGTGGCATTCACAGGCCCTTTCACAGTTTCCTGCGGCATCTTGAAAGGTAGGCGTGCCTTTGCATCGAAGCGGGACATAAGGTGACCTTGCAAGCTCACTGTTCGTCTCGCTTCAATGCAAAGACACGGCTACCTTTCAAGATGTCTTAGGGAACTGTGAAAGGGACTATTTTACTGAGAACCTTGAAAACGTAATCGGCCTATATTTCGGTTGTTAGATGTTTTTCAATGGGGTTAAGTTTTCAGTAGGATTTGAAACGAGCCAACTTCCATATATTTTCTTTAGTTTGTTTTACCCCCTTCGCAAAACCTAGACACAGGATACCATCCCTTACATAGTTGCCGTTTTGTCTGAAATATTTGATTAAAATTGAAAATTAAGAGTTCATATGAAACTTAAAACTTTTAGGAACCTCAGGTAGGAACCCCTGTGTCTTGTTCCTTTGTGCGCACATCAGTACCATCGCTTACGTAGTTGTCGTTTTGTCTGAAATATTTGGAAAGGAACGAAAAACGAAATATAAGCATCACGCGGTTGGTAACTGAATATTACTATTTACAAATTAGATGCCTAATGACAAACATGGTGTGCGAGAACAAAGGAACAAGACTGACGCAGTGGTTCCTACCTGGGGTTCCTATAATGAAGTTTCTAGTTTCATATGAGCTCTTAATTTTTCAATTTCATCCAAATATTTGACACCAGAACGATATCTACGTAAGCGGATGAAGGAAAAAGTCACAGCGGTTTCTAAGTTTCTAGTTTCATATGAACTCTGAATTTTCAATTCTGTCCAAATATAATTCAATAATACATCTACGTAAGCTTACGTGCGCACGAAGGTGAACAGTGGATTCTACGTTTCTAGTTTCATATGAACTCTGAGTTTTCAATTCTGTCCAAATATAATTCAATAATACATCTACGTAAGCTTACGTGCGCACGAAGGTGAACAGCGGATTCTAAAGGCCTGTTTACGCTGAGGATTTTTGCGGCAATTTTTGCGGCGATTTTTGAACTGAATACGATAAATTTTGTCTTGTATGCTTCTAAAGAGACATTTGTCCAAATAATCTTGGTGTCCTAAACAAAACTTTACAACAGATTGCATGCATCGATTCCTCAGTTAGTTCTTGTCACAAAGCTTCCATCATTTCTTGTGACTAGATAGTATACGTATCAGAAAAAATATCTTTATTAAGAGTAAAATAGCCAAAAAAGGTCTGGAAATTATTTCTTAAAATATCAGTAAAAACTGCGTGTTTCTGGTCTAGGAGAAGATATTGTGTCATAAATAAATGCAGTTCCTCTGATAACACCATATATTTCGTTGTTGAATATCGACGAGACTCCTATTAACAAGCTTTTTCTCGTTTTCTAGATTATGTTATTTTTTGATGGAAATGTTTGTCTTCAGTGAGTAAATAGAACGCTATTAGTTTTGGCCTTCTTGTGTGGATTTTGTTTCCTGATAGTCATGATTGGTTGTTTGAAGATATTCGCCAGCTTTAAATTGCTTGGTTATCTCGCCCACCCGCCCTCCACGATTTTATTTTCGGATATGCAAGGATCAAATATCGACAATATTAGCGATAATGACATCAGTTAGGTCTGCGTTGGTGTGTTGAATTAAACATTCGAGAATAATGTGAAGAAAGTTGAACACCGTATGGTCTTTCTTTCTTTCTTTCTTTCTTTCTTTCTTTCTTTCTTTCTTTCTTTCTTTCTTTCTTTCTTTCTTTCTTTCTTTCTTTCTTTCTTTCTTTCTTTCTTTCTTTCTTTCTTTCTTTCTTTCTTTCTTTCTTTCTTTCTTTCTTTCTTTCTTTCTTTCTTTCTTTCTTTCTTTCTTTCTTTCTTTCTTTCTTTCTTTCTTTCTTTCTTTCTTTCTTTCTTTCTTTCTTTCTTTCTTTCTTTCTTTCTTTCTTTCTTTCTTTCTTTCTTTCTTTCTTTTTTCTTTCTTTCTTTCTTTCTTTCTTTATTCTTGAGCTGTACTGGGGCTGAGGAGGAATATCCGTCAACGTGGCCGACACTTTATTCAAATTTTATTGATACTGAAAAAACCTATGCTCTGAGCCGATCAAAGTCAGGGTACTGCTGCCTCTCAAATTGGAATTTAGCTTGTTAGGTTTTGCAGAGGGAGGAAATTTGAGAACTTGGAGAAAAACCCTTGACTGAATCAAAGGAGAGACCGAATTAACAGACCCTAACACTGAGGATGCCCAGAGGTGAGAGGCAAGTGTACTGACTAACACTACACCACCCTTGCCTCCCACAGGAATGAATATAAACTACCTATTGAATCCAATTCATAGATTTCTTGGAATTCATTGACTGTTCACTAACCTACTCTCAAGAAAGAAAAGTCACGTGCCCGTATGGGCGGGACATCACGTGATCGTACAGAATAGTCGTGATCTTTGTAATCCAGTGTTCACTTTTCTAGAATGTTTCTAGCTCACAAAAATTCAGCCAATAAATCACTCAAATTAGCTAAAAGATGCTTGCCACCACCAGCCAAGATAGCGCGCGTGAGATGTTAAAACATTTTTGCACCAAAGGCTTCAACGCGTATGTTTCCATCCAATTTAGCTTTCTCCGACCTCATGCTACCAATCTAATTTTCAGATAAATGTTATAAACGCCGGCGCTCTTTAAGCCGTCTTGGAGGCTCCATTTGTGTTTAAAAACTCTGTATTATCATGCATCGGCTTTTCCCTAATTCTTGTATTTCAAACCTTAAGGTTTTCTATCAGTGTAGCTCGCGGTCACTAAGCGAGGCCTTATACTAGTGAGCTCAAAGTAAATGCTCCAATGTTGAGTATTCTGATATTAATTACACCAGGGCGGCTCTTTTTTCATTAGAAAATACCTAAAACTAATAGCCAAAGAGATCGTTTATTTTTTCCTGTCATGTATATGTTAATTATAAATTGTTGGTAAGTTCATCATCAAACAAGTCTCGTCTCTAAAGACCTATTTTGAATATCAGGATAGCAGTGCCAGCAGCAGCATGGCCAAAAAAAATTGACCAACAACATCGATCCCAAAAAACCTACAAAAAAAAAAAAAAAAAGGTTACAAAACAATATATACAGCAACAGCAGCATAGTAGCATCAATACTAACAACAAGAATGAATTCATTACTAAGAGTCTCAATTTCTGTAGCAGTTCAAATGTACCCCTATCAGTCTACATGTAATTCTAAACTATATGAACAGAATTATCGATTATCCTTAAATGTATAATAGAGGCCAGCTAACTGAAAGCATTAGCCGTTTTCTTGTAAATGGTTTAAAGAGGAATTAAATAGTAGTCATTTTGACTTAGTTATATGAGGACGTCCTGTGTTTGAATCAATACCATTAGCTTGTCTCTTTTAGCCTGTCTCAGTCTAAGTGTCATCTGTGACATGTGCACCTGGACACGATATTGTGATTACCATGTTTTTTTAGATGTTATTTCCATCAGAGAACGCGAACCTTTTAATTTAAACAGACCTTTAACTTTCTCGTGTTTACCATGTACTCTTTTTCAGACAGTAGCTATTCCACTATTGCGCTATCAAACGCTGAATGGTAATTCCTTTCAGTAGTCCATCGACTGAGAGAAAATTATGAGGCAGCTAACGTCGCTGGAATGGTTCGGTTTAGTTATGTATATCGTTAAATAAAATTGAAAGAGCCAAGTCGATTAGTGTCTTAATTTTAGATATGATGCAGAAATCTAGCGAAACCTGGAGTAATAATATTCTAAGGGATTTTTATTTTGTATTGGGTTCGTCAGGGCGTAGTGAAGAGCAAAATATGTGGATATAATTTTATTCCGCCTTTTCGGCGTTTTTCGGCCAAAATTCGTCACCTCAGTATTTCGCTGTCTGGCTGCTTGAAGATAGAAATATATACCGAACTATTCCCATATTCTCTTCTTAAATATTGGATTCTGTTTTCCCATACCCGGTGCTTTAGATTCAATTTTCTCAGTGTATCCATTTCTATAGAACCCTAAGACAACCTTCAGGCTGATCAAAGTCAGGGCACGGCTAACATAGAGTTGTTTGCGGAGACAGGAAAACCGGCGAACGCAGAGAATTCTCGAATTAAGGGAGAGACCTAACAAAGTCTGCCCAAAGTCTGAGTCCAGGAATTGAACCTGCAGAGAGTCCGGATTTGAGAAGGGAATTAATGCGATCTTTATCAGTAGAGTGGGTTTTGGGATCGATATTAAAGACGGGTTTTTGGCGACACTATAGCTACAACCAGTTCAAATTGCTTGAATGAATATCATATGCCAGATCAGATGATAAGCGGGGTTTGGCAGCCAGGGGCAAATAAATGTGATTAGACTACAGTCTAACGTAAATAGTTTACAGCTGCAATTTGGAGTTAAGTTTTTTAATTTGAGAGATATGACATCAGAAAGTGTATTACATGAAAATTAGGATTATAATGAGGGGCATAACGCGCTTACATTAGTTCTTATAAATATTACATGGGAATAGCGAAAAAACTGTGGGTTTTAGGGGATCATGATCATAGTAATAAGTGCAGATTCCAAAGTAATATGACATTAGAAAGGTGTATTACATGAAAATTTGATTATAAAGAGGGACACATCGGCGCTAACATTACTAGTACTGATGAATATTACATGGAAATAGAGAATAATGCTTTATTGGAAAATTGGCGGATTTTGGGGATGTTGGAAATAGTAATAAGTGCAGATTCCAAAGTGAAAAAAAATGGACTCAATGAAAAAGCAATATTACAAATATTTAATATCTTCCGGCTTTGAGTTTCGGTAGCTTTGTTCTTGTGAATGCGAATGTCTCTGATTATAAAGACAGCAGTTTTTCATTTATTTGTTAATGGATCATGTTTGTCAACCTCAAAAGTAAATAAAGTTGATGGCCAGAAAAACCCTGAAACAACCTCTGGGCTGATCTAAGTCAGGGTACGGCTAACTCATAGTTCGAACCCTGAAACAACCTCTGAGCTGATCCAAGTCAGGGTACGGCTAACTCACAGATCGAACCCTGAAACAACCTCTTGACTGATCTAAGTCAGTACACCGCTAACTCACAGATCGAACCCTGAAACAACCTCTGGGCTGATCTAAGTCAGGGTACGGCTAACTCACAGATCGAACCCTGAAACAACCTGTGGGCTGATCCAAGTCAGGGTACGGCTAACGCACAGATAATAATAATAATAATAATAATAATAATAATAATAATAATAATAATAATAATAATAATAATGATAATAATAATAATAATGATAATAATAATGATGATAATAATAATGATGATGATGATGATAATGATGGTGATAATAATGATAATAATAATGATGATAATGATAATAACAAGGACAACAACAACAATGATAGTGATGATGATAATAGTGCATGGTAATAATGATAATAATATTAATAATGATCAGTAACAATAATAATGATGATGGTTTATAGATAATTATTTATTGGAAACATTTGAAAATAGATGGCTCAATTTCTTTCATAGCTGTTCGATTAGTTCCTTGCGTGGAAGTTTAGAATCGACAGAGAAACGGCCATCTCAGGCACAAGATCAAGTGAATAAAATATATCCTGTAGTACTACCATTATATTCTCACCTGACCAGGAAGAATGCCCCACGAAATAATTATTTATTGATGGAACTGGAACATAGAAAAGGGGGAACACGTTGCTGTTCTAATCTTGTCTGCTAGGGGAAGTAGAATTACATCAAGGAGGACGTGGATGAAAATGCCCCATTTTTTCACTTTTAGTTGAGGAATTTTGGTTTAAAAGCTAAAGAACGATAGGAATAAGTAGCAATTTTTATCCGGTACTTTTGACTGAGAAGATACTATGTTGCTTGGCTACTATTGGGCCAATATAGATAAATTCAACCAAGTTTCAATTCGTTTCCAATTTTCATCGATTTTCATCCAAGTGCCCCTTTCATTTTAAGGCATCTCTTGAAATTCTCAAGAGAACTCGTCAATGGAACTCGCTAATGGATCGGAGCGGTTGGCTATCTGCAGCTATTTGAGTTGCTCGCCTACAGGTATTTTTCAGCTAGCTAGTGGTTTCAAATTATTTGATGAACGGATCTTATTGCTGACAGTAGACTTAGTGACTTAGTGCATTTGTGTATACACCAAATTCAAAAATGATTCTCGGGTTTCAAAGGTTAAATCAAGTTGGAGCTAAAACCGATGGGCATTTAGAGAGTGTTTGTATGCAGACTCATGCATGAAGAGTACATTTGAACGGTAAACATGACTGAATTCTAAATTACAGGAAGAAAGTTTTGTGACCACTGAGACTATCTATTTTTTCCTATTCATCTCAAAATGAATTGACGGCATGGCTATTGCTAATGGCTATTGCTTTAAATTCTTGAAGTAGACGTTTGAGTGAAGGGTTATGAATAAGTGAATCATATCCGTTACCTCGGGCTATCTAGTTCAAAGTTATAATACTGTGAATCCCTTTTGCATATTGAAAGCTTTTGAACACTAGGTTTTGATGATTATAAGAAAGTTGAACTAGACTCAAAATGTCATATCCGTTACCAAGCGTTACCATCATATCCGTTACCTCGGGCTATCTAGTTCATAGTTATAATACTGTTAATCCCTTTTGCATATAGAAAGCTTTTGAACACTAGGTTTTGATGATTATAAGAAAGTTGAACTAGACTGTCATATCCGTTACCAAGCGTTACCATCATATCCGTTACCTCGTCGCAATAAATAGCTTGTAAAATATCTTGCTATGTCAGTAAAATTTAAAAACCTGAAAATTTCTTTAGAATTTATTCTTGCTATGAGCATTTTTCAAATGTTTAATCATATCTATTTTGAAATCATTAGCAAATCCTGCAATCTGATTGGCTACAAAGTGTGCGATTTAAGCATTAATTGCACTATTTTGAATCATTAATTGCATCATTTTGTCAAACAATCATTTTTGAAGCTGCATATAACTGTTGAGTATTTGAATATATCTTAACTTAAAAGTTCCAAAATGGATATGATTAATAGGTAATAGAACTGAGTGTCTTGCAATTTTGGGCTGAAATCACACTCGTGATTAACAAATTGCACTCCCTCTACACGGTTGTGCAATTTCGTAATCACTCTTGTGATTTCAGCCCAAATTGCATTCCACTCAGTTCAATTATCATTATTAATCATTCATTCTCAACGGTCTCAGGAGCGTAATTTTTCTGAAAAAATAGTCTTAACTTTAAAAGTGTTAAATATTATGTCAGAAACCTTTGTCTCAGTGTTCTCGAACGTTGGATTATTAGATAGGTAACTGACTTCAAAATGGGTAAGTCAATATTGGAACTTCAGTTTTTCACGATTTTCCGAACGCTATTGGTACATTTTATCTGAGAATGAGCGAGTAACCCCACAAAGATTCATTATCTCAGGTGTTATATCGGCCGAAAAAAACTTTTTTGAAAATTGGAAAATTTACAGACGTTTGCGTGGGCGTTGAGATAGAAGGTGAATAAGCTTGAAGATCAGTACTTGTTGTTCCACTTTTTTCGGTTGGAAGTGAGTTCCGAAAAAGTGACAGTTCCATTTGTATTCTAACCGATATTACCGGTTTTTCTGGCCAAATGTAAAAGCACCCTAGATGTCGTTGGGGAAACCATGGAGTATCGCGCAGTCAGAAATGGAAACGATATTGAATATCAGTTAAGAATAAGAGGGTGGCCTGTGGATTAATAAAGCTTGAAGATCACTAGGTAGTCTAGAAGTGAGGTTAAAACGTTTGAAGTGTCATGCAGTCAGAAATGGAAACGACAGCAGGGAGATTAATCTACCACTACAGCGATGTGAGGTTTTTCATTTAACTTGAAGGATAGAAGTTCAATTGTTATTCAGATGTTAATTTTGTTTTCTTGAAAGGTGAATGACATTTAGGTGAACTTGATCAGGAGAATACTAGAATGACGTCCGTCGAGATACTCATTTTACCTGGATCATTAAAGTCTACCTTGTCTAGTTTCTCAGCTAAGATTGATTTTCTATATTCTTTATATAGTTCACCCTTATCTAAATATTTTCTTTTTTTGCGTCTAAATTTTCCTAATCATAGAATCAGGATAAGAATAAACTACTCAAAACGCACATCAACATCTTCCAGAGAATTGGAATGCCTGCTTTTCATTTTTTTGGAGGGGAATTAGCAGGTGTTTCTTTTACAAATAATCCATCTCATTTGTGATGCATACTATAGGCTATGACTATAATTTATTTTCCAATGAATATTTTTGTCTGATGGCACTTTTCAAAATGCAAGACCGCGTGGCGGAGAGAAAAAATTAAAAAAGACAAGAAAATGTATTTGAGTAGTATGGCATAGAATTTTCATTTTTACTGAGCGTGTTTTGATGTGAGATTCTCTAACAGGTACACTCTTATAGAAAAAAGCGATAATTCATCGTTATTCAGAGATCTGTTTAAATATTTGTTACCAACCGGAGGCGTTACATGATCTGTTCCTCAATAACCATTAAGTTAGCTATTCAGTCAACTCGCCGTTTCAAGATATGAAAAACGTTGAACAACGCCACATACACGGTTAACCATTTTACTTGTCTCGAGGCAGACATGTTACTTGTCTCATTGTTTACCAAAAAAGATGATTAAAAAACCCCAAGCAGTTTCGGCGATCTGTTCGCGATTAAAATATTAAATGCTGTGGTGAAATTCAGATATGTCATAGAAACTGTAAACCGATTAAGCCACCAAGATTCCAATTATTATAAAACTTAAGTAAGTACTAGTTATTTTTAGCAACGTTTCATGTATTTAGTCACCAGCCGTAGAAAGTCTTACTTTCAAGAGACGGCGTTTTTTCTTGCTCTTGAATGATCTGTTATTTGGTGACCTGCCGTAAACGACCGGCTGACCTTTCCTAAACGACCTCAGTTTTCTTGAGTGACCTTTTATTGAAAGACCTGCATTAAACGACTTCTTTTGAACGGGCTGTTCACGAAAGAACTGTAGACGAACTCTTTATGCTATCCTGAACGAATGATCCAGGGATCCCTCTTGAACGACCAATACTGAACGAAATGTTCTTGAGCGACCTGTTCTAAGACTACCATGTAAGACTTTTAGCCTTGGAAGAATGGTCCTTGACCGACCACCCTTGACCGACCTATCATTTGCCTTCGTGTGAATAGCTAAGCGGCGTTTGAACAACCTGCTCTTAAGCGACCCCAAAAACAAGAAAAAACTCGAAATTTTTTACGGGAACCCGTTGGGTAGCTTGAAGATATGTCATTTCTGAAACTACAAAGTTAGTTTGATCCAGGATCATTTTTATCTGCTGTTTCATAATATATTGATAGAAATAAATAGACTGGAGACTGATATGGGTTTTTTGAAATTCTTTATTTTTTTAGATTTTTTTTTACATATTTGAATGTGACCACCATAAAATAAATACTTTCTTTGAATAGGACTACTCAGTTCTTGTGCAATCAACTAATTTAACACTGGAAATTTCTATCTTCATCATGATTCAGTTTATAGCCATCTTGTTGAATTATGTATTTCTTGTTTGCTCATAGACAAAACAGCTTGTTTGGAACTACATTAGTATGGAAATCAAACTGGCGAATCCCTTTTTTTTAATGATAGATTTTAGTGCTAATTTAAGCCAAAATGTTCTTGCGTAAAAACGGTAAAACTACTCTGCTCTCAGTGTGTTACTATCTTTTTATCCTATCCTTGTTGTCAGTTCATCATTCAGGAGTATATGTTCTCACCGCGTGCATAGCACTTTAAACCCTCGTAAAATGCCCACCTGATCGCCAACCTTCTTACATAATATTCTGGTCAATGACTTTATGTTAAAATGTAATGCACCATAAAACTCTTTTTTTTATAGGAAATGCGGGTAAGTGAGGCTATAGTAGAAGAGTATTAATGACTAAATGGTTCGTCCTGAATCATTAGACCTTGGTGAATTACTTCTAAGTGATCTGTAGTAGTTGCAAATGTTCGTTCCGCTGACGTGTCGCTCCTGAGAACTGATCTACTAAAACTTTTACTTGTTGTTTATTGCATGTTACTTTGCTCTTTTCTTGTTACTCTAAATCCTCTTTGTCAAGTCGGTTTCGGGTTTAGTATTTCCAATATTTTAAAACTATGGCAAATTATAAGAAAGAAAATATCGTGAGGCTATAGAACAGGTGCTCTCAGTGCAAATTACATAGAAATGAGCAATATCTTAAACATATGGAAAAGTGCTTTTTTTCTGGAAGGTATTTGTTTGTCCTTATGAGCCCCCTTATCGACATGCTATGACCCTGCGACATTTATTTCTAGTGAAATTGGCCCTAAAAATACCGTACAGGAGCATGGAAAAGTCCTTTTTTTCTGGAAGGTATTTGTTTGTCCTTATGAGCCCCCTTATCGACATGCTACGACCCTGCGACATTTATTTCTAGTGAAATTGGCCCTAAAAATACCGTACAGGAGCATGGAAAAGTCCTTTTTTCTGGAAGGTATTTGTTTGTCCTTATGAGCCCCCTTAACGACATGCTACGACCCTGCGACATTTATTTCTAGTGAAATTGGCCCTAAAAAATACTATACAGGAAAAAAATGCGAAGTTGCAATCCGATCCGTTTCAATTATGTCTACATACAACAAGGTCATTCGTTAGTATGCGTATCTCCTATGTTAGATATTGGGATGGTGTTTCTTACAATAGACCATTGTTCAAAATATTTCATTCTTTCGTAGCCTCTTCTTACAAATGAAAGGCTTAGTTGAATAACCGAAACAGGGTGTCCACGAGCCCCTACCTTGCGTCCAAAATCATCGTTTAACCTTTTTCCATTTATGATATTTATTAACCCGTGTTTATCATTCGTGCGGTATATCAAATACGATATCGATTCAAAATTTTAGTAGTAATCGTATAGTTTCTCCTTGACATAAATTTTAGCAGAACGATGAGATAATTGCGGAAGAGTTCTAATCAAAAAAAAAAGAAAATTCCTAATAAATTTCCAAATAATGTTTTGTCAACAAAAGATGGCATTTTTTAAGATATTATTCATTATTCCATTTTTTTAATAAAAATTCTCATTTCATGGTGAACTTGACATTTTTTCTCATACTAAAATAATATATTATTTTTCAAGGTTTTTAATGCTAATCAAATTTTATCTATTATAGAAACATAATTTTCTATTCATATTTACCTGACGACAGACTGTCTTAGTATTTTTGTGTGTGTGTTTTCTCCTTTTGTTCTTTATTCCTTTTTGTTCTTTTTATCTCCTTGTAGTTTTCGAATTGTTCAAAATGTAAAAATATCTTTAAGAATTGTTCTTTACGAGGAAAGGGTTCGATGCCATTCAGAAGCACTTATAATATGGATAAATTTAAAGATTTCATAAAACGTTGAGATAATATGATAAATGATGTAGATGAAATGATAAAAATGCCCTTGATTCCTTCTGTATTTAGAATTTACCACTGGATAATCATTTGTACCCAAATAACAAACCTAGATACGAAAAAAGAGGCGAAGAAACTTCCTTTTTTTTCACGGGAAATTCAATGTACTCGATGTATTCAATGATATTTATCAGTAGACATAGGTCAGTCCCTACAAGATTCAACATTCAAATATATGCAAATTTTTGTGGGAAAGAAAATTTACAGCTGAGCTGCTCGTAATTGAAAAGAGAGCAAATTTCAAAAATGATCAATGGAAATATAAGAAACACGTTTGTTTAGTGGTTTGGTAGCGATTCGAATAAAACACACATGGATGAGACAAAAGGGTATCTTGGACCCCCACTACAATCCACCATGAAATATATTTTTAATACGACCGTTATTTAGGATTATTTTGTTCTTGTGTGTCATTGTTACGAGCAGTAATGTTAGGTGGTTTATTTGTTTAGGTGATTTAATGCCTGTTATTTTTAGCGGTTTAAAAACGAGTCTTCTTCGAGCTCATGAATTCATGAATATCTTCACCACGTCATAAGTTGTTTATTCAAACAAATTTTTAACTCGTTTTCGCTCCCTCGAATATTCGCGATTGGTTGAAGGAGTGCAGAAGGTCGCAGCTTACACTTTGGTAGTAAAGTAGTAACCAGTAGTAGCCAAGTTTTCTCTGCGACTGAACAGTGTTTTGTCTACTTTTTCATCATTAATTCACGATCGAGTTTTTCCACCTGTCGCTTTTTTGTTTGGTCCTCCAATAAGCGATCTCTCGGTCACTGCACAAGTCAAATAGCTAGAATAGATGTCTTAGCATTTGCCTCAATGTCCTATCCAGAACGTACGGCATTCTACGTAGAAGTCACGTGGTCCGGTGAGTCCTTAGCTGGTATAAAATCGGGAGAGGACGGACGGTTATATTCATTTTAACGAAGAGTACTGTCGAGTTGCTGCGTGTTATTCGGGGGAAACCAAGAAAAGAAGGTACCGAAAAACATCTTAATCCAAGCTAACAGCATGATAAGCAGACTCAGTCTAAGTATATTTGAATACAAGCACAAGCTGTGAAACTGTGAGTCACCGATCAAGCCGTAAGAAACATTTAAAAGGGCAAAACCATCTTGCAATATCTATCCAGATTGAAGTTTTTTTTAACCTTGGACTGGCTGTACGATACAATTGCAGTTCCTAAAACCACTTCTAGACCAAATTCTCGTAATTTCCTTTTGCCAATACACGTCGTTGAGCGTGAAATACGTGTTCAAGATCAACGTCGAAGCATTTTATTATTACTAGGATAATTGGAGCCCAAACGGGTAAGTATTGCTGTTTCGTTTTTTTTTTTTTTTTTTTTACCAGCAAGCACTCCATTAGAGAATACTAATGACGCTTTGCCCCATGATCCCAGGCATGCGTGGTTCTAATCTCTCGACCTCCCACATTTTCACAACATATCCACATGCAGTGCTGACTAAGGCAAAGTCATTCTTGGAACATATAAAGCTAGATTATCAATTGACGAGGCCAATATTATTTCACAGTTGACAGAATCCAAATGGAAGGCCACAATTATTCCGACATCAACAACACTGAACTGGATTCCTGCTTATTTGATGTGACTACCGAAGAGCGAGCTGGCAAGATCTTAGGCTATTGTATCATAATATTCTTTTCTATCCTGGGAAATAGTTTAGTAGTGCTAGTAATCACGAGAGACCAAAGGATGAAGAGCAATACGAATCGCTTTATTGTCAACATGTGCATATCTGATCTGTTTGCTACCGTTAATGTCTTGCCGACGCAAGTGATGTTCATTTTAAGCAACGAAATATGGTTGATTCCAGGAACCTTCGGGGAGTTTTTTTGCAAATTAGTTCCCTTCATCCAAGACGTGTCTCTGGCAGTATCCATCTTTAGTATGACAATCATTGCTCTTGACCGTTATCTAGCGATAGTATATCCTTATAAGACCCACGTTATTACCACCAAGAGATGTTTCATCATAATCGCCGTGATCTGGACCGTGGCGATAGGTATGCACTGCCACTACTTTATCATCATGGACGTGGTGACGAGTGAATTTGGTGATATGTACTGCCGACAAGTGTGGTCCAAAGATTCTGAAAAACACCTAAAAATCCAAAAGGTTTTCTTCACTGCAAACTTCGCCTTCGCCTTCGCCACTCCCCTGATGTCCATTGCGTTCTTTTACACGAGGGTAGTCATGGAATTGTACTGCAGGAGCGGCAACCTTGAACAAAGCAGAGAGCAACGGCGTGTGCGTAACAGGGAGAATCGAGAGGTGGCGGTCATGCTAATCTCCGTTGTTGCGTTGTTCGTTGCAAGTTGGCTTCCCTTGAATACCTTATTCTTTCTACTGTTGTACAGATGGAAGCTGGAAGCCAGCGATCCTTGCTATCTGAAGAATTTGAAGTTCATAGTTTATTTGTTAGGTCACTCCAACGTTTCGCAGAATTCCTTTATTTACTTCAGTTTTAATAAACGATTCAAAAACGGCTTGAAGAAGCTCTTTGGAGGCAAGTGTGACCTTAAAGCTGTGAATTCGCCTGAATATACAAATGGAACGTCAACAGTGGGAAGGAATCTCAGAATAAATAGCAGAGCGGCCCTTCAAGACGAAGAACGGATAAAACTGACAACAGAAGTGTAATAAATTGTATTATATATCCAAGGCTTGCAAACTGAAGCCGGGATCGATCAACTCCAATCTAAAAAGGTTGAATAGAAAAATTCATTAATTTTTCATTTTGTAAACAAATTTTCAAGCAAGAGCCTCCCAAGTTATGTATATTGCTAAAGATTATTAATTGGCTGCTAGAAACGTCGTTAGATGTTCTCAATGACTAGTAAAGCGCAACTTCCTTTAATATTTGTGGAAAATGATGCATTATGAGTGAACTGTTACTCAATGTTACACAATCTCGTGCGGTAAATTGCTAGTTTCTCTTAATCAAGACCTGAATGATCATTAGCCTTCAAATATTTATTCTCACACATCGATATTATTCGTTTTCTCGTATCGTGTTTATCTATTTTCCTGCATGAATATTAGTCATTGATGTTAAGCTGAACATATTTATTAAAGTCAGTCCTCTTTTGAATCGTATTTATAATAGCCGTTCTGCCTTCATGTATATACATGTATATATGAGTGGGCTTCCTCGGGATTTTTTTTCCTATTTTGTACATTTCATATTTCGGTTTTTCAGTCAATTCTTTTTATTCACGTTCCAGACAACATTGGTGTTACTCCTTTTTTAATCATTTACCCAATTAATTTCGTTAAATGGTTTTTTTTTCTAGATTTTTCGATTCTTTCTTTTTTCCTTCTCTTTCTCTGTATGTTTGTATTTCTCTCTCTGCGAATCGAAGGCTACCTATGTGGCGCGAGAAGGATAGGTAACAGGTGTATTTCTCTCTGTCTCTATCCTCCTCTCTTTCTCTCTGTCTCTTGTGTGTTTTCGTTTCCTTTGTCTGATTTTCCTGTCTTATTTACTTCCCATTCTTCCTCAATTAGCTATTCAAAATACACTATATACATCAAATATTTCCTTTTTTTAATTATTCTGTTACTCGTAACACGGTAAACTGAATTGAACTTCCCTTGGCTCTATTTTTATAATCACTTATTGCCAGTTGTATACCACTAACAGCGACTCAATAGAATAATTCATACAATGCAGCCAAGACGTCAGTGGAAAATTAAAAATAGAACAGCAATATTTATATAAACCGATCTATATGTCGATCAATTAAGGGATATACTTGCAAAAGAAAAAACAAAGAAAAAAAAAGTAATAACGAGGAATACTTTATCTTCCAAAAAATTTCGCAAAGAAATTGAAGTGAAGTAGTGATCGAAAAGTTAAAATCTTCGCATGATATCTGAGCATGATCACGACTCCTCGGATCTAACATTCATCATGCGTTTGACTTTCTTTTATTGGTATTATTCTTGCCAGTGTTTTTACTACTGTCTACTTCACAACACCCCGACATATCTAGCATTTGAATAATGAGATTCGGGGCTTAATTAGCCTTAAAAGTAGCCGTTTGTTGAGCAGCTTTATAAATCTTCAGTTATTAGATTTTTTTAATCGAAATTTCTCGTAGACTACATTTTCTCTTAACTTACTACTTGTTCTCCAAAACCGGAAAAGAGAGTTTTTTTCGATAATTCAATCCAGAATTTTGAGGCAAAAAGGTACGTTTTTTGGGGGGGAAATCCCCTTAAGGCATGGGACGAGTGTAAACAAAGTTCCGGTGATATAACACACTGCTATATCTTAAATTAAGGTTTCGGCTCAGAATATAGTCTTCATAACGTTAACATTTCAAAATTACTCCTGTTTTGGCTTAGTAAATGACTATTTAATCGTTTTTCGTTCTTAATTTTTTTCTCTAAAACTTTCCTTTCTCTTCCATTATATTTGTATTCTTATCTCCAACATTTCATCTTCGTGTCGTAAATTCATGATTTAAAGCACAAGGTAGCTAGCTCTATTAATATTTATAAGTATGGCTATACTCAAGGCTTGCTCTTTGTCAGTTTTCATCTCACTTTTTTCTATACGTAAATTTAATAATTCTGACTACTTTTTAGCTTATTCATGTTTTATGGCAAGAACACAATTAGCTGAGTCTAAATTCAAGAAAAACACTTACAAAAAAAAAAGAAAAAAAAAAAAACCAGACTAAGTATGTTCCTACTTCGAACGTGAACTCTTGAAAGCTTGTTTTATTTTATTTTTTTTATTTTTTCTATTATATGAATGTAATAATTCTGACGTACTTTTTATCTCATTCATGTTTTATGGCAAGAACACAATTAGCTGAGTCTAAATTCAAGAAAAACACTTACAAAATACCAGACTGAATATCTTCCTTTTTCGATCGTGAACTCTTGAAAGCTCGTTTTTTCTATTTTTTTATTTTTTATTTATTTATCTATTTATTTATTTATCTATTTATTTATTTTTTTTATTTTTTATTTTTTTTATTTTTTATTTTTTATTTTTTATTTATTTATTTTTTATTTATTTTTTATTTATTTTTTATTTTTTTATTTTTTATTTATTTTTTACTAACTCGCTCAAAGGTAATTACGTTTGTCCAGGCTATTTTAGAGCGATTGTCTTTTCAAAAGATAAATAATCATGGCCTTTGCCGCCGGGTACCTATCATCACGTTTTGTTTGTATTTGTTTTCTGGCAATATCGTTTAGGAGAAAATATCCAAAACTAGATTGCCTTATGGAAAATACCCTCGAAGACTGCGAAGATAACATGTAGTTAATCCTTGAATACTTTATTCAAGGGCTTTTAACCACGTCCGTCCTCCGCCTTTTCTCCGGCTCTGCCACAAGCCAATTCGATCTGTGAGTTAGCTGTTTCCTGACTTTGATCAGCCCAGGGGTTGTTTTCAGGGTATCGATAAAATTTGAAGGATTTGAAGGATTCAAATGTTCTCCTAGATATTAGCTATACTGACACAAAGGTGGCTTTTGTGACTTCCCTATATAGGGAGTTGTATCCAATTATTCCTGAATGGCTTCCCAATTAATGAATTGGATAAGAAAGCCTTTCTCATCCAGTGACTTAAACCTGTCTTTCATTTCGACCTACATCGAATTTCCAACTTTTTACAATGTAAACAAATAATGTTATATACTGATCACCCGACACTGATTACAAAGCGACTAGTAGCTTTTTAATGTCTTCCTCAAACAATCTTGAAGAACTTTCTTTCCAAAACGACTAATGTCGTGTTTATGTTTCAACCAGTCATCTCTAATCGACACAATGAGCTATTGAGTCCAAACAATCCTACTTCTTAGTCTTCCCCACTACGTTCACCACCACCGGTCAAAAAAGACCTAGAAAAGTCAAAATTTCTCAGGATCTCCTGATATTATACATTCAGTATCTTCAATTACGATTATCAGTCTCAGATCTTTATTTATTTTAGAGATTATCCCTATGTTTGGTAATTATGTTTCATTGTTTTCTCTCGAGGCAAAAAGCCAAAATGATAGCTAAAACTGAATAGTTAATTTTGACACGTTTTCAGCTGCTTGAAAAGTATTTCACAAGCTGCTTGGGTAGGATTTAGGGGATAGGTCTCGTGAACCGTTTTGGATAAAGCAGAATTACCGAATTTTTTTTTAAAAAAATATTCAGTTTGTTTTTGTTTTTATCTACTTTGCTATTAATGTTTTGTCGATCGGTTAGTTCCCGGTCGATCGGTCGGTTGGTTGGTCGGTTTATGTTGGCATGCTTTTTAGATGGTCAGCTAACTGAATGCAATCCCCTTGAGATCCTACTTCTACTAAGGTATTTTAGTGTGTTTGTTGTAACTAGTAATACTAAACACTGGCCATTTTGAGAAAACAAATTTAAAATATCTATTATGAACCACGAGTGAAATAATGATGCTTTTTAAATACTGTTTGTGTGAACCAGATCAATTTTGTATATTTAATGAAACCTTACTAGACATCACAGTCACTAACATATTGGAAGTATAACTTAAAGACCGCGCAACACTCAAATCAAGAGATATTTCACCATTCAACTATTCAACTACACTTCATGTAGAATAAGTACTAAAGGCATTGAACAAAGGTTTTGTGCACTTTAACTGAATTCACTTCTCTTTCGATCCTGCAGTTTGATAATTCGAATATATAGCAGGCTATATGTTCCTTCCCTTCCTCCCCTATTCATATCCACAAGTCGAATGACCAGATGCGTGGGGAAAAGGAAGTGAAGTGAAAGGGAAGGGAAGGGAAAGGAAAGAAAAGGGAAGGAAAGGAAGGGAAGGGAAGGGAAAGGAAGGGAAGGGAAGGGAAGGGAAGGGAAGGGAAGGGAAGGGAAGGTGCCTATCATACAATGAGTTTCAACCTTCTGGCCACCAGAAATATTATGACATAAAAACTTCTTTCTTGCCGTAACCCAATTTCAAATGTCAAAAAATTGACTCCATAATTTGAGGATCACAAGTCAACAATGACTCTAATGAGTCGCTAAAGGAAATTTCTGACATCTCTTATGTCTCAAGATGTTTAAATGTCTAGCTTGTTCGATCGACGATCAGATGCACAAATACATATATTTCTCAAGTAAAACCCGTTATCTTTCATTGGTTCAAACTATAAAACCTCTTCCAAGTTCAACATCAAAAGTACCGGCGAAATTCAATAAAACGATGATTCTAGTACGCGAAGCAAAAACAACTTCAGTCGGGGAGTCTCACTTTATTTTCAATATTTCCTAATTGCAAAGAAACAACTCAGACGTTATTTTATGCAAATTATATGCTGGTACCAAATGTCATTTGAAAGTCATTCAATATTTAAAAAAAAAAACAGAAATGGCGGATGTCACGTTATTTTCAACGAGTTTTTTTAGCTCGAAGGCACAGAAAAACCTTGTTCAGTATTTTATGGAAATTTATTGGCAGAGACGGGTATTAAAGATTGATCTGAAGAGTGGCAACACGGCTGAGGTGGTGTAAGAATAAGGATGGGGCGTGAAACAAGGGGGACAAGAAACGAGTCTGCGGTGTGAAATGAGGGGCTGGGGAGTGTTAGGATAGATAACAAGATCGGGATGGCGTTCTTAAGGTACTGACAAAATTATAAACTGGAAAATGGAGTGGGGGGGGGCGTGAGATGAGGTGGGAGTGAACTAGGGTGCCTGAATCGTGACTTACGTTCATGTGGACCACAATCCTAGATAATCGATGGGATCCAATACGTGAAGATCAGTAAAGATCTTAATAACATCGAGCGATCTCTTATCAAATAATCATCAAGCAAAGGAAGTTCTATTTTACTTCAAAGTGATGCAATTGATCTGAAGAGTCTGTTGAATCTAGACAGTTGATATCCTGAGTTTATTTCGGGTTCACTGACATTGTGTCAATTTCTGTTATAGTTAACTCCGTGTAGATGGAGCCTGCAAGATTTGAAAAACGATATCTATATGCCGGTCAAAAGATACCGAAAGCGGTTCTTACTGAAACATTATCAATACCATTATTTACTTTGTCATTGCAGTTGAATCATGCATGCATCGACTATACACATGGAAATTCTAAGAGAACGATACGCGACACATGCTGGAGATCTTCCAATTTCGATTTAACGTGAACTTTTCGATGTGTTTTTGGAATAACTTCAGTGTTGTAAGGTATATGTTTATCAAAAATATTTTTGAGGATTGTCTGTTCAAAAAAATATATTAAAATTTTTGTAACTTTTATTATCATTCCGTTTTCTCTATTTTATTTTATTTTATTCTATTTTATTTTTTGTTTCAAGGTTCGATCTGTGAGTTAGCCATACCCTGACTTTGATCAGCCAAGAGGTTGTTTCAGGGTTCGATCTGTGAGTTAGCCATGCCCTGACTTAGATCAGCCCAGATGTTGTATGAGGGTTTGATCTGTGAGTTAGCCATACCCTTACTTTGATCAGCCAAGAGGTTGTTTCAGGGTTCGATCTGTGAGTTAGCCATGCCCTGACTTAGATCAGCCTCAGCCATAATACAAAATGCAGCGTGGTCACCATAATCCGAACTGATAAACTGAATAAGAAAATCGATTGCATTGCATATGTATTTTACAGGAAGTTTTCAATGATATTAGCAGCGGACGTGTTTAAGTGTAAACTTGCAAGGTGTATAGGTAATTGAATTATATTCTCAATTATTTTCACCATGAGAAGCGTGGCGCCAACATCATTGTCTACACTTTCATTGGACAAGTGTTGTGGTCCAATTTCATTAAATTGATGAGCGCGAAGAGTTGAACTCAATAAGACTGAGAGGAAGATTATCGTCTCCTTTGCTCATTAAAATGCAAAGAAACTTCGTGATCTATTAATATACAGTAATGGCGTTCATTAACCGCAAATGATCGACAATTGGACTCATGAGATAGACGCGTGCATGAGGTTGGGCAAACTGTCCTATTCTATATTTTTCCGCCGGTTTTTTTTCCTCCACAAAACCCAACACGCTAAATTCTACTCTGATCTATGAGTTAGCTGTGCCCTGACTTAGATCAGCCCAGAGGTTGTTTCAGGTTCGATCTGTGAGTTAGCTATGCCCTGACTTAGATCAGCCCAGAGGATGTTTCAGGGTTTGATCTGTGCGTTAGTCATGGCGGGTTGACTCAGATCAGCCCAGAGGTTGTTTTATAGCTCGATAAAGTTGAAAGTAATGTTAGACCGGCTGGTCAGCTTTAAAGCCTGCTTTCCAAATCTTGTTCTAATTCTAGATTGTTACGTCTATACCGGCTGATACGACTTTCCAACCTTTGTCTTTCGTTGGCGCATGCTGCACGTTGGGCCTGGGGTCAGGTCAAATTTATGCGCATGTGCAAATGGCGAAAAGCCGCTCGAGAGGGTGTAAACTGAACCGAAGTTTGAATTTCACTGTTTTTGAATTATTAATTTTGAATTATCAATTTTAAAATATCATTTTTCATCTTTCGAAACTGGATTTGTAAAATATATCTCTTGATTTTCTTCCCAAAAGGACCACGAAAAAAGCCCGAAAAAATTTAGATTATGGATTTGAACTGCAGCGTTTTATGCTAATTTTATCTCTTCCGCTTTTTTCTATCTCTAAAAATACATTTTTCAAATTTATTTGTTATATTCCAAGGAAGTGGATAGATACTTGAAGACACTTCAAGCTACCGCTTTTTTTTTTTTTTTTTTTTTGAGTTCCCCATCTGTCACAGCCGGTTTTCTCCAAACAATTTCCGTTAGGCCCATTCTATATACAAAATATTGAGCTCAACGACTTGATTCAACTTAGTGCCAGCGCTCGATTATCTTCTTAGATAAGACAAATTTGAATTTCTTTTGTAAGCTTTTAGTCGACTGAGAATTCTCTCGCAAATCCTCTCGCTATTCTTATATTACTGATTTTCGCTTGTGAGTTAATTATTTCCCTTTCATCGATAACTATCGAATTGTTTGTTCTTTTGCTCAATTTAATTTGCTTTTTAGTGGGTTTTTTTTCGTTCACTGACGTCTCGTAAGATGAGATTATTTACTCAGTTGCTCATTTGCTTGCTTTTTTCCTCACAATTTCATGATAATTTTTCTCGTTCCTTTTCTGAAGCCTTTTGTTTATTCAGTGATTATTTTCTGTTTACCAACTTTAATTTATTTTCCTAAATATTAATCATTTTCTTGTTTATTTTAATTTCCTCGGTCAAAAAACACGCTCATAAATATAGGAATAGCCCTGTTTTTTTTAAGGTCTTAGTAAATAAAATAGCTCACAAACATAAAAAAATCCACAAACTGTCCTATCATAAGTGGGACAAAAGGGTCACCAAAAGTCACAAGAAAATGCCGAATAATCTAAATATGTATAATTCAAATGGAGCCATTGTTTAGGAAAATTCATTTTCTAAATCGAAGAAGTCATTTTTCATTTTTAACGTCATTTTCAATTTCTTAATCGCGTGATCTTTTTTTTTCGAATCGTGAATCTCATTCATCATTTAGGCATATTTTTTTCTTAAATCATTTTTAATTCACATTCTCTTTCTTTTTTACTGCAGGCTGAGCTATCATTCAACTTCAACTCTTTTTCGTTTTTCAACTCCAAGTTTTTTGTTTTAACGTTTTTCCAATTCATATTTTTTGTCTTTTGACTGACATATCATTCAACTTCAAATTCAGTCAGTTTCCCCATGTTGTTTTGATGCCGTCCGAAATTATATCAAACAACTACATTAAAGTTTTCAGAGCTAAAAAGATATTTTTAAAAATATGCAAACTTGTTAAGGGTTCCAAATTTTTAATGCCATGAAAGATAAAATCAGTCGTGAAGAACGAGTAAAATAATCCCAAAAGCTCGAGCATGTTATGCATTTTTAAATTAAGAAATACATAGCTGTAGATCATCAAAAGTAGTAATTGCTGTTTTAGATAATGAGAATACGCAAAGAAAACCATTTAATAGCAGTGGGAAAGAAGCCATTTCAATGTAAAATTGATATATTTGATGTACAGAATATTTAAAGGTTAGCGATTGGACTGGACGAAAGAGGCGGTAAATTCGTGCACAAAAGAAATCTTTTCTCAGCAGGAATCAGCCACAAAACAGTTGATCGTGATGCTTGATGAGTTAGGAGTAAAAAAAACAACATTTAATTGTAGACGACATGAAATAGTTATGGTAGTATTTAATTCAGGTGCAGATAACTATTGATTTATTGAATACTAAAGAAAACCATTTTATAGCAGCAGAAAACCATTTGATAGCAAAAGAAAACCATTTGATAGCAAAAGAAAACCATTTGATAGCAAAAGAAAACCATTTGATAGCAACAGAAAACCATTTGATAGCAGCAGAAAACCATTTGATAGCAGCAGAAAACCACTTGATAGCAACAGAAAGCCATTTGATAGCAACAGAAAACCATTTGATAGCAACAGAAAACCATTTGATAGCAACAGAAAACCATTTGATAGCAGCAGAAAACCATTTGATAGCAACAGAAAATAGGTTTTAGGGAAGCACGGGTGGCATAGCCAATGCGATTCGGGTTCGAGTCGGCGCCCTCTTGGTTTCGTATGTGACCAGCGTTTCTAGTTGGTTCTCTCCTGTGCTTTGAGAATTTTTTCTCATGGTTCTCCGGCTTTCCTCCCTCCACAAAATCAACTTCTAAATTCCAATTCGATCATGGAACGAGGGCCACAGGTTTGTTAGCCACTGAGTGGCTATTTAGTGCGACCCTCGTAAAAACAAGGACGTACGTTTTTTTTATAGAAACTGAAAAAAATAGTTTCAAAATTGAAGCAGAGAAATAATTTGATAGCAACAGAAAACCATTTGATAGCAGCAGAAAATACCGACGAGTTTGTCCTACTGTTTTACAATGACGGGTAGAGGAATAAGTAAATTGGGCTTTGTTGAACATTTTCAGTCAAATTATGATAATTTCTTGAGCAAGAGAAGAAGCAAGAAAAGAAGCATCACCAGAAAATTTAAGTCGCAAGCGAGAAGGAAATATAAACAAGAATACACAAAATAGTATCGTAATGTGGATGAAAGTGTTTCTTTTAGTATTAGCCATTTTTCGAATTCGTAAAAACCACTGTCTTCCTTGACTACAGATTTGTTTACACAGGGTTAGCCTCGATGTTGTGTAGAATATTCATGTGTCCAGTGTGAAGGTCCTTGGAATTTCAAAGTATTTGTATTGTTGAAGAGTTGCATTCTTTACTTTACCGTTGGTATTTGTGAGTGTTTTGACATTGAACTAAGGCTAACTCTGGCTAAATGAATCTGTAGTCAATGAACACAGCGGTATTGTACGAATCCAAGAAAAGCCGGCTATTACTTAAAGACAAAGAACCATCTTTTGTAATGAAATTACTAAGAATAATAAGATTGTTGTAATTACAGGAAGATCTGTTTCTGAGTGGTCATGAAAGTGGGTACATTGGTCTTCATCACCTCAAGCCGCCTGGTACTGAAGAGGATGTTTTCGTATACCACGGTATACAGATACGAAATATACTTTCCTTTTTTTTCCTTTCCATTTCTTTTCTACTTTTCCTTTCCCCATTTTGCTTTCCTTTTCTTATATGATTACTCTTCTTTTCTTTTCTTCTTGCTTCCTGTGTTTTTCTTTCTTTTTTCCTTCCTTCCTCCCTTCCTTCCTTCCTTCCTTCCTTCCTTCCTTCCATCCTTCCATCCTTCCTTCTTTCTTTCTTTCTTTCTTTCTTTCTTTCTTTCTTTCTTTCTTTCTTTCTTATTCAGAATAAGAAACCAGTGAATTGATTAACACAACGTTGTTGTCTTCTAGAAGGGAAACGCCCACAGTCACGTGACCACCAAGGGCCAATCAACAGCATCGTTGCCAACAAGTCTCTGGGGATATTTTGTAGCTCAAGGTTAGTTCTACTTCCGATTCACTGCGTATTTATCAGGTTGTATTGACCAGCCTAGCACTTCTGAAACTAACCATAACATCGTGCATTCCATAAAGGTCTGCACACAACAGCAACATAATGTCACTACGAAAACGCAACAAAAATAAGGAGTAACCTAAATAGAAGACCGAGGTTTAAAGTTCGCGCGAAGTCGTTTTTCGAGGTTGATGTCATCATGATGTAAAAATACAACTATAGACGTCATCTTTGCTAGCTAGAGTAGTTTACGTAGGACTATGAAACACACGCTGCACAGTCAATGTCAGGACTGGCGCTAGACTTTCCCAAAGTCCGCCGATCTCTGTGTGTCTCTACTGGAGCGCGAGTTCGTCGCTCGCTCGCTCGCTGCGCTCACAAAATTCTCCGCCGCTTCTCTAGAATAAAACACTCCCGCGGAAAACAAGAAAAGTCGATTTGGGGCGATTATATACTGGAGCGGAATGGATGATATTCGTGAACTAATTATATTGCGCAGAATCAATATTCTTCCAATCAAGATAATCTTTCAGGCGCGGTACGTCACGTCCGTAACATCACATCACAGCCACAGCGGCTGTCCACAGATAACTCATTAAGGCTAACTTCAATCATATCCTTTGCCGTTTCCAGCACAGACGGGTTTTTACGACTATGGGATAAATCGAAAATATTACTTCGAGAAATATCCTTGGATAGCTCGCTGGCAGCCGCTAGTTTTCTAAACAACAGAGGTACTGTGAAACTAGTGCTAGCTATTTCTTGTTAAGCTACGAATACACGGAACAACATTGCACACAATTTGCAGGCAATGGATGTCGCGAGTCATGTCACACGACGAAATTTGATGTATCCACGCAATGTTGCTGAAGTAGAAAACGATCATACTGCAGAATGTCTGCGATATTGCGTGCAATGTTGCACCGTGTGTTTACGTCCATCGCGCAGGGAGTGATTGATTAGTCTGGAGCCAGAGGCTCAAGATTAAAGCACTCGACGACAGATGAATTGGCATTTAAAAGTTGGTTTTCTAGAGGGAGGAAAGCCGGAGAACCTTGAGAAAACCCTCAAAGCACAGGAGAAAACCAACAAACAACTCTACTCACATACGACACCGAGTCCGGAAATCTAACTCGTGTTTCATTATAATTAGTGATCAAGGGGCGAGTGCTTTCAACGCTATGCTTTGTGTTTGTCATATACATAACAGTACTGCGTACAGTCTAATCACACCAAGTGAAGCCACGCGCTTGAGGAATTCATTTTTTTCTTAATCGTATTTTCAAAACATTCTGGAACCAACCCAGAGGCAATTGATTGACTGATTCTTTCCTCCACAGGGGATGTATTGATAGGGTTCAAGCAACATATCTTCTTGATTTCACATACCAAAGGTAAACCCGCATCACCACAAAAGCGCAATATTTTGGATATATTTTCCTGTGGTCTTAGTTCCCTGCAGAGTAGATTATTACTTCCAAACCCGCACAGCAAAGACTAGTTTTTATAGACTTTGACTCTTTTCTAGTTCTGCCCTCAAAAGAATTTCAGTCAGAGAGTGGCGACGATGGAGGAGATGATGCATTCGAGACGGGTACGTATCCTGGAGAAACAAGCAGGACCGCGCTATATGTTGCGAAGCGCGCAGTCTTGACATTGTGCGTCATATAGAGCGGTACGTTTTCGTATGAGTGGGAAACGTAAGGTACTGACTTGCAGCAAGAATACGGTATCACATACCTATAGTGTACATCCAAATAGCTTTTGTTTGCGCAAAATACTCCATGCAGTTTAAAATTCTCTGTTGCTCAGGGCTAGCCACAATTTTGTGTAGAATATTCATGCACTCATTCCACTGAAGGTCAGTGGAATTTCAAAGTCTTCGTATTGTTCAAGTTGTGAATTCTTTACTTTAAAGTTGGTGTTTGTGAATATTCTGACAATGAAATTAAGCTAACCCTGAGTAAATGAGTCTGTAATCAAGGTACACAGCAGTATTTCACTATTTCGAATAACGTCTATTTGTCCATCACAAGGCGTAGCTACGTTAACAGCTGTGCTGCTCAAATTTTAACTGATTGCGCGCGCGAAATCATCGTCGCGACAAAGTGGATGTCTATCAAGGCGATATGGTTTGAGATACGGCTAATTTATTATGGCTAAAAATTCACCTTATCTTTCCCACTCATAGTATAAAATATCCGCTCTGTTAATGTATCTCAATTCTATTTTTGTCTTGTAGAATCTGACATTTACGAAGATCCGTCAGTCAGATATGAAGGCAAGAAAATCCTGCAGCCTGATCCAACCAACATGGAAAACTACTTAGTAAGTTATAACAGCAACAAAAACAACAACAACCGCAACAGCAACAGCAACAACACCGAACCACCACAGTAGCAGCAACAGCAACAGCAACAGCAACAACACCGAACCACCACAGTAGCAGCAACAGCAACAGCAACAGCAACAGCAACAGCAACAACAACAACAACGAACCACCACAGTAGCAGCAACAGCAACAGCAACAATTCCTTTTACATTTTGACAAATAACAAAAATATACATAAAGTTACTTTTATTTACATTTTTCATTACTACTTCACTGAGTTCTCTTCATGTTGCATAAGCTGAACATATGTTATGTTTTTTCAGCAAAATCTTATGACCGTGATATAGGCAATTTGGACAATAATTTCTTTCTTGATAATTATCATTTTAGGTACAAATAAGTAGTCTGTTATTCGCGCCTCTGGGGTATATTTCACATGATTTCTGCACGTGCGCGCGCTCCCTTTGAGCAAAGTGACGTAATGCTTGCGTAACAATACTCAGTAACCTGTCGTTGTGGTTCAAGTCGCAACACTTCTAGATGTCACGAAATACCTCCTCGATGTGGCTCTAATTGTTCCATTCATGATCTCTGCTCTAATCACCTGGCAATCCCCTCTGTTGTACAGGTCCCATTTCCAAATCTACAACTGAAGACTTCGTTCTTCATGGAAGGCCGGCCGCCGCCTGACCTACAGCAACAAGATCTGCAAGATGATTTACAGGTAACGATTTATATTGTACACCAACATTTGGGCTTGAAAAAGTGCATGAGATTAAACCTTTGAATTTTATCGATACCCTGAGACAAACTCTGGGCTGATTTAAGTCAGGGCAAGTCTAACTCGCGGATTGAATTGGAATTTAGCGTGTTAGGGGTTGCGGAGGGAGGAAAACCGTAAAACTTGGCGAAAAATCCTAGAATCAAAGGAACCATTATTGCTGGTTTTCACAGCAGGCATGTTTTTTGGTTGAATTAACAAGATTTTTTCTTTTGTCTCTTGTCAGTTTACTCTTTTGCGAATAATAATAGGCCCACTGACGTATTAATCAAATGAAATCTTTTCAACGTTTTTCAGTCCATCAGCTCCATGTCAGACAACTTATCCCTCGCTCCAACAGATATCTATTACTCACCTAACTCCACTCCAAGAAGCATGTCGTTAAGCAGTGGTCCTGTTATTGGAAGAAAAGATTCCAGGGCTGATGAAATAAAGCTCTCCAATACCGACATATGGAAGCTGCCAGACTTTGGGGATTCGCCTGTGTCTTCACCTCCAAGAACACCTCCTCCTGAACCAACACCTCCCCCTACTCCTCCACCTGTAAGTATTCACTGACCCTTCTACGGTAAAACGACATTTTATTGAATATTCGTATTAGATATGTAGTTTGTTATTATAGCTTCTAGTATACGACATTTAAATGGCTTTCTGGTGGAATGTAGACACAGTTTTTTAATGGCTTTTCAAAGTTATTTCAATACATAATTCAAGCAGCATTTTATTGCTCTTCATTATTAACAATCTTGATTTCGACTTCCATCATTCCAGGAAGAATTGACCGACGAAGAAGAACAAGATAGTAAAGGTTTGTTTCATTTATTACATAGAGCTAACTATCTATGCTTTCACCCAGATATCCACCCACCCATGCACCTACCTACCCACCTACCTTCTCATCTATCCACCTAGTTACCTATACCTACTACCCATTCATCTACCTACCCAACAACTACCTACCTACCTACCTAACCACCAATCCAACTACCTACCTACCTAACCACCTATCCAACTACCTACCTACCCAACAACTACCTACTTACTTACCTAACCACCTATCCAACTACCTACCCACTTACCTACTTCCCTAACCTACCTGCTTGTCTACCTACCTACCTATAACTACCCACTCACTTACCTACTCAACTACCTTACTACCCTACTTACCTTCCTATCTAGTAGCCTACCAACCTTCCTAACCTATCTTTCTCACCTACGAAACTCTAATATGATTAGTTTGAAGTTCAAAAGCAAAATTATATTGATATATTTTTAGTCAACTATTGTAATTCAATCAATTTGTAATTATCTATAGAGTTTATGTTATATCACAATACTTTAGTAATACCTGTAAATTCATAGGTCATGCCAATAAAGTTATCTATCTATATCCATCCACTACTTACCCACCTAACTACTTATTCATACGCCAACCTACATACCTACATTTGTTTTCACAGAAGAAAGCCACGAGCCAGCAAGCAAAGACACCCCTTTATGTGAAGAATGCAAAACTCCAGTCAAAATCAAAGAAAAAAAGACTTTTAATTTTCCCAGTTTTAAGAGAGAAGGCGGCAGACTGTCTAACATGCGTATTGATTCAAAATCTCTTCGTGGTTCATCGGGTCCTGGATACGCAGCTCCTGTACTCCGGCAAAACGTACCAATACCTGAACCAAAGCAGTACAAGGTATGGAGGAAAGTAAAAACACCTAGATAATAGAGCAGATTTCGTATGAGTGTGAAGATAAGCACGGTTACGGCGCGGCGCGGTGCGGCGTGGACATGGCACCGAATGTTGAACGTTTTCATATACATAGCACGGCACTGACTCGGTCACGGCAATGCGCGCTCCAAGCTATACGTTTTTCATAGTCATACGAAAACTGTTCTTGAGTAAGAGGCATATATAAGCTTGCGTTTTATATTACGCTTCAACGCAGTTAGCAATTCTTTGTAACTAAAATTCATAAATGAAAGAATTTTGATGTTATACAGCCACGACGTCCGCCTAAAATCACAAAGAAAACTAAAAAGCTCAAAGACAAACCAGAAGAAAACCAAAAAGAACAAGCCGAAAATCCTACAGGAACAACCGATCCAAACAACCCAACAGATGTTAATAATAACCAAACAGTCGAGGGGTCGGGAAAGGAAGAAAATACTCAAGGAAATGAGAAGGAATCGGTTACTCCCAACACCATGAATGACTCTCGCAGCAACGAGAATATCAAGCAAGGAGATTTAAAATTAGCGCAAGATTCTGATGTTCGCAATCAACAATCGAGAACGAGCAGTCAGGATGTCTTCGGTAGTGCGGCGCAAGACAAAGCAAGGCAGGAAAAGGGAGCGCAGGAAACCACAGGTGGACAAGAGAACAAAACACTCGAAGGTAACTGGATATACCATTGAGAATATTTTTTATCAAATAAGCGATAACTGTGTTGGTTAATGGATAGATCGATGGAGATATTTGTTTTCTCGTTTCAAAACGTCCATCGGGTTTTTATTGAAGTGAAGTGAAGCCAGTGAAGCCAGCCCTCGTACTGAGCTCTGTTATACCGCGTCGCATTCAAATAACCCTTAAATACAAGGTTGACAAAGAAAATTATTAGCAACAGTTAAAATATGTAGATAATATTTATATAGAAATATAGGACCCTTGTAGCTTCAGCGCTAAAAGATTGATCAATAGACCTTTTCAGCTTGGGCGTTTCTTTTGCTTAACCAGACCACGTGTCATTCCTTTGAGAATAGCATTCTTTGTTTTATTTGCATCCAAACAAAAAAATGATACTCAAGAGAATGACACGTGGTCTGAAATTACGCACAAGCTAAAGAGATTAACTTAACTATAGCGGAAAGTGAGCTTTAAATTGTCATTTCTTTTGCTTATACTGACATCATGTGAATACTTTCGTTTACAGAACCCGTACAGGATGGCGCTAGTCAACAGAAACAAGACAAAACAGAAAACACCCAGGATGGTGAAGCTTGCGAAACTCAAGGAGAAGAAACCGCGCAATACCTTGATGATGGTAGTGCCAAGAATAATGACAACACGATGGAAGGAGAAGATGTCAGACCTTCCGATGACGACCATATTGTTCACCCAGATCTCCATGATGGATCTGGTGACTGGGATGAGGAAACGCTTCAGGTTGTGTATGTCGACCCAGAAACAGGTGAAACAATGGAAGGACTTTTAGGAGAAGTCCCAGAAGGCGCGAAGATAATTGAAATCAAAGAAGACCCTGACCATGATAGTGGTAGCATTGCTAGCGGACGACAGTCAAGGCAGAAGAAAAAGCAAAAGTCTGTGACTTTCGGTAACCAACAAAGTGAAAATAATAGAAATTTTAAATCGTTTTCCAATAAGCAAAAGGGCCAGGATAGGGAAGGTGATGCTTCAAGGTCTCAAAGAGGATGGTCTCCTAGGGACAGGATGTATGTGGTTCCTTCTGAGGACACAAATCCCAATCTCCAGGAAGACCTTGTCATTAAGGGACTTCGTGGGGACAGCAGTGTTTCTCCTATGACTATTTTCGCTCTTGCTCGAAGTAGGAAAGAAAACGCTGCAAAACAGGCCAGACGAGCGAAAACTGCTCGTTCTCGAACTGATTATACTGTGTACTCACCCGATAAGAACGACAATAACAGAGCAGACAACGATGCACAAACAGATCCTTACGACGTCCATGTCATATTACCGACGGAAGAAGACGTCGCGAGACCTTCTTCTCAGCTTTCAAACACTGACAGGGCGAAGAGTTTTAAGAAGCCTGAAGATGATGTTGCGAAGTGGTGTATACATGCTTTAAGAAAGTCTCGCACACAGCTTTCTATTCCTGAGAAACCAAGCAGACCTGGAAGCTCTCAGAGTGTTAGTGTTGCTTCTGATAGAAATGAGGATGAGACGTTGGTTAAGAGAGTTGGGATCAAGGAAGGTAAGATCATTATTATTATCATCGCTATCGTACTATATCATCATCGATCATTGTCATCATCAGCATCAAGCATCATCATGAATCATCACATCATCTTGTATCATCACCGACATCACCATCAACATTATTATCATCGCCATCATACTATATCATCAGCATCATCGATCATTTTCATCAGCATCATCATCATCATCAAGCATTATCATTATCTTCATCATGAATTATCACATCATCATGTATCATCAGCGTCAACATTATTATCATCGCCATCATACTATATCATCAGCATCATCGCGGATCATTTTCATCAGCATCATCGTCATCATCAAGCATCGTCATCATCTTGTATAGTCACCGATACACCATCAACATTATTATCATCATCACCATCATCATCATCATTGTGTTTGTTAAAATATGCAATCATCATTAAGCGACATGACTTGTAGTAGTGATACATTTGTGCGGATGTTCTTTGATGTCCATCTGTACTTTCATTCCTTCTTCTCGTTATAGGTCAAACCCTCTTTATAAACCTCCCTAATAAAAGTCCAAGACCAAACTCTAGCGCAACGTTTCACAGCATAGAAAGTAAGGAAGAATATGCGATGTATCCATACAAAGGGCTGCTACGTACAGGTGATAACAAACCCTGGTCAACAAAACAGATAAACACTAACAGAGCCAAGACAGCGCCACCTGGGAGAAGAAGAAGAAAAGACAACGAACGTAAGTTTAGTGGACTTGATGTCTAATGAAAAAGATGACATGGATGGATGGATGGATGGATGGATGGATGGATGGATGGATGGATGGATGGATGGATGGATGGATGGATGGATGGATGGATGGATGGATGGATGGATGGATGGATGGATGGATGGATGGATGGATGGATGGATGGATGGATGGATGGATGGATGGATGGATGGATGGATGGATGCATGGATGCATGGATGCATGGATGCATGGATGCATGGATGGATGGATGCATGGATGCATGGATGGATGCATGCATGGATGCATGAATGGATGCATGGATGCATGGATAACAACCAGTGATTATCATTATCTGTTCCAGAGATAAGACAAGAATCCAAGAGTGATATACAGGATAGCTTGGAGCTAACGAGGGATACTGATGGATATTACACTGATTTCTATAGATTCCAATCTTCAGAAGACAGGTAACGCAGAATAAGGTCTGAAATCTATAAATCTATGTATCTGGACATGTGGATATATAAGTACATCTTATCAACGAACCTGAAAGCTTCGAAACAAATCTGAAAATAGGCGCTGTCATATTCGCGCCGACACTTGCAGATTTTGAATCTGATTCCGATAACAACTCTGAAAGCACCAATACAAATGTGATTCTTCATTAAATAACAGCTATCTGAGACGGACTTTTTTATGGCTTTCTTTTTCAGGCCAGCTTCGTCGCTTGATTTTCCAACTTTAGATGTGGAAGATTACTCTGGTAACTGGCAGGAGATTGTACTCGCCAGGTAATCCATCGATCATCGTATATATTCCGTATATTTTTCTCTCTTTCACTTTATTTTATATGTCAAGAGATTTGCAAAGACGACTACACTACATTACCGTGCGCATACTGGTTTATTCGCTGAGAATCGTCCTCTGTCTGAAGTTTTTACCCTATCATGATGCGCAATGCATTTTGGGATGTTCTCAAGAAAAGCGCAGTGTTCTTCCCAAGATGCATTGCGCTAGAGAGTAATCGTAAATGGTTATGAAGCCTATTGACACGTGTGCCATTTGTAGCTTTTGCACATGCCTTTAAAATAAATGCATTGAAATGATAAAATAAAGACAGAAAGCATTATTTATTTCACAAGATGATTTTTTTTTATCTTGCCATTGTTTCATAATGATAGCCATCTTTATTGATTCCTTTGTCCTTATTTATTAGAGCAAGACTCCTCAAACAGCAACGTCTTCAACGACAAAAGAGCGCGAAAGTACGACGAGAGACTCAACAAAACCAGCAGAAAGAAAGATGGAAAAAGACCAAACACATTGACTGTACAAAAGGTAACTTCTTAGCTCCTGGTATGCGATGAACATATGTGCCACTGCTAGAACTATTGACACTGGCTTGATGTCATCCTCAACAACACCATCGTTACCGTGACCGTCACTTATCAGTATCAATCATCACTGTTATCGTTAAAACAAACAGCAGCTAACATCATCATCATCATGCATCATCATCATGCATCATCATCATGCATCATCATCATCATCATCATCATGCATCATCATCATGCATCATCATCATGCATCATCATGCATCATCATCATCATCACCATGCATCATCATCATCCTCATCACCATGCATCATCATCTGCATCATCATCATCATCGTCACTATGGTTGCCATTAAATCATGTTTTTTTAAACCCTTCAATTTTTACACTTTTTTAGCAGAGACCTACAAACCTGAGCGTTCAGTTGAGTTCTTCACGTCGTCTGAACTCACCCTAAACCAAGTGAAACCAGCATTCCAAGATAACACAATAAAGCAACTCAAAGAGCAGGAGTTGTCGTCAGAGCAGCCGTTTCGTCTTCGCATCCAGCCACGTCACGGCAGTGCAAGCCTGACACGCTCTGCGCGAACAATAATGACAGTTATGGCAAATGATCATAATGTGGAAGATATCGCTAGGGTTATGCCAAGACCCAAGACAGCAGCATCTATCCCTAATAAGTGCAGGTAGGTAGATAAATACCCCTTCCAGAAAGTTGGAATGCAGCTCAGTTTGAAGGGAAAAACAATAGGTTCCAATTCTCAAGAGATTAAAATTCTTTTGTTTTGCGCTCCAAAATGATCTGCTCTTACGTCACTTCCAAAAATGTCGAGGTTTTGTTGCTTGTTACATACCAACCTCGAAATGCACTATGAGTGATGTTAACACTATTCACATTCAATATACCTCAATTGGTAATTAACACATAAAACTTTCAAAACTACTAAAGTGTTTGTTGGTGGACAGCCGCCAGACAAGAAGCAAACTCTCCCAAGATCCAATATGTCCAATTACAAAAAATTTTTTTTGCAATATTTCAGCATAAAATTACTAGCTATGAATATTAAAATAAAAATTATATGGTGAAAGCTGCAAATTCGGAGTAAAAATTTGTTTTGCGATCCGGGTAATCCTCAGTTAACCGACGTCCAGTCCAGTCCAGCCATGCACGGTTCCGGAATTTCCAAAATACAAAATCTCTTAAAATTCAGAATTTAGAAGCATGAATCAAATTTTAGATGTTTGGCATGTTTTTGCTATACATTACGATTATCCAATGCCTTTCAAAAGCCAAAAGTTAGACGAATTTATTTTTGCGATCCAAGATCCATTCAACCGTTGTCCAGTCCACGACTCCTCGTTTTCCAAAATAAAAATATCTCTTAAAATGCAGACTCAAGAATCCTGAAAGAAAAAGTGTTTTAGGATCTTTTTGCTATAGACACAAACTAAAATCCTCCTTAAAACGAAATATTCTTTGACTGAATAAAACACTCAATAGATCTTCATTTTTGGTAACAAAAGGTTAGTTTTAATTTCATCCAATTCCTTCCAAATTGAACAGCATGAATAACTAGAAGTCCTATTTCCTATATAGTCAAATATACACGACGAATGAGATATTCCATGGTGTACATGTCACACGAGAAAGCATTGTATAACTATTTTATCTCGCAAAATGCCGGACGGAACGGTGGAATACCGCGGGTAAGGCACGGAAGCATACTTAAACGTTACGCAACGCAAGAGAAACATGAACAGATATCCGACCGAGATAATGTATAGTGGGTAATTTGTCAATTTCAAACCCTTGAGTTTTATTCCTTTCTCTGACGATCATGGGATTATATGTAACAAACGGTCATTTTATTTTTGTATTACTTTATATCTTCAAAATAATTAATGGGAAGCATGGGGGATGAAGTGGTGAGAGCGCTCGCCTCTCACCAATGCGACCCGAGTAGAGTAGAGTTGAGTTGTTTTTTTGGTTCTCTCTTGTGTTTAATTTTTCTCCGGGTTCTCCGGTTTTCCTTTCTCCTCAACTTCCAAATTCCAATTCGATCCTGGGCTTCTCAGTAATTGAATCTTTTGTGTCCCACGCAGTGATACAACAGCCAAAACTTAATACATTTTTCTTCTTTTTCTCTCTCTTTCAGTCAATTTGTGTTGGTATCCGGTGACCCGAACCCGAAGGCTCCAAAACCAACAAAGATAGAACAGACGCTAATGATGACGCGGTTCCCGAAAAACCGCGCCAAACAGAAAAACAGCCCGAACAGACACAAACCAGTAGTGCGCAAGTCTGTAGAGACTTAGCACCGTAAGAAATACTAATAGGGATATATAATTTTATAAATTTTAAATTTGAATTGTCTTTGAATGGCTTGCATTTAGTAGATTTTTAATTGTTTCTATGGATATTAAAATATTTATTGAACAAAGGCATACTTTCTATAATTGAACTTTATCTGACCAAAACTTGGTTTTTAAATTAAGATGTCAGTTAAGATCAAACGCCATAGCTCAATACCACTACCACGTCTACCATCGTTCAGAGCTGGACCCAATTTTATCGATGCGCGCGCGAACGGAACCGAGTAGCGGGAAAAGACTGGTATTTCGTGCGCGCACGCTGTTTTCCTTTTATTTTGGAGATTTAATCAGTTATATAAATTAATCATGTTACTTCCACCATCAACGAAGACTATTATAGCAACAAATATCACTATATCAACCACTTCTCCTCCTCCACAACCACTTTATCACCAAAGGAACAGCAAAAACAAGCTAACACAACAACAGCTGTAAGAGTAACAAACAGATGACCGCAACAGCAGAGCAACGTTACCACACACAAGTCAATGTTCTTACAAAATTTTGAAATCAAATATTTATTTCCTGTCGGTAGTTTAGAACGACATTTAAAAATCGCCACTATCACAGTCTATTGATGGCTAATCTCGAAGTCATTGTATCTCGTATGATATTTACTCTGCTGTAGCGGTGACCGGTAATCTAGTGTTAGTAGATGCCATGGGGTAATAATGACTACACCTCTCCAGAAGCGATGCCACAAGCCGGTTATTCAACTGCACGTCATCGAGGACAGGGTACTGTGAGTAGCTCGTGGTGCTGTGTGTAACATGTCTCTTGCCATAAAGTATTTCTGCACGTTCTCGAATCTCGTCCACGTATTGCGTGGTGGATTCACACACCTTCAACTCAGTTTCTGATTGGTGGATTTGCTGAAATGACGTGTAGGAGGACAGTGGAATCCCTTCGCTGATGACGTAAGCATCTAATATTTTTATTTGCGGGAAAGGTTTCTTTTTTTGATTCAAAAGTGCGCCATGAAAGAAGATTTTCTTGCTGCGCTTCATCTCATGATCACGTTTCACACCTGCGCATGTGTTGTTAAGATCACTGAATTCGACGTCACTGTCTTCACATACCAGAACTTCAAGATTGTATTCGCTATCACTTGAATCACAATCATCAGCATCGTCGCTGTAATCATTCCTAGTATTAGACTCAATTTTCTTTATCGTCTGCTGTGGCTCTGCTCTCTTACTTTCCCCCTTCATTCTAGTGGCTTTAGCATTTTCAATCTTCTTTGTTACCTTGGTCATAGGTTTGGAAGATTTCTTTGTTTTGTTGGGCTTTGATGTCTTCTTGGTTTCTTTTTTAGTAGTACTGACAGTTGAGTTAGAGGTGGTCCCTGTGGCTGGTGACTTTTCTTTTGGACCTCCGATTACAACTACTTTAATATCATCGCCGTCTTCGCTGTGGAGACAAAGAAAAAATTCTTCATTTGTCCTAAGAATATCGCATGCTGGCGCGAGATTGATATCCCTCCTTTAAATTAAGATAGCAAAACTGCAGCGACATGAACATAGTTCTTTGTAAGTCCTCTATAGCATTTATTTGGCTTTTAAAAGTCTGCGTAAACTCATTAAAATATTACTGTTTTTAAATGTGTGCCGAAAGTGCGCATTCAAAGATCAGAGGATGTACGCTGAATAGAGGTTTGTTTAACAACAAATGTGCATAGGAATAACATTCCGAGACCGTGCAACTAGCGTGTGTATGAGGAGTAGACTTAATGGAGCCGCATCACTAACTACTTTTATTTTTATTTTGTGTTTGCTTTGAGAAACACTTTGTCACTTACTCATCTCTATCCCTTGTCAGTCGTCGATACGCAGCACAGCTGAAGAAAAGAAAGAAGATGGAGCCGACCATCAGTAAAAGATAACGGAAGTTCTTCTTTATCCAAGATAACGTTTCTGTCGTTGATTTGACTGTTTGTTTGGCATCATCGACTAAAAGGAACAAAAATATAACATTAAAAATAATTTGAATTTGAATTTAAGAAGCATTGCCAAATGCCTCCCCATCAATGGAGCAGTTTTCGTAGGACTTTGAAAAACTTACGGCAAGGACCGCGCCTTGCCCTGACCGTGCCAGTGCCGTGCCGTGTATAAAAGCATGTAACATTACGTGCCGTGTCCGCACCACGCCGTAACCGTGCCGTAATTTTTTCACACTCGTACGAAATCTGCTTTATGATAGCAATTCATTGAGAAAGCGCCTCTTGAAGTTTGATATTCTGAAGAACCCCAATGATAAGCTCTACCATTAACACTTACCGATGTTACGCCGCCTGCGGCTAGCATAACCCAGTGATACTTTTGTACTATTTTTATCTTGATGCTCGTCATATTCCTGCTTTCTTCCTTCGTTGAGGGTCTCATACCCGGCTACTTCGACCTCTTGACTGTTTAATATTTTTTCCTTTGATCCATGAATGCTAAAGCCTGCAAGAAAGCAGGTTATTTATTATGCATTAGCGCGAACATAATGGAAAAAGAAAGGGTACAATAGAGAATGGATCGAAAAAAAGATGGAAAGAAAATAAATACCTTGTGAAGGCTCAGCTAAACAAATAACTAGTAGAAAAAGAAGAAGACCCGGTACTGACCAGCAGTGGTTGCTGTTGGTCATTCCATCTAGCGTCTTGTTGATTATTACGTCACTGATTAGTCAAGCAGGTTCGCCGCGCGCGCATGCGTCAAGATGGAACTGGACACGCCATTTTCCTCAAAATTCATTTAGATATCAAATTGTGTGTGTATTATTTTCTATTCAATCATCTCAACATCCTCAACATATCTATCTATCTTTCCTTCTTTCTTTCTTTCTCATCTCATTAAGGCTGGGCTACCTGTGTTTTAAAAGTAGTTTCCAGGCCTACTCGGCAGAGAATTTGATTGGAGCAAAACAAGATGGAGTCGGGAGGAAGGCAGAGAGGTATTCCTAAACTACGGGACATTTTACGACGACAGAGACGAGAATCAGAGGTAAACACGACGAAATTATAAAGAAGAGTAATGATAGATTATATAAACAGCGTATTTTCTTCGCTAGGGTCAAGTAGACACACCAGACATCGACTTTGAATATGGCGACACAGATCAACCAGCCCCAGAAATTTCTGGTTTGTAAAAATATTCTATTTATTTTTCAACTAAAAATATCCAATGATAAACTTCACCACGATAATATTTATATTTTTTATGTTACATATCACAATAAAAATAGAGATTTTGTGCTTTTCAATGTCACTATCCTAGTACGAATTGAACTAATTTTTGTCGAGTTTGACAGCATCAATATACAATGTACTATATTTATGGTTACTAGAAAATTAATTCTAGTTACGTCTATAAAGGCTAGATTTATTCACTGGTGTAATTTTTTTTAGAATTGTATAGCTACACAGAAGAATACGATTTCCAGACCAATAGAGATACATTTGAATTTGATTATTACCAAACAGGTAAGATTTATAAACATATTTACAGTAATTTAAAGTTACTATGAGGGATAGATTTGATATGGAAAACCTCACATTCAAGTGTTCTCTCTATGAGAGGAAAACAAATGGTACTGAGTTACAGCATTTACAGGGTATGACATGCTATGACACTGAAATGGCTTCCAATAAGAATGGTTTTTGTATAAGTGAGAAACATACAGTACTGACTTACAGCACATACAGGGTATGGCATACCATAACACCTAAATGGCTTCCAATAAGAATAGTTTTCGTATGAGTGAGAAACACACGGTACTGACTTACAGCATGTACAGAGTATGGCATGCCATAACATTGAAATGGCTTCCAATAAGAATGGTTATCATATGAGTGAAAAACATACTGTATGGTACTGACTTACATCATGTACACAGCATAACATGTCATAACATCAAAATGGCTTCCAATAAGAATGGTTATCATATGAGTGAAAAACATACTGTATGGTACTGACTTACATCATGTACACAGCATAACATGTCATAACATCAAAATGGCTTCCCATTGTCATACAGTATCCAATCCATTCACAACATGCATTAATTACGGCTTTGGTAATATATGGTATGGCTATGAATTTCCACTCAAATGAAAACTGCTCTGCTGACATGCCCATGCCCAATTGTTTTCATTTGATATATTGGTTTGGATTTGTAAGACTGAGAGTGGAGGAGGGGTGGCTGAGACTTACAGCGCTTTTCATATTGCTGCGACCTACCGACTCCAGACGTCTGGCATTTTAGTGAAAATGACTGTCTAGTCAAAGAATTTTCCTTGTCGCTTGATCAGAATGAACTCAGCTCATTGTAAATTTGATTGATGGGTGCTAAAATGCCAGACGTCTGGGGCTGGTAGGTCACAGAAACATGAAAAGTGCTGTAAAACAAAGCTCCCCTTCTCTCTCTCCCTATTTTCAATGTTACTTCAAACATAAAATAGCAAATATGAATCCCCCTTTCAGGAGTCCTGGTGATGGACTGTTAAAGAACCTTTGCAGTAATTCCCAACCTGGGGGACCAAGCAATGAAAAATATTAACATCACAAAATATTTTAATTCTCAGGAGAAGGCAGTTCTTTTGTTTTGATCCCCAGGCTGGGAATTAGTGTGAAAGGTCTATTGTTAGATTTCAGCTGATAATAAAAGTCTTTGAATGTCATGTAGCATCCTTTTTGCACATGATTTCTCCAAGGCAGAAAAAAAACGTGATTGAAAGATATTAATCAGCTGGTTGAAATCCAGCAATTTGTGTCTTTTAGTTTAAAAACTATTTTATGAGATAAAAATCCATGGGTTACATGTCTAACTAGTATACTTGTATTTTAGTGGCAGAGAAATGGGTGGATAGTGAACCCAGTGTAAGAAAAGCCTATTTGTGTAAGATATTGGACAAAGTAGAGTCAGTACATCCTAATACCAGAACAGATGCTGCAAGAATTCTTCTGTACATTGTACAAGGTATTGTTGATTATCCACCTCAACATTCATTCAACTATATGACTGTAGAAAATGTAAAACCACAAAGAAGTATTGTCTACATAACACTCAATTCAATAGACCTTGGTAAGACATGGAACTTTCAAAAGTACCGATTGGAAGTGTTTCCTGTTGATGGATAGTCAGACAAGAAGCAAAATTTTTTGTGATCCAATTAAGGTCCAATTTATGTTTTCCAATAAATTATTATAAAAATCAAACTTAATTTTTTTGCAAAATTTCAGAATAATACTAAGTACTAGTTATTATGAATTTTTAAAAAAAATTATGGAATGAAAGCAGCATAATCAGCTTTAAAGCTTTTTGGGATCCAAGATCCAGTTACCTGAAGTCCAGTCCAATCCATCGATCAAGTACATAATTAGGAATTTTATGAAGTAAAAATCTCTCAAGATTCAGAATCTTTAATCAAAGTTTAGAGGTTGGCTATACAATATGATTGTCCATAGACTTTCAAAAGCTAAGAAAATTGACAGACATATTTTTGTGATTGAATATCCTGGTAGTCAACCATTGTCCAGTCCAATTCCTATACTATTCCTATAGAGCTGCAGTAGCTAGGCTTCATGCTTTTCCTAACACTCTCTCATGTTCTAATAATCCTTGCATGCTTTAAAACTGCACACAGCATTATCAACAAATTACTGTTACTAACTCAGACCCTTTTTATTGTGTAAGGAAATTTTGCTGAAGTCAGCAGTGAAGAAGAACAAATATCATGGGTAAGTGCTGATCAGACCATGTACTCTCTTGTTTTGTTCTTAACCACTGGGGAACAAAGGTGAAGTGCTGTGCTAATACAGTGCTGTTCACTGCTGTGGTAATGCTGGGTTTTATCCCTGGATATGTTACCATAAACAAGTGGAGTTGCTTGTTGTCTTCACTGCCATTTCAGAGTTTTTCTCTGATTTTCATTGCTATGCAAATTTTAAATCGTGATTTGATCTTGCATTGAGCAATTCAGCCAGGAGCTTCTAGCTTAGGCAACAAAGTACTCACTGCTTAAATATCTTCAACCCATTCATTTAAAGTATACAGGGCTTAAAATAATGGTCAGAAACAGAGGCAGATCCAGGATTTTCTTTAGGGAGGGATGCAAGGCACAAAGTCAGCCCAGGGAGGAGTGCAGCCCTCAGAATCAAAGAAAAAAAAATTGTATTGGGTATCTTTAAAATAGGGGGACAAAGTTGTTCGAGGGAAGGGGGAGGGTGAAATTCCCTACACACCTCCCCTGGATCTGCCCCTGTAGAAATGAGGTACAGCCAAGCTAAACTGTTTTGGTAAATCATCATGAACGGTATGGTATATATATATACATGTCCAATAAATTGTTTTTCTTCTTGTTTTCGCCCCAGTCAAACCACAATGTCATACTACTTTACCAGTTAGAAGCCTTTACTATTGTTACTCAGCTTTTACAAATGGAAATTGAGTGAGTATAGTTTTCATATTCAAAGCAGATTTGTTTCATACAGCCGAACCTCTACACATTAGTCATCATTGGGACAAAATTTCCTGGTCGTTGGGTAGAGGAGGCCATTGTGGAGAGGTGGCTGTTAGTGGAGGTTTGACTGTATTCAGATTTTACAGATTTGATAGAATTAGAACTGTCATTTTAATACTATGTCTTCTCTTTTCGAGTCCTTTCCCTCAAAAAGCCAGGCACAGCTTCCTGAGCTGGTAGAATATTTAGCAGTGTATTGATATTATCTCATCCCAAATTGCTTTTTTCCAGGAATTCCCAAGCTGCCACAGCAGCACTTCACAAGCCTTCAATATCAATAGCTGATAGTACTAACTTGAGGTATTGCACAGCAAAAACTGCATATATATATATGTGAAGGCATTTGTTGCTGTTACAGTATCCAGCTATCTGAGAAAAAAGTATTAGACAATCAGAATTGAGAAAATTGACAAAACTGAGGTGTGACTCGGGAAAGGTTATTTCAGTATTTTATTTTCCCAGTCAATGATGAATATCATAGTAAATGTATGCAAATATCAAAAAATCATCTCAGATAAGCTTTTATAAGTCAATTTTTGCAGACTTCATGATGCCTCAGTTTTGTCATTTCTATGTCACTATTTCAGATCAGCTGGATGTCATTGCCTCATAATGATGAACATTTTTCTTATAGGGTGTATATCAATATACTGTATACCATGATTGAAAGAATGAGGGTACCACATGAATCTGATACTGATGAAATCAAGAATATTAAACAGACATTTCAAAAGGAACTAAGTATGCAATATCTATCTATTTAATAGACCTTTTTAGCTTGGGTTGTGTGTCATTCTCTTGGGAATAAGATTCATTGTTTAGGGACAAGTCAATTTTTACAGGGGGTGGGGGTTGGTGCATCTTGATTTTCACTTGCACAAAAATTTTCATGACCCCTCTCCCTAAAGTACCCTTTGTCTCTCTTAGCCCCGTCATTTGTGGAGTATAAGAAATCTGCCCCCCCCCCCCCCTTTATTTTCACCAGCCCCCCTCCCTGTAAGTAATGACTGGTCCCTTAGTTGCATCCATATTCATGTGTCTTCTGGTGTACAGCCATTACAAAAAGAAATGATGCTCTAGGGGTATGACACTTGGTCTTAAAGAGAAAATGTTACACCCAAGCTAAAAGGGTCCATTGTCTGTCTGATAGTCTGTCCAGTTTTAGTGCCTGTCTGTCTGTCCTTTGCTTGCCTGGTATATGTCTCCTGCCTGTCCTTGGCCATGTCTGTTTGTCTTTCTGTTTGTCTGTCTGTCTGGTATGTTCTGGTATGTGTGTTCAATCACCAAGTTAGCCTGATACACTTGTAATAAGGATTTTTCACAACAAATCAACAGATCAACCCATTGTAGATAAAGACCCACTGGCTATCATCCTCTTTGAAATGGTTCTGAAGTTTTGTGCTGGCAATGCACCTCATTTTCCTATCAAGAAAGTATTACTGATGCTATGGAAGACAGTCCTGGTTAGTAATGTGCCTTTTTGTGTTTGCATTGTGTGTGTTTAATATAATACCTCAGTGGGCTACCTGTGCTATTTAACAATTAGTCTTCAAGTCCGAATGGTCTACGACTCAATAGCCCACGAGGCCGAAGGCCGAATGGGCTATTGACTCGTAGGCCATGAGGGCGAGAGGTCTAATTGTTTTAGTAAAAACCTACTAATCGGTCCAATAAAAGGATGCAAAAAGTTTTGGATTTTGCTTTAAATATATATTTTTTGGTTTTCAAAACCGGCACTTTTTGCTACTAGAGGTCTAACACTAATAGACCCCTAGTAGCTCAGCCAATCACAGGGCTCGATTGGTGATAGACCATTAGTAGGTTTTTTCTAATCTAATCTATCTTCATTACCTGGTCCACATGAAAACCACAAAATGAGTGAAGAAATATTTTCAGAGATAACAAAATTTCATCCTAGCTTTGCTTTTGATAATCTTTAGATGCATTTAGACTAAAATTTTGTCATGAAAATTTCTTACTTGTCAGACTTGCTTAGGTGGACTCAAAGAACTGGAAAGTCTCAAAAGACAGAAAAGAATTGAAGCCGGACTTCCTCCTTCCTATAATGAGCAATGCCCACCCCTTTCATTGAATGTTCTACATCAACGAATACCGATACCGCAGACCCCTCCCCCTACAGTGGAAAATGATGGCAGTGACAGTAGTGAAAGTGATAACACAGCAAAAAATGAGAAATTTAAAGAAGATATCTGGCCAAGGCCAACTCCTAAAGTTAGGTAAGTGAGAGAAGACATGTTATTGCTTCTGTAAGGTCTGTCTCTTTCTGTAAGTGGGTCGGTCTGTCCGTCCGTCTGTCCGTCCATCCGCCCGTCCATCCGCCTGTCTTGCCTGTTTGTCCTTCCGTGGGTCATTCTGGCTGTCCGTCCGTCAGTCTGTCTGTATGTTTGTCTGTCTGTTTGTCTGTCGGCTCTGTTCAAACAGTGTGCTACAAACCAATTAGAGAATGAGAAATTTCACGCCATATATGGAAGTCAATTTCGAGTCATGTCATCGACTTGTAAACAAAGTTTACCTAGTCCACCCGTGCTTCCTCTATGCATGATGGGATTGGAGGGGGTAAAGGTCTGGTAGGCTCAATTGTTTATAAAGTTTTTTTAGGGACGGCCAATCTAACTTTTCATTAAGGGGGGGGGGGGTACGAATTTTCGATGTGCTTGATTTTTTTAGTATCGAGCACACCGACACTTCGTACCCCCTTATCAAAAATCAAATGGTCTGTCCAACATAGGGACCCGATTTTATTGATTTAGGTGGTGGGTACCGGTAAATACCCCCCCCCCCCCCCCCTCAGAGACCTGTTGAAATTCTCGATAATGGGTGTCCGTAGTGACTATTTCTATCCACAAATACGTTGTGAAGCATACATGAAAACCTACAGTACATTCATTTCTCTGATTTGACTTTCAATTTTGGAGATCTTTGAAGACAAAATCCAGAATTTCGCTTCCAGGGGTGGTAGGTACCGGGTAACTCCACCCCTCCCCCTGAATGGCCTTATCCCTTAGTCCCGTACTCCTAAACCTGTCACCTGTCTATCATTAGCATGCGTGAATGTAATTCAAACATTTTCGTTTTTTGATACTCAGGTTACTCGACGTAGATAATTTCCTTGACAGCACAAGATCAAAGTTTGTCGGATTCCAATTACAAAGGTCAGCATAAAGAAATATGATTATGTACCACAGGTAGCCCAAGCTATGGTTTTGAATATATAGAGAGAGAATTTATGGCAGATCAAAAGTCCTCGTCGAAGTCTTTAGAGAGGAGATAAAATTTTCTAAAATCGCCTTAAAATGCAACCAAACCGTCAGGAAACCACAAAACATGCAATAAAACATTGATATACCGGTAAAGAAACAATAAAATATGAAATTTATTTTATTTTAAAGAAATTTTTTGATCTGCCATAAATTCTCTCTATATATATTCAAAACCATAGCTTGGGCTACCTGTGTATGTACTATGTAGCCAAGTATCTCTCTTTCTGTCTTTTCTTCTTTGGGCTTCCTGTGGAAGGGGAAGGGAGGCGCCCATCACTGATAGGAAACTACAGAAGAAGCAAGGGATGCCTGAGAGGAAGCTAAAGATTATGCATTAGTAATTATTCTTTCCAATTATCAATTACCGTTTGATACTATGTAGACATGACTTTCGCAATTTTCTTCGTCTCCGTATTTGCGCGAGCTGAATAAAGCACAGGCAGCCCAACCAGGATCGTGTGATCGCTGGACCTCTCGCTACTTTGACGTTCGCTTTTTTTTTCACTTGCTTCGCTCGTGACTGTGAGTCTCAGAGAGGTCGACTTGGAGCAAGTCTTTATGTTAGACCTTTTCGTTTCATTGTTTTATAAAGGGCTACACACTTAAGGTATACCTCAGTTCGGTCATCTTTTCCTTGGATAATTCTTGTAGGCCTGCACTTTCTTGAACAGTAATACCTTGAACCACTTTTACACAAAAAACTTGCCATTTGGAATGACATGACTATCGATATGAACAATGCCGCTGATCACCTGGCTGATCACCACCAATTTGCAACTTTCCGGTCAATTTCTTGAACATGCTTCGTACGATTTCTTCACCTGGTCTAAGACTATCATCTCATATTTTTTCCTTCACTGAAGCACAACATTGAAATATATAAGTAGTGCGTTAATATGTGGAACAAAAGTTCTTGCCATTAAATGTTTGCGCACACTTTTTTCTCGCTATGAACAAAAGTGGGAATTCATTCATTCAGACATTCATTCATTATTTCACCTTGCATAACATGGAGAGGAAACTTTCTCGCTAGTGCCTTACGTCTCTGGATACACTGTACTGGATTCGACTGCATGTCAGTACGTTTTTTCTCTACGTAATATTTAATAATAATAACGGTCTTTATTGATCTACTTAAAACAAACGTTTAAGCTTACATTTAACAGTGATGATAAAAGTAGGTAAAATTGACTAAAATATATGACTAAGAATAGGAGACATCTATTTACAGAACATTTCTTAAATCTAAAGAGTTTACTTCTCCCTCCTTCCATGCAATGTCACTTTCAATGAACATTTAGTGATTGCGTGACAAACAAGACAAAAGGTATCTCTAGAACGATTGGTACGTCTGTTCAAGACTACCTTATATGGCGCTACACGTTTGGCTGACCGTTTGCCAGATTAGATTACTAGAGGATATCGCCTACAGCTAGAACAGAGAAAAAACGATAGAAAAAAACGAATGAAGTCGAATCTTCAGTGCTCCGAAAATTCACGTTCGGGAAATAATTTTGGTTACTTTCAGTGTCCAGTAAAAAAATCAACGCGTTCCTTCATATTTGGGCTTCCTGTGTTTTCACTTCACAAAATACCGAAAATTTTTTTTTTAACTTTGTGGAACCACCCATTGGCACTCTTGCTGCTCCGTTTGCCATTATTGGCACCATATCCCTGGGCTTATTTTAGGGTATTATCTTAGGGTATTATTTTGGCTTTGCCCGGGATACTAGTCAAAAGTCCAATCTCCTGACCTGGCTACTGTGTTAGACTGGAAGCAATGAGGTGAAACGCATACCAAATTCGGCAATTTGTTCAAGCTAAATATTTTATTATTAGCAGCAACACGCTTCTAAAATACGATTTTTTCTATTGATGGTGAAGAAGGAGGATATGTTTTACTATAGGTAAAAGAATATAGTTAGATCTGTATAATTTCTATATTAAATGTTAATAAATAGAAATGAAGCGCAGTGCGAATTTGCATGTAACCCGTCACATTTATTAGCTAACATTAGCGCGTATTGTAAAATTGCACCTAAATAGCGATCTTTTACCACAAGATACGATTATCAGTAAGTATATATGCCACATAGCTATACAGTAGTCGAAGTAAATCAGTAAAGGAGATTCGAATACATTTGATTTTGATGATTTTCTTTCTCACGACTTTGTGTAACCATCTAGCGTATATTTCTAATACCACTTATATTTATTCAAAATAAGTTATGAAAACTGATCTATAAATCGTAAAATTTCCATAGAATATAAATTATACTTCATTCCAGACATTTTTGTGTAGATTTGATGCTGATCGACCTTAATGATCGGGAACAGTGTACAATTGAAGTTTTATGTTTATAGATTCGACTCGTACAAAACATACAATAAATTTTTGTCAACATTTCGTATTTAGGGTATTTCTTCTAGTTACAAAGCCTTGATTTCTATATTACTTTAGGATGCATTTGTCGTTTAATTGATTGATATAATGCTACCAAATCCACTAGTCTAGCTCTAAAAGTAAACGTATAATTGTAGTTGGAAGTTTGCTGACTTATTTTCGACAAACGAAATCTCATTTGCATATGTTATAGTTTTGTGCAAAAAAATGTAAGGGACTGTTAAGGCTATTTTTCAGAAGAGCAAAGAATATTTTACAAAACTGTAAGTCCACGATATCTTATCTATGGTAAACAAGTTCTTTGCTGCTTTTTTGAAAGAAATCGGGATGTTTTGTCTCTAGAAATCAAAGTTTTTTTTATCGGATGTGTGCTTACTCCTGTTTTTTTAATTCAAAAAGGTTACTTTAGATTTTTTGTTGCTGCTTCATAAGGGCTTGAAATTTTGTGAATATTGAATAGCAACTACATGACTCGATAACTTGTTAATAAGAAACAAGCATTAGGATAAGAATAGCGCGTGAAATATTTAGAAGGTATGGATTTAAAAAGTGATAATTTTTCTCGACAAATAACTAAGGTTACTACACCAAAGGAAATGTTCTCATATATGCTCTCAAGGCTTGAGTCCTTTCCAGCACACCAGTTTAGAGCCAACTGGCAGCGTTTACAGTATGACACCTTGAGAGAAAATTTACCACCTGGTCACATCATAGCCGTGCACGATTTCTCTGAAAACTATCGATGCGCCTTATTTGAGGAGCCTCAAGCAACGTATTTTGATCGAGAGGAAGTTACTATACACGTAACAATTATACACCGACACAGGACTGAGACAGAAGAAGCAGAGGAAGAAGCTTCTGATGAGGATCAACCTGGTTTTTTTGAGAAAGCTAACGCTAAGGGGCCCCAAGATGCTGCTGGCGGATTGGTAAAGAGAAAAGCGGATTCGGCAACTATGCTCTCACGTTCCATAGTCATCCAAAGTGCAAGAGATCTGTTCAATTTTACTGCAAGTAATCTGTCTAAACCATCAGCTAGGTCGCATTTCAAGAGAAGAGTGTTTAGATACATAGAGTCTGCTCCCAAACTTACGTCTCGACGATTTAGGCGAGTTATCGGTATTAGGAAAATACACCAGGTTCAGTAGGGCGAAACCCCAAAAAGTGTAAGTACCAGGGAACTCTCATGCTATTTGATTAAAGTAACGAGCTCTGGCTGCTACAAGGCCAGGAAGGATATAACTAATCCATGGAGCGGAATCATGTTTCCTCGTGGGAGTCAAGTCATTCGTGGATTCTACTACGACAGAATTGGTAGTGGATGCAGGCACACATTCCAACTTAACACCTCAAAGGCAACTGTTTGTCCCAGCAGCGCAATAATGTACTTGTTAGCAGTATCAGCGTCAAACCCACTCGAGCTGACTGACGAAGAGCATATCGAAATCCTTTCAAATTAGATTTTACATTGTGAACTAGATATATAACTATGTAAAGAGGCTAAAGCAATGACGTCAATATATTGTCTATAGCAGGCGCTACACGTTTTACTATAAGTCGATCGCGATTTTACTGAGTAGTTTGTATGTTTGCTTATTACAGAAAGATTATGCGATCTGTGAACATATGAAATTCATTTGTGATAAATATCTTATAAGTATTTCATGTTTAAATAGTAAATTTCACCGTCTGAAAAGAATAGCACGCTGAGTAATTACCAGGCCCCACGCGGTTATTATTAATTATAGCTATTTATAATTCAAATTGCTTATCACATAAACAACAAAAGTTGTAATTATGTTGTTTCGTATCGATATCTATCATTTTATGACATAAATAGTACACATTTCATATTATCAAAAAAATCTTCCTTGTGACGCTATTGGGTGTCACCTCATTGCTTCCAGTCGTTAGGGGTCAGTCTGTCAACAAGTGGATTATATTCAATCAATTTTAATCGTAATCTGCCAATGTGTTTTTCAGTAAAAGGTCAGGCACAATGCACTCACAAGTATATTTTGTACTAGACTATTATTCTCGATAGGACTTCTAGCTTTTTGTCTAACTCATTACAACAAACATTGACCTTAGATCCCGAGATTTACCGCAAATGAAGTAGTTACTTCAACCTGTCACGCTTTTCGCGTCGGTCAGAAGTAGGGAGGTTTGAAAACGGGGCTGTAGGAAGATAAGTTATTTGGAGTCGGACTGCGTGCAGGGGTGGGGAGGTACGGAAAGGGTGTGTAGTGGGATCAGTGTCTGAGGCCATTTCCCTCCATCCCTGGTGAAGTTCCCTCTTTCATAGATCCATAGATAGGTTGTGTTGTCGTGTGATGGCTTTTCGCTTAAGAAAAAAGGAAAGAAAGAAAAAGCTCAAAGACGCGAGCCGCAACCCGTCTTCTACAATAAGTACATCACTTAATAATCAAAATCTAGGGAATGATGTAACTTTGTAGTCTTTGACATAACACATCTTACGCCCTTACAATGGATCCGCGCACAAAAGAGTTCCTGCTGATTTTCATCCTGGCTTATTTAGATTCTGCGATCTCCAATTTCAGTTAACCCAGACCTCGGTACAGTCGATATCTGATGCACGATGCCAAGAGTTAAGCATAATCCTTCAAGTTGAATCCCTGATCAAAAACGAGTCATTTTTTGTCATATTTAGTACAAACAACTCCTCATCTTTAATTTTCTCAGGGTCTTCTTCGTGTTTATTTTCACTTAAGCTGTCATCAAAACTTGTCATTTTTGAACGCGCAAGGCTGGTAGTTATCTCCTGTGGGTTACGATAGTTGGGGAATTTGCTAGTGACGGTATAGAATTCCGGTCAAGCCTAATTTTGATGAAATCTACAGGTGTCTATTAAGAGACACAAGAGAAGACATTGTATAAAGTTCTTGGTTATAATTATACACCTTAAATCTTTCGTCATAAAAGGTCATACCACCTAATTGCCAAGTCAACAACTCCGAGACAATAGACCAGAAAACTCTTTTATTACATCAAACTCCAAGAGCCAGCTCTTCTTTCTTGGCTGTCCGTCCGATTTGAAGGTTTCTTTTGACGTCGGTTCGCGAGGGTCTTTCAAAGTCACCCACTTTTCAAGTTATTCATTGCGTGGACAGATAGATAAGCTTTTTTAAATCTCGGCCCCACAGGATTGTGTTTCCTAGAGCTTTGATTTTCCGTTCACGTATCGAGATTCAGCATGAACCCCGGTGATTGGGTGCTGAACAATTCTATCAAATCCCCGATCCTGGCTCGAATCTGTCATACTAGTGACTTTTATCTAAAATCCTCCTTTTAATCTAATACGCCTGCAATGTAGCTATCAAGATTTCTTTTCCATTACTCCAATCTTGAATTGTGGTAATAAACCGCGAAGTTTAGATCATGAGGACGCGGATTCTTCACAAGTCTAGGTCATTTCCTGTCCGTTGGAGAAGAATAAAAACACACACACATCTATTCTGAGTCTCTTTATTCATTATTAAATTCCTTGGAACTTTGGCCCGTCTGAACTAAAACACTCTTCAGTATATTCAACAAATGTTGTTTGCTTTTGCTGTGGCCTCTTATCTCTGTCGATGGTCAACTATTTAGTCTAATAAGGGTTGTTAATCCGACATACCTTCACAACCTGTTGCTTACTGTGGTTCAATGACATGGCACACAACCAAAAACATAATTCTGCCGTCATCTACGGACAGTAGACTTTGAGGAACTCGAAGTCAATTTAATTGTAAACTTTCTGCTGTCAAAAAATATTCTAAGGGTTTTTGAATAGCTGCGGCTTGGCGGCGCTTCTATAAAAAGCTTAAGGATGATGTTAATTAACTCTTCAAGCGCAATCGATCAAGAATTCATTCTTTTTAAGATTGTTCGGCTTTGGGACAATTTTTCCCAAATTGTGAAGTCTAATCTTCCGAGGCACCGATAAAAAAAAACTAAAATCCTTCGAGATCTTTCTTGGTCGCAGTTAGGATTAGAGGGAAAAATTATTTTCTAATGACACCTTGCAAATGTGTAAAAATTGTTCCCAGAGCTTAAAGTTTGGTAAATATAGTTTGTGATGCTGTATTTAGTTGTGTGAAATCGAGAGGCAACCAGAATCTTCATGTTTCACCAATAAAGACATTCTGGAGAAAGATTTGGCACATCTCGAACAAGAATACTTTTTGACCTCAGCATGTGTCTGCATATGAGCACGCAGGTTGGAGCGATCCGCAAAAGCTCGCTTACAAATCGAGCACTGGTAGGGTTTTTCGCCTGTATGAGTTCTAATATGTCCTTGAAGCAACCAGGGACGACTGAAGGCTTTGCCACAGATTTTACACTTACACGGCAGTGTATGGGTGCGAATATGCATTTTTAAGGCCCCGAGTGACACATAGATCTTATCACAGTGCTTACAGGTGAACGTTTTCTTGTGATGCGTGTTGCAGTGGAATTGTTGGTGCTTCGCGAGTCCAAGAAGCGTTGAGTAACATTTACTACACTGATGGCATTGGTGTTTTGGACGTTTGTCCGAGCTTGGTGAAGATTGTGGATCAGAATCGGCTTCTCCAACTAAGCCAATGTCAACTTGGTCAGAGGAGTGCTCAAATTTCACTCGAGTCTCGGTCATGGATGAGTGTTCTTTAGAACCAGGAACGCTTGTTACTTCAGCAGGGTAAATACAAGGCGTTCCTAAACCATTCCAGTATTTGATCTTCGAGTCTTGCTTGGGTTTTGAATCGAAATGATCGAGAGAAGTGCGCGATGAAACAGCCTGCGTCTTGTCCGTGCAACCTAGAGAATCAACCGAGAGAGGATGATCATCAAATTGCACGAAATGCAAATGCGTTATAACTAAATCTTCCGCGATAGAACACGAAACTCATTCCACTACTTCTACTAATGCAATACTCGCAAGTTCTCGTAGTTTTGAGCTTAAAAAAGCCGTCAATTTGAAGAGAAAACGAGCAAGAATAAAGAAGAAATGATCAGTCTTGATTACACTTGTTACCCGCTGTGCTCAAACAACAAGTGCACCATATCTTCTATACTCGAATGATTTGTTTGCAAACTTACCAAATCCTCGGTGAGTCAGTCCAGGCATATTTCGACTCGAAGTCCCTTTCTTTTCATAAATTTTCTTCACAAGGAAAGACCTCGGCATTTTTATTTTGTCGTGTCTGTCGACTGTCGATCGATTCAAGTCAACTTGTTGGATTGTCTTCGATCTGTGGTCTATCGCCTTGCATTCCTACACCTTATGCTGATGCCCTGTCAGTTAGAGCCCTTTTAGTGACGTCATCGATCTATCTTATAACCTCTATTGTTACAGCATCTTGGTGTGACAAAGGATTTTACCAACTGATCTAAGAATCTCGCACTTCACATGATAGATCCATGCTGTTTTCTTGTAATAGGGCTAATCATTTTTATCGATTCACGGACACTTTTAAATCTATCACTAAGCTTATCAACTGTGTGGTATTCACACTATATACCCACTGCGCTCCACTGCGATTCTCAGAGATTCCTTTTCCTGTTTTGGTATACATTGCAGGCGTTTCTAAACTGATTGGGTTTGTAATTTCCTTGAGGAAAATAACAGGTGACAACCGGAAAGGGAAGCTTACTAAACCTGCGTCTTCTTAGAGATTTTTTTTCTGGCAAGTTATGTCAATATTAGTTTCATGATGGCAATCTATATGATGAACCGGGCTTTATGTAGAGAACATTCTAGAATTCCAACTGTATCATTTATTGTTAGGTTCACAAAGGATCGTATTGTAGCAATCCTGTTACATCTTTTCTCACCTTATGCTATCTCTTGTTCATTTAAAGTCTAATCAGACTTCGAATCAATGCAAGTCTTTCTTTATTCCTTATCTGGACTGAAAAGTTTACTAAAGTCATGTGAGATTTATTGAAGTAAAGCAAATCAGTGAGAATATAGTACATAATGAAGAAAGAATCGTGGATACCTTGGATTAGCAAGAAAGGCATTCATTTGACCTCCAACAACTGGATGCCTTCCAAGACAACAAGAGAGGAGTCAGTGAAGGCCAAGTCTGGTCTAGAGCATAACACTCGAGATGAAGATAGATCTACTTTTAGTATGATAAATCCAATATTCCTTAGGGCTCAGAAACATGCCTCTGGCATTTGGGCGACTTGATGGTTCATTTAAAGTAATAATTGCATTGGCGGATGCATGTGGTAATAATATCAAACGTTTCACTGATAGCATTAGTGCTATACCTGCATGTATTCCTTCGACTTTTTGCTCTCAAATCAATCTAAAAAATTAGACCTATCAGATTGGTTGAAAAAAGCTGTTGCCTCTTGGACCGAATTTCCCTGAAAGTGTATTATGTCTTAGGAGTATATACATATTGAAGCTATTAAAGTACTAAATAAAGTCTCACTGACACAAATTGTCGTGAAGTTTTTAATCATTACTTGAGAAGATTCCGCGACAAGTCATCACCTTGTGTACCAAGACTTAGATGCCTTTTTTTTTACACCATAGACTGAAATCCCAGCCATCTTTAAATACTGATTTCAGTAATAATATCGACAACTCTTTCCATAGTCTACGAGCCTCAATCCTATTTTTATCACCACATATGGAAAGAGCTTCATTATTCCATCGGCTTCATAAGATGAAGGATTACAGTCTTAATGCTTCGAAGTATTCTAGGTGTTTGGATACAAACTGAAAGGGGTCGATTCACTCGCTATTTTGGGGACCGATAGACTTGATGGTGCTATTTCTTGGTATTTTTTTAGAAACGATATTTTTCTTTTTCGATATTATCCGGAAAAGAAACACTCGTATGTCATGTTTTCCTAGAAATACCGATAAACCATTATCATTGATGAACTCGTTAGCATAAGTGATTGTGTACTCAAAGAAAGCCTCTGAATTCTAATCACGTCAATCAGCCAAACCAAACACGGTACTCGCATAAGCAAATATTTATAGTCCTGCAATCGTGGCAGGCATCCTTGGTAAGGAAACGCCCACCATTCAGAAGGACTTCTTTTAGCATCTCCTTGGTAGCCCTTGCTGAAGCGGTTAGACTTATGTGATGTCTATAATTAGCAACAATCACTGTTTGAAATGGCCATCGAAAATCGCTGTTCTGTCCACATACGGAAGTTCAATCGAGATACCGTTCGACCACAGCAGGCCGAACATGGATAGGAACGACCACAAAACCTCAACCACAGAGACGAATTTTAGATTTTTGGAAACCCTTGTATACCATTTTAGGAAGTAACTAGTCTTTGATGCGGAACCCTGTACAAGTATGTTTTCTTTACTAAGCAGTAATTTCTGAAATTTGAAAAAAAAATTAAAAATAAATAAAGAATATTATAACAAAAAAAAAAACTTCAAATTTTATCGATAACCTGAACCAACCTCTTGGCTGATCACAGTATTACAAAGGCATGGCTAACGCACAGATCGAATAGGAATTTAGCGTGTTAGCTTTTGCGGAGGGAGGAAAACCGGAGAACCCGGAGAGAAAACCTTAAACCAAGGGAGAGACCAGGCTCAGATTTCCAGCTGTTGGGGTTTCGTAAGCGCCTGTGAAAAGAGTTACTGTAAAGTTACTGAATCACGCGCGCAAAGAAAGTTTTCCTCTAACCGGGCTCCCGACTTGAGCAAAGTTCGGTTGGCAAATATCATGCTGCACAAAATACACTTTGTCTGGCCTTCCCCTGGATTTACTTTTCATTTTATTCCACAAAAGCCGGCTGACTAATGCAGAAAGCGAGAACAACAACCTGTTGCACTTGACATGATTTTTGTGGTGCAGTCGGTTTACCCTACCATAACACCAGAGTATCATGTAGCTATTTGGTGTATTGACTGTCCTGTTGTGTTCCAAGAGCCGTTATCATCGAGGTCAGGACTATCGTCTTTCTAGATTCCTTTACAATCGAAGAGCATCTTGGGGTAGGGTGGGTGGGGTAGTATGGTGCTAAGTTTTTGGTGACTTTCACATCTACCAGGGAGGGAAGGGTGGGGGCTAAAAGGTACAATGATGGACATCAACTGGGTATCGCACAGACAACAAAACTTTTGATTCTTGTTATCAAAATAGACTTCGTTCAAACCAAATTTATCCTGTCTGTCTAGCAATCCTATTTAGACCTGAGACGAGCTTGACTAATAAATAGATATAAAACAAATTCAAATCATTAAATTCTCGCTTGCTAGGCCATGCAGACGCCTGTTTCAGAGGAACATCGCGGTGGTTAAGTCTCCACCTCCGATTGACCATCTCCCTTGACGGTATCTCATATTGTCCTTTATCATTTCCTCTATTTTTAGCTTCTTTATACAAGTTTATCCTTTGACCCCCAGACTCCACTCATATTAAGGATATCCAATAGTCTCGCACCTTAAATGGTTATAAGGAAAAGACTCGTGTAAAGAGATCACGGTGAGTTGCGCATGTGTTAAGATATTCTTGGAAAAACAGGATTCCATAACTTTCACGTGCCTCAGTCTCCACAAGATTGTTTTATTTCCTATCAAGCGAAAGATAGCTGGACTCCATGAGTCTTATCTTCCTAGTTTTGGTTATTAGTTATGGGATTTGTTTTCGATAGGGTTTCCAATGACGTCATTGGTGCCTTTTTTGGAGATAAAACCCAGGCATCAATCATGAAGCGTTGTTGAGTTGAGACTAAAATTGAAGTTATGAAGTGATTAAATCTCGAAGAGAGAACAACAAGATGATTATAAGCATGATAAAATGGCCGTATGCTGGTGTTCAGGGCATTGCGGATACATGACCTATTCTCTATACAATACCATAGCTGACCTCAATTAACTACAATAAGTAGTGTTTTGATAAAATTGGATATGGCTGTCTACGAAACACTAATAATGCGCATTGTTTTTACGATCATATTTTACGGGTATTAAAGTTCGATGTGGCATTGTCTTTCATGTCGGCAGCGCTCGGCTATCAATCTTCACATTATAAAGGATTCTAGTTTCCTCAGTTTGCCTCAATGATCGGCTGTGCAGGGGAATAAAAATTGATGTAGTGGTGCGCTCTCGGTTATTGCCTCGTCTAGGTTATTGCCTCGGCTAGGATTATCCCAGCGATATTTGTACCACTTGCTTGGGGTCTCAGATTATATACCCATTAATACAAACACATGCCAAAAAAGGGCGTATGATATTTTGTTTGTCAAATGTGAACTTTCCATGGTGATCTATCTTCCCATTCTCAGGTGTTAACTGAAGGTCTTTTGATAAGCTGCTTCGTCTGGGGCAGGGTTTGTTTGCTGCCCTCGAGGGCTGGCTTAACTTCTAACTGTAAACCAAACAAATACTCCAGCAAATAAGCATGATAACCCGCGAGGCTATAATGAGGAAAAGACTATTGGGGAAAACACGATAAGAAGCGACGCGGCTTCTCGTTCACAAGAAAGAATTAGTGGACACACCCACGATACAGCATGCGGTACGGGACCCTGATAACTAAACGTCTAGTGCCGAGGGAGATAGAATATCAGAACATCAATATAATTAAGTGCATTCAAGTTTTCATCCTCTACTTTATCTCGCAGTAGGCTCAGAGAAAAAGTGATTAAACGAGCCATCAAGAAGATCTTATTTCTAGCCAGCCGTGCACACGCAGTGCAAGTTTTTCTGTTTTTGCTTCGTCTTCAATTTATAATAGGTTATGATTTATGCCTCGTAGAGGCATGTTCTTATTGGAAAGAAAGCTCAAAACTGATTAAATTTATCTTTGGTACGCAGACATCCTCTGTGTAAAATAAAGTTCACTGAGTTCAGTTTAATTTAGAAATAAATAAGTTATTCTGTCGACTTTATTCAGTTGAAAAAGGTTTAGACACTTGCGCTGCTGGTTGTCTGTTTGTTAATGCGTCTGGTCCTGCGCTACCCGGCGGACCAGGAGCCAAACAAATGAAGATTGGTAATATCAGTAGATTCTCTCAACAAAGCGATTTTCATGCAGGACCTGAATATGAGCTCTTGAGTCAGCATCATCTGCCGTTTGATAATGATATATAACTACTATATCTGCACGCACGTCCGTTTCCTATACTCAATGATATATTATATTCTAACTTTCTGTCCTGGAATGCTAAGTTTTTTACAGTAATACAATTATGAATTGGTCTTAAGGTGAGCTGCGGTGTTTTTTCAAGTCGCCGTCGACTTCCTCGACACTTGGCACAAAACAAGTGCATGGCGAGTCTGTAATCCTTTGCTGGAGTGGAATTGATACCAGACTAGTGACCTCTGAAGAACCTTCTTTGGTAGATCCTGTCCTGGTGCTTATCTCATCAGACATTAACTTCACCTTAGGCACGTTCTTACTCAACACTTCTACATTGTTTTTTACGTTTTCCTTCGTCTTATCCAAGCATCTGTGATCACAGAATTGAACGTGATTCATTGTAGATACTTTATCCCTTGTTTAAAGTTATTTTTCAGGGTTAAAAAGGTTTTCTTGATGAGATTTAAGTCTGCGTGTATGTAATCATTTGCTCCCCCTTCAGGACACCAGTGTAGGCCATCAGTAAACTCGATTTAGGTTATTAAGCACATTTGTTATATTACGTAATGAGATTATTTCTCATGGCTTATTTACTTGAGGGGATAGTCTTGCATTGAGTACTTTACTGATTACAGTCATCTGCTGCTTTGTTAAGGTCGGCCAGGAATTTCTCCGGGATTTTTAAAAAACGATGCCATATTTCTAACCTTCAGATTGTATTATGGGGACCAGACACACCAAGGGATACCCTGTGAAATGCGGACATAATAGTAAGAGAAACCCTGTATGATGCGGAGAGCTCGACAGTAGGAGTGTGGACACGTATATATCTTGATAAGTGATCACGCTTCATGCATGTTAAAATAGGACCACTTCTCTCTTCTGGTTCAGAAATAAAACGTATACCACAGGAAGCCCAACATATACCACATGAGTCGAAATACTTGATAAGTCTTCTCATGGCGATTGATATTATGATGTGTAACCAATCAGTGTTCTTTGACATTCATTTGTTTGTTTTTTAGTGATCGATCCACCATTGCTGGTCTGCCCCAGCCAATCCATGAGGGTCTCCATGTTCTTAAAAAGGTAAAAATCATGACCAGGGTGCATTCACTACAAATCGTCTTTCCAAGCCGACGGGAAACTGTATGAACTAACACCAATTTTAAGCGCTTTGGACATTTAGTGGAATTAAGGCGCTATATAAATATAATTAAATTAAATTAAATTTACGATGTTGCACAAATACAACACTTCCCACGAGAACGAATGTTTCCCCCTCCCCTTTTCTCCCTTATCCTCCCCCCCCCCCCCCACTCCGTTGCCCTTCCCCACTCCCCTCCCCTGGAGAGCCTGTTCGCAAGCTATTGGTTGATGTAAACAAAGCCCTTGGTGCGGTTACTAACAACGCAAACATTAACATAGGGACATAACACATGCACAGACAGTCTTTATCGTTTAGTTAACCCTTAAGCTCAGACACACGAGGCCAAAATTTGAAATCGCACGTTGCCTGCGACATCGCATAAAGTACAAACGAGTTCTACTTTTGCGACTTCGCGCGCTACGAACCTAATCGTGTAAACACAACGTCGCACGGGAGGTCACACGGTGCGATCTAGTTTTTGCGACGTCGCATAAAAAATCGCATCGTGTGTCCGCACCTTTGATGTTTGCCAAGAACAAAACATTCAGTGACCCTATTATATATGTCCTTGCGCATATCGTTATGGATGCATCGCTAGTGAAAGGGTTTCGTCTCAAGTCGATCGCTTTTCAGTTAACGATCAGATTGGTCTTGGCACATAAATAGTTTATCGTTTCACTTGGCTCCACGCACATTAACCTCTAAATTCCAACACTTTCTTGGAACGGTGGGTCAAGAGGGCTTATTGGTTGCACCACGTTTCAGTGTAAAGTACTCCATTCGTTATTCTTTTTATTTTTGTTTTCTTTAGCATCTTTATACGTCGCTTTCTGAGTTGCAAGTCAAAGAGGAAGACGAAGCAGAGGACAGACCCTTTACCAAGGTATCGTATTCAATGAATCAGTCTTGAATCAGTCTAGGAAATCTTGATCTAGTTAAAAACACACGTGTCGAGACATGCGTCTCAGATGTTAGTGGTGAGGATTTGAAAAGAAGAAACAGAGGTGCGCGTGCAAGGAATAAAATATCTCATATAACGTCTCTTGTTTTATAGAGATCAAAGAAGTGCTCCAACGATGCTACAGAACAAATGTACCTCGCAATGCTTCCAAACCTTCCCCAGTACATGGTTAGTATATAGTATCTTAACTAACTAAATAAATGAGAGGTGCTCTGACTAAAATGTCAAAGCAAAACGTGACTGCGTGCAGTATAAAACAAAAGCGCGCGAAAAATAAAGAAGCGGTTTCATGATGTGCAAGAAAGACGAGGTAAAATTGCGCAAATGACTGGGTTGCCTGATTGAAGAAGGAATAAAGAAAGTTGTGGTGCGAGGTGAAGCAGAAGGTGCAAGTGGGTAAAAACCTGCGCGATTTATGCGAGACCGTAGCAAGGCTATTGCAAACCGTAAAACAAAAGCCCATGCATGTTTGAACGGCCTTCGTAAATAATGAACAATTATAAACTGAAATAACTGTCTCCAATAGACCATTTTCGAGATGCACGAGCGCTTTCAAAAATACCGCAGGCGCAAACATAGAAAAGAGGCATTTTCGGGCAGTGCCAATAGCGCGCGTTATCTTGCCCGAAAATGCTTATTTTTCATGTCTGCGCCTGCGATATTTTTGAAAGCGCTCGCGCATCTCGAAAATGGTCTATTGGTTGGGTGCGCGTGTATTATGAGAAAACACAGCAAACGCGCGCACTTTCTATATTTCCACCAATAGCACCACCATGTCAGTGACTACATCTAAGAGAATTGGTTATGTGTATTGTAGTATGCAGTAAAAGGCGTCAGTTACAAGACTGTTCAAATGACCCTTGTGTGATTTTCTTTCAGATCGCTCTGTTAAAGATTCTTTTAGCCGCTGCACCTACAGCTAAAGCCAAAACTGAATCCATCAATATTCTAGCAGATGTCTTACCAGAAGATATGCCGTAAGTAGGAACAATGGAAGAAACACGTGTTTTTCAGGCAACAAACTTTGATATGAGTTCATCTCTTTTTTCTTTTGTTTTGTAGATCAACTGTTCTTCATTCCATGCGCCTTGGAATCGACGTCAATCGACATAAGGTTTGTACTTGTTTAGATTTTCGCCTTTCGTCTCCGTATACACGCATCAAGAGTTCCGCGCTACTGCTTTAAGCGCATACTCAGGGGATTAAAAAGTGGGATAATATTTTGTAAAATATGCTATATTTTAGTTGTAACTTTCTTGTCAAGCACAATTTTCACTAAATTTTCAAGATCGCGTACCGTTGCAAAAAAATTGCATACTTTACAAAATATTATCCCACTTTTTAATCCCCTAAGCATGCGCTTAGAGCAGTAGCGCGGAACTCTTGATGCGTGTATTAGTTTACGCGCGCTGAATAAAGCTATTGTAAAATATGCTATATTTTAGTTGTAACTTTCTTGTCAAGCACAATTTTCACTAAATTTTCAAGATCGCGTACCGTTGCAAAAAAATTGCATACTTTACAAAATATTATCCCACTTTTTAATCCCCTAAGCATGCGCTTAGAGCATGCGCTTGTGCGCTAGTTGATGTTGTCTTTCCCTTTTTTGTTGACCAGGAAATTATCGTCAAAGCTGTTTCTGGTCTTCTCTTCGTTTTACTTAAGCATTTCAAACTAAACCATGTGTACCAGGTTAGTTATTTCATATTTGTTTCTTTTCCCCCTCGAAGACCTACGACTTTCATATCTTATCCATACCCTGCATGAAACAACCTCTGGGCTTGATGGATGCGCTTATTAGACGTGTCTGATAGACCTACGTGGTAGGCCTTCTTGATGGACGTGCTTATCAGACTTGTTTGATAGACCTGCTTGATGGACGCACTTATTAGACGTGTTTGATAGACCTAAGTGGTAGACCTGCTTGATGGACGCGCTTATCAGACTTGTTTGATAGACCTGCTTGATGGACGCACTTATTAGACGTCTTTGATAGACCTAAGTGGTAGACCTGCTTGATGGACGCGCTTATCAGACTTGTTTGATAGACCTGCTTGATGGACGCACTTATTAGACGTGTTTGATAGACCTAAGTGGTAGACCTGCTTGATGGACGCGCTTATTAGACTTGTTTGAAGACCTGCTTGATGGACGCGCTTATTTGACTTGTTTGATAGACCTACGTGGTGGACCTGCTTGATGGACGCGCTTATTTGACTTGTTTGATAGACCTACGTGGTGGACCTGCTTGATGGACGCGCTTATAAGACATGTTTGATATTGATTTGTCTTTTAAAACTTTCTTTCACTTTCAGTTTGAATTCATGGCACAACACTTAGTGTTCGCCAACTGTATCCCTCTCATACTCAAAATCCTTAATCAAAACATATTGGCATTCATAACAGCAAAGAACACGTGAGTATCATAGAAAGGGCAATCTGTCCATAATAATTCTTCGGGCGGTCACCGGTACGCAACACCTTTTTACTTATCGTCCTAGTTTTACGAGGTTAGCACCAGTGGCTAACAAACAAGTTTATTTTTGCGGAGGGAGGAAAACTGGAGAAAAACCCTTGAAGCGAAAGAGAGAACCACTGAACAACAAGTCTACTCGCATATAATGATGATGATCGAACTCACGACCACGGCGGTCACTGCATGAGAGGCAGCGCATTAACAGCGCACACCTCCCGTGCTACCTAACTTAGGTTGATCTCCAAATCACCGGCATTCTGAATATTTCTCTTCATTTCTCTTAGTATTCCGCAGTTAGACTTCCCATGTTGTGTTCTGGGACCACCATCGGAACTAACAGCTGAAAGTCTGGTAAGAAATGTTTTTGTATCATCACAGGTAACCGGTCTAGGGCATCAAGTGGGAGAGGTTGGATCTTCTCCTTTCCTCTTGCACCCTGGATCCCTCCCAACAATTCGGAGACACTCGCGGAACAAAAACTGCACCATATTGTTAAAATTCACCATGCATTTTATTCTGGTTTATTCTCAAAGGAGAGTGCTGATATAGAGGGATGTTGCTGGCGCAACTTGTTTTCTTGTATCAATCTCCTTCGAATTCTGCAGAAGTTGACCAAGTGGAAGCACTCCAGGACCATGGTATGACTGACCAGCATAGGTCTGCGTTGAAATTTGATTTTTTTTCTTTTTGGTAGTGAGTTAGTGATGTTGACAGATTAGTTGTAGCAGCTCTCATAGCAGCTTTTAATTACGCAAATTCAGCAGTTTCAAGCTGCACGCTGATTTTTTTTTTGCTTCCGTCAATTAAAAGTAATTGTTCGATACCTTTTAACAAATTTGAATGGCGGCAGTGAAAAACCAAATTCCAACGGGCAACTCTCAATTACAGAGTTCTGGTCATATTGAAAATTGCAGTAATATCTACTCTAAGACACATCAGTTTACTGTGGCAAAGACGTTAACCATGACACGGGACAAGCCTCTACATTTCTACGTGTTTGACATGTCCCTGGTCCGTTTCCATGAAAACGTCTTAACCTAATGCATGGTGCATAATCAATGTCCTTTGGGTGAGGGGGCCACGCGTCTTATCCTGTTTCATAGTTTTGTCACCAAGAGATCTATCATTCATTCATTCATTCTGGTCTTATTTTCTATAGATGCTGGTAGTCTTCAAGTCTGCCCCAATCCTGAAGAGAGCCTTGAAGGCTAAACACGAGATGCTCCAGCTTTACGTGCTAAAAGTGGGTAAACTTAGAAATCGATCTATGAGATACCTGTGGCTTTGATTAACCCAGAGGTTGTTTCAGGGTTCAATAAAATTGAAACGAAAAATCTCGACTCCCGGCACGGTCACGGAGCGGAATTAAGGTTTAATAATAAGAGTGCGCAAGATTACTGCTCGCACATTTATGGTGCTTGGACGCGTCACTGTCACGATCAAGTAGTCTAAAGGCACGATACGTGCGCGTGCCAAAGTCACACGATATCTGCTCTATAAAGATCGGAAATTGTCCACTCTACCTCATGACCATACCTGTCATGACTGTGCCATGACTGTGCCGTAATCAGACATTGGGTAAGCAATGACCTTGCGCACCGTGGTTGACTCAAAGGAAGGATGTCTCAATTCTTATCTTATCCCATACCATTTGAAGTGCACTGACCCACTCGACAGCGTTGACTGAGAATTTTTTTTCCTTTCCTTTTTAGCTTTTGAAGGCACAGACCAAGTACTTGGGTCGGAACTGGCGCAAGAGCAACATGAAAACAATATCGGCTATCTACACCAAAGTGCGTCATAGACTGAATGATGACTGGGCTTTTGGAAATGGTAAGGTCATTTGCTTTTACCACATTTTAGATGAGGTTATTTGTTAATGTGAACTTTAGTGGCGGATCCAGGTTTTTAAAGTGGGAGGTTCCATAAACGCTGTTTCCTGCATATTTCTTGGATTTTAAGGACAAATCATATTTTTAATCAATTCCGTTCTACTGAACGTGATCGGCTTCACAAAGGGGAATTCCATGGGACTCATGGAACCACCTAGGATCTGCTATGGCTGAACTTGGCACACCTGTGAGCAGTTATCATGCTGGTGCTCTGTACAACGTTTAGAATGGACACTATTCACTGCAAATCACTACTGACAACAGTTCTGGAATTTATCAGATCAGACTTTCTCTTCCCAATGTTCTAATGGAAACTTTTACTTTGCACTGCATGCTGCTCTTCATACTGATGTTACTCAAAACATCTTAGTTCCAGTGGGTGGCTATCTGGTATTGAAGGTGTTCCTGGTTGGGTCCCTTCAGGGATGGGCCAGCTACTTCTGAAACGGGTCTATTCCCTAAAAATAATTTCCAATTCTATTTCTTTAAAGATGTAGATGCCAGACCCTGGGATTTCCAAGCTGAAGAATGTTCCCTTAGAGCAGCTGTCGACAGATTCAACAATCGTCACTATGGACAAGAATTCCACGAGAACCCTGCCGAGGACGATGACTTCAAACCTGTGGATAATGATATTCTAAGTGTTCTTGGACAGAAAATCGATCTGGGTGATGACTTTAAAAATAACTATGAAAGATGGCTGGAAAGGGAGGTGTTCTCGGTGGATATTGATTGGGATCAGTTGTGTACCTGTAAAAATTAACAAAATCTAGATTATGTATATAGTGTTTCTGATCCAGTAGGTTCAATACCAGGAATTAACATTGGTAGATATTGAAATGCCATAACATGCTCATTTTCATCTTACAAGGTTCAAAATATCCATTCTATTTGACTAACAATAATTTTATTATCCAGGTGTCCAGTGCACACACAAACTGACCAATCACAGCGCACTTTGGTGCTTAGCCAAGCGGTCTTCAAATCCTCTTCCAAATATGAAAATATGTTTTCAAAAATTTATAGGAAAAAGTTGAATTATATGTGATGTATAAAAAATTCAAGTAATCCTTTGCCATCCATCTCCTCGAATTCCACGAGATTTATGACTTTTTGAGCCAGGGCCACTTGAATTACAACTGCAATCCTTTTCATGCTTAGTTTTACGTACAGCTGGATATAATGTATTTAACATCAAGGCCCTCAGTCATTCACTCAGTCATTTCTAAAAAGTGCATCTCAAGACCTCCAAATTTCATTAATACCCTGAAACAACCTACGTTTATCTATGCAGGGTATGTATGGCTAATCCATCAATGATCTATATGATCTATGATTCATTTGAATTAGCTGTGGATCAAGTCCAGGATAGGGCATCAGAAGAAAGTAATGGTAAAATGTTTTTTTGGGTGGTCAAGTAAATTTTAGCAGGAACATTTCACTTGCTGTGTGGCACTTCAAAATTATTTTTGGTTGTCATGAGTACAATGTGGCATACATCTTGCTTGACCATGGACAAGCTACTGTTTCAAGTCCAATAGCATTGAAATTGTGTGGAGGAAGTAGAAGAGAAAAGAAAGAGGGTCTTTCTGTATCTCCTTTTTCTACCCTTTCCTCCACATTTTCTCCCTCCCTGTGTTTGTTAGTCTTGCCCATTGCATAGGCTGTCACCCTATCATGAATCCATAAGGAAGAGATTGAAGATAAAGGACAAAACATATGTGGGATCTAATGATAATGAAAGTTTTTATTATTTTAAATAGACATTTTGTTGTACAAACTATTATTACACCTCAATTATTTAAAGAGCTTTATGACATAACTTGGAATTAAATTCTTCAAGGTGTGTATAAAGCAACTTTTTTCCCTTTTCGACAAAGAACTCAATGCATTGACATGAAGTATAGAGATCATAGGCTAAGATTGCAGTTATACTGTGCAACTAGTAGTTTTTATAACACTCTGTTCAAGCAAATTTGCATTTCATTTTGAAGGTGATCTTGCCTTTTTGGGGGGTGTTTAGTGTTAACTCGTAATAATGACAGTCAACTTCATTTCTCTTCTTGCACCAACTCAGAAGCTCAATCTTGATTCACAAATTGACTTTCTGAAACAATGGTTGCTATTGTCATGAATACATTCTCTAATTTTATTTATTTTTCATTAATTTTCCTAAGAGCTGTGAAACAGGGTTAACAATGTAGCTTCGTCTACAAATATCTGTTAATTGTGTTTGTCTTATTTTTTTGGCAAGGATTTGAAGAGTGGGAGGTAGGGTGGGTCTACTTTAAAAAGATACAGGTATCCCACAAAGTAAACTTAAGACACAAAAGATTATGACGAGGGGTACACAATACATGACAACATCCAGCTGATCTGAGAAAAAATATTAGCCAATCAGGATCTAGAAAATTTCCAATCTTAGTAGTCTGGTGACTTGGAAAATGGTTATTTCTTTATTTTATTTTCCCACTCAATAATGAATATTATAGTAAATGTACACAAAATATAAAAACTTTTCCTGGAAATCTAGATTTATTTCGGATACAAATTTTTATAAGTCAATTCTCGCAGGCTTCATTTCTACGTTACTATTTCAGATCAGCTGGATGTCTTGGCTTGACCATTATTCTTCAAAATCAATGTAACAGCTTAACGTAATAACAATAATATACCAGTAAGTATTGAATTATTAGATACATGTTCACTGTGCCATAACATTTTATATTAAAACTAAACAACATTCTCCAAGCCTTCATGAACTTCTTTGACATGCTTTTCCTACTCATCTTTTTTGGTGTCGTCATCAGTTTTTTCCAACTGGGCCTGAGATCAAATGAACCACACAGTTATTTTAGTGGTTATTACTATGTATGTCTGTCTGTCTACATGCTGTCTGTCTGTCTGTCTGTGGCTAATGTCTCTCTCCATCAATCTCTGTCTAATGTTTGGCCATTTTCACACTACCCTGATACCCCCGCAATATCAAGTTCGGGGAATTTGGCAAGTTTTTGGAAATCCATTCAAATGAATGTTTTATAACAAGGAGTGACAGGAAAGTACCAAATAGCTGCACAGAGGTGGTAGTACAGTACTAATGAGTCAGTTACATACCTGGATTTTGGAATGTTCTTCCAGAAGTCTGTCATATTCCCGAGTAACTCCTTGAGCTTGCTCTTTGAATGCTGACAAATCCTTCTTGGTCGTCTCCAAGTCTGAAATGAGATGACGAGAAAAAAAACAATTTCTTAGAAGCACAGCACCTACTTTTACAACTACTGGAACTTACCACATGCACACCAATTTTCTTACCTTCAGATTTCTTTTCAAGTTCTTTCTTCTTCTCGTCTAACTCTTGCCTCAGTTTGTTCACTTCATCACTTTCAGCTTCTTCATCATTTTCATCTTTTTCAGGTTTTTTCTCCTGATAAAAAATTAAACAGTCATTATATGCTTTTACCACAGGATGCCAAAAAGTATGACCACGGAAAATTAATTGGCATACTTTCATTTCTGCCTTCATCCAATAAACATTGCAGGATTTCTTATCCTATTTCTGATCTAATACTAATTGGAGGATGGGAAAACAAAATTATGCAAATTACATTATTGGTGGTCACAGTTTTGAGCTATGCACTGTAAAAACAATATCCAGGTTTAAGTTTTCTAAAAACGTTTATCACATTTTGTAGATACGACTTCAAGGAGGAGGGGGTGAGTACAAATATTGTAGGGGGAAGGGGTCAGTATATACTTCCAAACTTCTCCTACTACCATTTGCAAGCTTCCATGAGGCATGACGCAACAACAAGGTTTTGAAAAGTTATATTCCAGACATTTGCAATGTAAAACTTTCAAGTTTACAACAGTTACTATCATTGTTGAAGTACGACCCCAGCAAAATTTGATCATATCTCGTTTGCAAAGTAGTGCTTCGATGGCTGTCAAATCAAAGAACTAAACTTACTTGGAATATAACTTTTCAAAACCTTGTTGTCACATCATTGCCTCACAGAGGCTCGCAAATGGTAAGATATACAGCTATTTCAAAAAAGGTTGGTGAAGGTCTTGTTGCATGTTGCATACCAAGCCCAAAATGCAGTATGTGTGATGGAGTTCAAGCACTTGAGGGAAAGGTCACAACTATTGGGTTTTTCCAAGCTTTGTCTACAGGTTTTCCCAGCATATTTTTTTCGGGCTTCTACACTTGCAATTACTTAAATTGCTTAATACTCTGTGATGATCATATTCATACACAACATTATTTACATAATAATGAATATAATACATTTTAAGCTTGTTAAGCAACAAAACCTTTTTTGAAATACCTGTATACTACCCCCTCTAACTTATGAACAGTTCCTAACCTTTTCCAGTTTTTCGATGTCCTTCATGAGTTTCTGGCAATATTCACTTGCAGACTTTGCTTGTTTGATGCTTGCTTCAGCTGATGCCTCACTCACTGACAGTCTGGTAATAAGCCTGACAATTCTTCGTAAAACACTGAAACATAAATTCGATAAAATTTGGCTATAGCACACTCACTCATAATGCTACGCAACTTCTCACATTCCACATGTCAACTCATAACTGCTGCAGTTTTATAAATTTTTTTAGCATTTCTTTTACATCTGGTGCATGCTCTGGTGATTATTAGCTATGCCACAGTCTAAGTCAACCCATTGGTAATCAGTCTTTCTTAGGTGGAATGCAGGGACGGCAGAGCTGGGAGGGCTTTAGCCTCCCCCTCTCCCCCCCACCACACACACTCTTTTTCCTTTGGCATACTAGTCTTATATTTTCTGACCTTAGTTGGGCCCTCACATTTTTTTCCTTCAATATACTAAGGGACCATACATAATATAGACATAACACTGAGTATTCATACATACATCAGCAAGAACAGGGAGAAGCCAGAAATGTAGAAGTTTCTTTGAGATCTGAAAAGCTTCATGTGGACCAGTGTTTCAGCTTGTGGGTTGTTCTTCAGGTCCATGTGGCTGATGTCATATTTGTTGTATTTGTACATTTCCCTTACTGAGTCTTAAAGTTGAAATAAATTAAACAAATAGTAATTATTTAAGTCAATCAAGAGTGGATTTTTCATGGCAAAGAGCACTTTTGAGCAGAGTGGAATACCAGAAGGTCATATCCTACGTATACTTAACAATTAGTCCTCGAGTCCAAATGGTCTACGAGTCAATAGCCCATGAGGCCAAAGGCCGAATGGGCTATTGACTCGTAAGCCATGAGGGCGAGAGGTCTAATTGTTTTAGTAAAAACCTACTAATCGGTCCAATAAAAGGATGCAAAAAAGTTTGGATTTTGCTTGAAATATATATTTTTTGGTTTTCTAAACCGGCCTTTTTCGTTCCTAGAGGTCTATCACTAATAGACCCCTATTAGCTCAGCCAATCACAGGGCTCGATTGGTGATAGACCATTAGTAGGTTTTTTCTAAAGCATGTTAGATAATTATTTAGCCAATGAAAACTCAGACAGTGCTGACCTTTCCTTGGTTTGACCATGTCAGTGCCATGCTGTAAAAACGTTTGACATTCAGTGCTGTGTCCATGCTGCACCATAAACGATTGCATCATGACTTTTCACACTCACATTCATGAAATCTGCTCTATCATGGCCATGGCACTACAAATCTGTACAATGACTTTGTACACAATGACTTGAATCACAAACATGCATCATGACTTTTCACACTCATATTCATGAAATCTGCTCTATCATGGCCATGGCACTGCAAATCTGTACAATGACTTTGTATACAATGACTTGAACCACAAACATAAATGGACCGTGCACCTATTATTCCCCTGCATGGGGAGTTTCAGGGGGAGTGATAGTTTACCTGGATGATAATACCCATTCTAGGGAGTTTTTGTTTACATTAAGATAAGTCAGTTTTAAAGAGAAGAAGGAAGGTGTTTTTCTTTCTTTAATCTCTCTTGATGTAATTGCACGATAAAGTAGATTTCCTATGAGTGTGAAAGGTTATGGCGCAGTGTGAATACGGCACAGAATTTAGAATGATTTCATATACATGGCAAGGCACTGACATGGTAACAGCAGGGAGCAGTCCCTGCCTTAAGTTTTCATAGTCATGCTAAAACTGCTCTAATACAACTGCCACTCCCCCAGAGGGTCTGTACATACGTATATATGTGCATGTCTTCTAAATTTTAAAATCACTTCAGATATTAATACTTCATCTCATTAATGAGGAGCAGATGCATTATTTAACACGGCTAAATATACACGTCTGGCAGATGGCAATATAAAAGTGAAAGCAACTTGACAAATTTCTGACTTTTCATTTTTAATAAAGATTTCTATCAAAATATAGGGAGTTCCGTGTATTCTTTAACCTTAATTTCTTTAAAAACCTTTAAGGAAATATATGAAATTGTTTTTACTAATCTCGTGGATAAGAAAACATGTTTTTGTTAGATTATGTACCTGTAAGAAGAAGTAGCATGACAATAACCACCACGTTGAAGTAAAAATTGCCATATTCAAAAACAGCTGAGATGAAGCGAGATCTGAATATCTGGTTCCACCTTGAAGCAAGAAAAAACAAATTTAGTAAATATTCTTCTGAAATAACCAGCTTTTAATCAATGATCTCAACTATAACTTTTAACAGTTATTAGTTTTATTTTCAAAATAGGCAAGTATTTCATGTCAGAAGTTCAACAGGAAAGCAAGGATGAAAAGATGATGTTGCATGTCGCACAAGAATTACCTTGAAGGAGATACGAAGGGGAGACAGAAGAGCATGATCACTCCGATCTCTGCATACAAGAATCCCGCTGCTATTGTCCACTGTACGGTCATTTTGTCCTCTTATTTTGCGTCTTTGTACTGCAGGAAATTTGCTGCGTTGCTATTCAGATCAATCCCTTTCTAGGATGATTCACAGCTTAGAAACCAAGCTTTGACAACAACCTCTCTACCTTCCCCTCCCCTCATTCGGTAAATTTGTCAACTATTTATGAATACGATCGTTTTTAATTATTTACACTTTTAGTCGACTTTGGTAAAGAAAAAATAAAGAGATTTCGAAAATAAGTTCAAAATTTCTTAAATTTTGGGGATATTTAAGATAAAGAACTCGGATTCAAGTCGGGATTAGAAAATATGTCGTCGGAAATTTTCAGTATTACTCGTGATGAATGACCCTGAACGACCTTTGAACGAACTACTACGAGCAACACGAATACTGAGCGAACGAGTTCCGAACAAAACGAACAAAGTCCAAAAGAACCCGAAAGTGTCCCCGAAAGTAGCACGAGACGTGTCCGATTTCTCCCGAGTTCAAAATTGTTTTCGCTCTGTCAACACTTGTGTGACATGTGACAACCTTTGGACGAACAGGTTCAAAACCACATTTAGTACATGGGGAGTCTGTTGTATAGACGTGTTTTCCAAGCAGCTAAATACCTTTCCTCTCCATCTACATCAAATAACTTGAGGATTGTGTGTTTACCGGTTAGCATAGCTGCTGGTTTGTTCAGTACCGCCATGGCTGAAGGAAGTAAAAACGTTACTTCGATCTGTGAGTTTGAAGCGAAGGACATCGATGGAAACGACGTCTCCTTGTCGAAATACAAAGGGTTTGTTACTTTGATTGTAAATGTGGCCTCTAAATGAGGATTTACGAAGAAGAACTACACTCAGCTGCAAGAACTGCACACACGGTAAGCCCCAAGTAACGGCTTCCTATAATACAGAACGCGGTTTTGACGAGGTCTTGAACTCTTATATTTGTTTGTACTTTGTTTGCTTTTCTGTGCACTATGATACCAACCTAAAGTAGTTATCGTAATTATAATATCTCTCAAGATACCATTGTTATTCCTGTAGAACTTTGTCACACTTCGATGCATCCAAAGACACTTTATATTGCATCGAAATATGATAATTGAATAATCTTTAATTAATTCTTTTGATTTAGAATAATATTTTGAATTAGCATAAGCTTATTTTAAGTTATACGAGATAACAAGCTTATCACTCTTTCAAATAAATCATCTTCGACATTATCGTTTATATTACCCTGCGAGCAGAGGTTCTTTTCTGCCCCGCTTTTCTGCTCACAGTATTGGCCAACATTCTGTTAATTGATTGACTTTTCATTCCCTCTAGACAAAGCAAATAAATCTGAATACTTGACATACTTAAAAAGCCATTATATTCTTTATGTTTACTTGAGTAAATAGCATTCATCTCCGGATCAGTTCTAGGACAATTAAGGTTATAGTAATTTTTAATTCCTTTAATTCTAAAGGAACCGAATCTGAATTAACTAGGATTAAAGCTTGTTTAACTAGTGTATTATTCAGGCATGTTGTTTTGGCTTTACTGGATTTTATCTATATTATAGGCTTAATTAATATTTAATGCACTGGCGCAAGGATAGAGGGTCTAATTCTAACCCTTCTGTAGTAAGGGAGCCACTTGCTCTGTTTAGTAATACAACAAGCAGGAAGTTACAAAAGCATGAAAGAATATTAGCAAAGAGAAGCAATAGCCTTAGTCATACAGATGCATCAGTGACCATGCTCAATCAACTAAAACTGCACAGTTTTCAACCAATCAGCAAGGACCCTAAAATTGTGTATGTGTGTGGGGGGTGGAGGGACTAAGATTGGAAAATGTAAGAGACTAGTATGGAAACGTTAGGGAAAAGCTTCCTGTCTCCACAGTCCCTGATCAGAACACACATGCTATAATAATATTGGTATAAATATTCTAATAAAGGGATTATCTAACTTGATTATGTTTTTATAGGTATGCTGAGAAAGGTCTTCGAATTCTTGCTTTTCCTTGTAACCAGTTTGCAAGTCAGGAACCTGGCACGAATGCTGAAATCAAAGAGTTTGCAAAAGGATATAATGCTGAATTTGACATGTTCAGCAAGATCGATGTGAATGGCTCTAATGCTGACCCTCTTTACGTGTTCCTTAAAAAAGCAAAGAAAGGTACTCTAACTGACGGCATCAAGTGGAACTTCACCAAGTTTCTGTGTGACAAAGAAGGTGTCCCTGTCAAGCGCTATGCTCCAAACACAGCACCACTAGACATTGTGAAAGATATTGAAAAAGAGCTAAACATATAACTCAATCTGGTTACTGAAAACTAAAGATTATTTATAGGCTTTTAATTTTAAGTTCTTATGTATTGTTCATAAAGTATTGGGACATGGGCTGCAGAGGGGGAGGGGTTAGCCCTACCACTTTTTCCCTTTTATCATACTAGTTTTATATTTTCCAATCTTAGCCCACCACTTTTTACCATACTAGTCTCTTATAGTTTCCAATCTTGGCCCCACCACTTTTTAGGGTGCTCTGTAGTCCCTGTGGGAATGTTTGGGGAGCCTAAAAAAATGGCCCAAAACAACTGGTCACAAATGAGAAGTTGGTGAGGAATTTCACAATAGTACCTGTTTATTTTCTAATTTGGTGATGGATTGTGTTATTACTTATTTCCAATTCATGTGGTTGACATATTTCAATTCATATATATGTTATTACTAAGATATATAACAACATCCTTTATATGTATTGAAACAACATGGCCCATCCCCTCTCCAGACCAATACTTTATGGCCACTGTTCTTGGAAAAAATGATTTAATAACTTTTTGAAATATTTTCATCTTAGTCCAGTTACTTGTAATTATTGACAGTGTTATTAATCATGGATCATTACAGTCTGACTTCATTAGTATTTAAATTGCTTTTGTCTGTGATTATGATGTTTTGATCTTCAACTCAACTCAATATGAGTAGATTGAAACTGATGAATTTTGGTCAGTGCAGGGCCAAAATGCACAGACCAGCAATCATAGTATACTTATATATGGTCATGGTTTTTGCTAATGTTCCAGATTAATTATGGTATTTGAATATCATCTCTGAAAATTCAATATTTTGTATGAAAATCAAATCATGCATGCAGTATTTAATAAAATTGACACTAATTGATATCAGGGTTTTCTTTTGATTTGATACTGAATCACGTGACCCTCCCCTTGTGTTTGGAACATTCTACCTTTCCTGATCCTTTGCACCTCTACTCTAAACCTGAGCCTACCCCTCCCCCCCAAAAAAAAGCATTCCTTTTTATTAATTTTAAATTGGCTTGCATGTATTTACCTCCCCATATTCTATAGCATAGCAAGTTTTAGGCAAGTGTTATAGATTGGTGCACACCTCAGGGGCAGACCTACCCTGCTTGCAGCAGTCTTTCAGCTCTCACTTTTGGCTTTAGATTGAAGAAAAATAACCTACTAGCAAGGCAAGGCAAACCTAGGATTTTGCCCATCCAAGAGAAATATCAGTATTTCCACACAAATTAACTAAGAATTCGTGAACAGGGAAGGTTCACACTGACATGAAGCTCCTAATAAACCTCCCCAGGGACTGTTGAGAAAATTGCAAAAATGCATATTTTTTCTCCCCCCTCCCCCAACTCCAACAAATAATGAAAAGTCCCCATAGATCCGCCCTGAACTTACAATGATGTATGCAATGCTTGAAATTTAGGGTTCACCCCTGAAATCTTAGATGCCAATCATGGATTTTTGCGCGAGATGTGCTGGGAATGCTAAGTCTCCTGGACCTCTGGGTACCCTGTGGAGACTACACAGTGCCTTCACTTTGGACAGGACAAATATGGCGCCTCTCTAATAACCCACCCCTGTCATGCCTCCATGAGTATTGAGAGTACAGCTATGAATTTTAAGTAGACAAACTGTCTGATTGGGCAGCAGCAGAAAGAATGTTTTCCGCAATATCTGGTTCAAAGCGCACGGCTATTAACGTTGACAGCGAGATGAACAGATGAAGACTTCGCCAGCATGATCCCTACAGGAAAGAAAACTCGCAATCCTTTACGTGTTATCGTCGCAATCCTTTACGTGTTATCGACTTCCACCACGAAAGGAGAGACACTGTGGCCTCTTCCAAGACATATGTCGCTCTCTGGATCCCCTTATCCTATCTCGAAGGCGCTGTGCTTCAATACCTTGTCCAAGTCTAATATCCTTCAACGCGGAATTACAAGATACCTGAGCTACATCACAACTCATCTTTTGTCGAATGATGAGTCAGGTTTTTATGAAGATGAACTCGAAGTTGTCGTCCTTAATGTGGCAAACGATGATGAAACATTGGGAATGAACACTTCTTATAAATATGAGATTTATTTTCGATCTTCAAACACGCTTTATATCAATGCCCAAAGTCCTTTTGGAGCACTGTAAGTATTCATATACGATATGGGTATAAACCCCTTGCACTAAACATACCTAATTAGACATTTTTGGGGTGCAGTACGGGGGGATATTTTTTTGAGTCTGCAGTATTTTATTGAACCTCACCTGAAGGACTTTGGTGGACATCAATCAATGCGCTTCCATGACATTCAACATTATTGGAAAACCGACAAAGTTTTCAAGGGCATGTGCATATGGAATGTGATAGAAACATCTTGATATATGTCCACCAAGACCTTAACTTTGCCATGAGGATGATTCAGCATATGGTATTTGCCAAAGTAGGTCTTGATGAACCTCAATCAATTCAAAGAGATCCATGACATGTGGCCTCGAAAACTTGAGTTTTCTGATGATGTTATGGAAACACTTTGACTGACGTCCACCAAAATCCTATTTTGTCCCATTGTGATTGGGAAGTGCTGTATACATAAGAAACACTGTCATATACAGTAGTCCCCTCCATATATGCACAAATATTGGTTTAAAAAGTGATTCTCCAGTGAACAGAGTTTTACCAATTTCTTACCCACTCTCCCCTCCCCTCCCTATATAATGTATGGTATCTAATAGTCTTGCATCTTTTCTGGGTTGAATATATATACACCTGTAGGTATGGCCTTGAGACATTCTCACAACTAATTGAACATGGAGATCTCATTCATCAATTTGTCACTATCAGTGATGAACCATCATATATACACAGAGGGTTACTGGTTGATACTGGGTAGGTACACCTGTACACTAGTGACATGATTGTATAGTTACACAAATCTGATTAGGGAAAAATAGAGTTGTACAATGTCATGATCTTCACCGTCGTAAGTGGTCAAAATAGTAAGTAAATATGTAAGGTCATGTAAGAATCCATTTTTAATTGAAATGCCAAACAAATCTTATTAAGGAAAAAAGATATCATGAGAATCATATACCTTCATTGTCTTAAGTGGTCAAAATAGTAAGTAAATACCTAATAAAAATTCATTCTAAGGTTTATCAGAAAATTATTATTAAAACTTTGTTCTGCTATATGGCTAATGTGTGTGGTTTTTTTCTTGTGTAAACTTTAGACGTCGCATCTTTCCACTTGAGCTGTTGTACAATACTCTTGATGCTATGAGTTTTGTGAAGATGAATGTTCTTCACTTTCATCTTACAGATTTTGGAAGATTCAGTGTGGAAAGTAAATTGTGAGTATAGATAAAGGAAAATCATTGTCTCCCTTAGTCTGGGGGGGGGGGCTTCAGGTCATTTTTAGGGGGTGCTCCTTACCCTTTTCTATACCAAATTTCAGCAAAAAAGTACCCCTTTTATATACCTTTTTGCCTGAAAAGGTACCCCTTCCATATACCTTTCATTGAAGAAAATCTACCCCTTTTTATACCAAAACTCACAAATTTCCACCCCTTTGCTATAGGTACGGCCTGAAAAAAAAAGAACCCCTTTCGGGTGGAGCATCCCTGTATAGTCCCTTATAGGGAGTACCCCCCCCCCCCTCCGAGCTAGAGAGGCACAGCCCACCCCTTGTTGTGGCTCTTAAACAGACAAAATCTTACTCCTTTCCCAGCTGATTATATATACTTTCTTCACTCCTTGAAAATTACAGTCTTGATCTGGAACTACACATTCAAGTGACCTTAAATTTAAATGTGCTGTCACCTTTATCACTTGATTTTAAGGTACCCAGACCTGCGTAATAATGAATCAGAGATCTACACTCAAGATGATATAAAAAACCTGATTGCCTATGCAAGAGACCGGGGAATAAGAGTTGTACCTGAAGTGGAAGCTGCGTAAGTCTATTAATTTTTGTTAGTGGCGAGCATCAATTTTGTGCTGATGCCGAAGGCAGAGACAAATATTTTTTTAGCGAGACACTAACAAATCACAATATTTTGTGATAACTGAGTTATTATCAATCAAATTATATTTTGTGTTATTGGCTGTTTTTGCTGTCTATCAAACATGCCAAGTCATTTCTGATAGCTTAGTGAAGTGTGCCATGTTGACAAATGCAGCGTTACTGCTCATGATTAGACTATTATTTGCAGCAAAATGGCTTTGCACCTTAATATGCTAGAGCAGACCATTATTGATAGGCAGTTATTTGCAGTTCTCTTGGCCAATCAAAATGACGGAAAAAATAATAGTAATTGACTCACAATTGTCTGAGTTGGAACCATGAATAGAGTCTTTGCATCAGCATGTGATGACAGCCATGACAGGAGGCAGGAACAATAATTTTTTATTGAATCTGGTCTAATCTGATTTACATTAGAAAGAATTTAGGTTCTGGAGGAAGAAGGCTCTGTATTGTTGTATGTCTGTCATGGCTGCCATCATGTGATATTTCCATGCACATGGATTGAGGCTCCTGTTAGTCCATAGCTTGACCCACTTTTATCGATGCTTGCACAGCGAGAACCCACTTTTCTCAGTATTCTGTGTATTTCATGTCCATGCGCTGTTTTCCTTTTTTTTTATCTGTTAACTTTACTGAGAAAAGTGGGTCCAGTATAGTTCTGGACTAGGTTCCTGTTTACTTAACAAACACTTATGTTTGCTTTCAGGGGCCATGCAAATGGAATGCTAGGATTGTCTGACAAAACAAATGGCCTTGTGTTTTGTAATTTTTCTGGGTACATACAGCTATACAATGATCCACAGGTGATTTTTGTACATATTCCATTATGCATCTTCCAAGAAAAGGAGAATTATTGTTGCACACTAGTTTTGGTCAAATTAGCAAAGTTTATTACAAATTCATTTGATATTGTAACAAATCAATTCATGCATCTATTTCATATCTTACACAGCTTAAGTGTTCTTTGTGTTGACAGACACCTGCGGGATGAACATAATAAAACAATAGCAAGAACAAAGAACTTAGAACAAAACAAAACAAAACAAAACCCCATAATACCAAGAACCCTAATACAATACTTCCTGCAACACCAAGAAAGACCCTCTTACACTACGTGCAAGGGTCCCATAGGCTTTTTCAGAATTCAATAAACAACATTGATTGTGGTCTAGCATGTGGGCACAAATGACCACTTTAAGACATAATAAAATTGTTTGCTTTTTTGTACTTTTTTAGCAAATTACATTGAAAACAATGAAAGGAATTCTAAGTGAGATGATGTCTTTATTCCCTGATGAACTCTTCCATCTTGGACTTGATGAGATCTTTGATGATAAGAACTGCACCATGGAAAGTAAGAGATAATACTAGCTATTTCTTCTTCTTTTTTATCTTCAATTCTCCCTCACTTCTTCTCTCAAGCTCCCTTCCTTCCTTCCTTCCTTCCTTCCTTCCTTCCATTCTTTCTTTCTTACTTTTGCCAAAAACTGAAACTTACAATAGTTAAAGTATTAAGCCGTTTTTGTTACAGGTAACTTAGTTATAACTTTCTAATGATAATTAATGATTTGGTTACATGTATTTTCAAGATTTAAAAGCATTAGAAACAGCTCTCCTCCACCATGTTGCTAAAAACAAGACAACTGTTGCTTGGGAAGAGGCATTGTCTAGAACAAAAAACGTAGGTGCAAGTTCTTCATTTTTTCAAAATAGTTGGACAGGTGTACATATATGGCTAGACTTCCTCCAAGCTGACCTCTCAGAATCAAGAGTGATGGAAGTGAAAAAAGTAGAAAACATTGAAAATGCAAGAAGTCGACTTGTTCCTCTTGCAGTATTTTCATTTTCATTTTGTGCCAAAAATAGCATGTATTCTGTAGGGAGTGCTAAATTTTTGTACATTGAAATCTGAGCGCAAGCATAAATCAGTGACCCGTTTTTGAGTCATTAAAATTGGTGTGAAACAAGTGGAAAAGTCCTTAATTGGCTACCTATGCTTTATTCAGTACATGTGAACTAAAACGGAGAGAAAGGACTTTGCGAAAGTCTAGTGTACTGGTATGGCTAATATTTTTATTGCAATTCTATTTTAGGCACTTAATAGCACAGTCATACAAGCATGGAAAGGGGAATCAATCAAGACAATAGTGGGCAAAAAACATGGAGCGTAAGTACATAATATTACAGTCCCAACTTATTTCAATTATGTACTTCCATCCCTTGATGTAAACAGCTTTTCTATAATGGCAAATCTTTTTTCTTTTTAAAAGTATTAATTATAATTATGCCTCCATTCTCAAACTAAAGCTTCACAAAATGCTGCAGATAATACTAAGAATATTAAAAAATTGAAATTAAAAAAATCATGTACTAAATAAACTAAGAAAATTCTTAATTAAATAAATTAAATAAGATAAGCCAGTTGAAAGGTCTGAGTTTGCAGAAAATTAAGAATCACAGCTGCAGTAATATTAATAAAGTATTAATAAACTAATTGTATTTTTTGATTTTGAAGAATAAATTCTTTGGCAAGAAATTTTTATCTTGATATTGAAACAGTAACTCCAACAAAACTCTGGACTGACATTTCGTCAGGCGTGAGTATTTGGATTACCTTACTAGTCAGAAATCATAGCTGTAATTTAAAATATTTTTATTCATAATCCCAACTTTTTCCCCCGGGAGGGTACTTTGGGACGTTTCATACAGGGATGCTCCATCCAGACACTTGACCCCTTACCCTTTTATATACCAAATTTCAGCTAAAAGGTACCCCCTTTTGGGCGGAGCATCCCCATATAGTCAATTAGAGGGAGTACCCCCCCCCCCCCCCCCCCCCCCCCGGGCTTTTTTCCTGGTAGAATTATTATTATAATTTTGAAAACCTGCTTGCATTGCAACATCAACCTTCTACAAATCTTCCTTCCATACAAGATCATTCACAGTGTAAAATTATTTTATTCCAATTATTAATCAATTATGTGTATTACAGATTGAGACAGGATTGTAAGGATTCTTATAACAAAAAGATTTATTTAGTTGTTCTAAATCAATGAAATCTTTTACAAGCTTTACAAAACTCAAACATTTTTTTTTCCATTTAGCTCAACCAAAAAGAGAGCAAGTTTCTGCTTGGTGGTGAGATGGCGATGTGGACTGATGAATACTGTCACATATTTGAATGTTATGACCAAATGAAAAAGAAACCAAAAGCATGGTGGATGTATGATTCTACCTACAGTGCACAGTTTACACAGTCCATTAGTGGTCTGGTAAATATTTCTTAAGAGTTTGATTAATACATTCCAAATACCTTGAAAAAACGTATTTCAGCCTACCTTTTACCTAAATAGATTTTTAACCCAAAAACCTGGAAAAAATTGGACAACTTCCTGGAAATGTAAAACAGGGTCATTTGCATACTATAAATTTTTTAAGCCAACAACCCTGGAAAACAGAATGACAGGTTCCTAGAACCATGCACTCCATATATAGGAGGGTCGTTTCCAAAGGATTTTCCAGCTAAATCCCTGGAAAAGAGTATATAAGACAGTTTCCTAAAACGACATATGAGGGATGGTTCAGATTTTTCTGGCCAAAAACCGGAAGAAAGTTGGACAGTTAAGATTAATTCAAGAAGAAAACGCAATAACCATTTCCAGTTTTCTAACATATGGCTCCTCAAGTACGGTTGTCATGCATGTACCTTTATATACTCTAATAATTTATTTGATTGACAGCCACCCTCAGCCCCACCCTACCCCCTCCCCCTTCATCTCGGCGGTCCCTGATTAATCTTTCCCAACTTTGTTCTCGATCCGCTCATAGTATAAATGAAAAGCAGTGATAAACTAGCTATTTGTTATATACTGTATTCAGTTAAATATGACGCTCTAAAGATGGCATTTTTCTTTACTTTTGAGATCTGGCCAAGAGCAGCTGCTGGTGCAGGCTCGTTTTGGAATTACGACAAAGACCTGAAGGCAGATTCTGCTAATTTTAAATTACGATACAAATCAGTGAACAAGGTAATTAATGCTAGTTTGTGGATAATTTGATATTATTAACGACTGATTGATTCGTGTTTTGTCGGGTTTGTCGCACATTTAGTCTTAGACCACTTTTCCAATCTTTTCTCTTCAAATTTGTTTACTTGTTATAGAGATTGCTGGAGCGTGGTATTCTTGCCTGTCCTGTGGAATGTAAATGTGACTACTTAACAAGGTGTGGCAAACCTTACCGTCAGCAGTTTAATACAAAAACTGGACCACCTTTATCTATGAAATAAACTGAAAAAATGCATTAACAATAAAGCCAAAAGCTGGTAAATTATTAAACAACGTTTTGGAATGTTGTATGTAAATAGCAATAAATAAAATGAAAATTCCATTATTAGCTGGTAGGACTCTTGAAGTTCCTGAGGGGAAGATCAGGACATGTACCTTTTGAGGCAGGAATTGGGGTGGGGATTTGAGGAGGGGGCCAACTGCACTCTAAGTGGTACTATTTATCATCAAAACTGATGACTGCCCAGTTAGGTCAGAGGGTGTGGCTCAGGGGTGGATCAGGGAGGGGTGCACCGAAACGGGGGAAAAAGAGGAAAGAAACAAGAAAGAAATAAGAAAACACGATGTCGTCCAAGAAAGAGAAAGTTATTACTTATTGGATATCTTCGAAGCTGCAGTAGGGGCACGAAGTCGACCCAGAGATGGGTGCACCGGCCTTACAATCAAAGGAAAGAAAACGTTACCTCATATATACATGAAACTTTCAAGATTCCGAAAAAATTCGAAATTAAAGTATCGCGAAAAATCAGTGTCGCTAAAATATAATGACGCGAAAATTAAGTGACCCTCCAATTTTGAGAAAGTAAAGAATTTAATGAACAATCAGAAGCATGGATAAAAGACGTTGTTACTGAGAACCAAGTACTTGCGCCTATTAATCCTTATCATAATGAATGATTGGAACCAGTATTCAATATACTTAAGTCAAAACAAAGGAACTAATGCGAATGTCACGGAATTTGTGCGTATTTATGATTTATAACTGAGTTATTCAGTGAAATCGGCGAAATTAAAGTGTCGCGAAATGCGCGACCTGCAAAATCGCGATATTAACTTGTATTGGTTATCTTCGATTGAAACAGGGGCACAACGTCGGCCCTGGGGAGGGTGCGCAACCCCTGCACCCCTCCCCTGGATCCACCGGCTGCAGGCTCATGTACATTACTCATGCTTCACGTAAATCCCCCCCCCCCCCCCCCACCCTTTTGAACCATTTTCATTTACCCTCCCCACCAATCCCTATTTTGTTTCTTTTAATTTGGCTTGCATATATCTACCTTTTCCTTTTCTGATCCCAAAAATATGAGGGTGAATACACACTTGGAATAATTCGGGCAACTGCAGGATTTGGAACAGAAAGTTCACCATAGCAACAGCTGTTTTACATACCAAAGGTGAAAGTTTTAGTACAATTTTTTTGTTCTCTCAAATTTCTTACAGTATTACTGGTCAGGAAGGGATGGGCATTCAATGAGCTTTCCCTATAGATCCATGATTGGTTTTGATAGGCGGAGCTGGAAAGATCAGAGAGTATTTCCCCAACAATTTGGGTACCCTGTGGATTGTTACTTCTCCCCAGCTCCCTCTCGACTTTAAGTTTGAAAGTTCTTTACTTGACAAGATGCAGCTTCTTCTTGCATTTTTCACTTTCCTTCTTTCAAATTTAGTGTCTGGAGAGACAGTATGGCCTCTTCCAAAACATATAGTCTTATCTGGAGCCCCGTATCCCGTATCAACAGCCTTAAGCATAAAAACGTCTTCAAAATCCAACATTCTGGAACATGGAATCACGAGATACCTCAAGTACATCACGACTCCTCTTTTGACGAATAACGAGAAAGATTTCAAGGCAGAGAATGATGGAGAACTCGAGCTAGTGGTTGTGAATGTGACCAATGATAACGAAACTCTTGGAATGCAGACTTCCTACAAGTACTCGCTTGTTTTCAATTCTTCAAATACGATCCAAATTGATGCAGAAAGTCCATTTGGTGCACTGTAAGTAGAAGGAGTCGTATACCTACAGAATACCCCGCAAATCATATGCACGTATTAATAACTATGATTTCTATTGTCGTATGCCTCGTTCTTCAAAGAGTTCCGACTACTGAATGCGATTGGCAGGGTATTCTGTAGTTGCTCCCTACTTCCTCCTGGGAAGGCTTATGCACCAGTCAATGTTAATCCCCGCCCCCGCAACCCGGGAAATATGGGGACTTTAGCGGGGAATTATATGAAATTTGACTATCAAGAGCGTCCCGGTACCTGGGGTCTTGGACAAGATTTTCTTCTTCGCATTCCAAACCGGGGATTCTTTGCAGGGTGAAAGGAGTCTGGACCTTTGTCTCCTATAGGGACTGGGTTCTACTCAGTCAATCTCTCTCAATTATTTTGTAATTGGTAATGTATACTAATTTCCCTGGTAGGGGGGACGGGTGAGGACATTCAAATAAAAATATTGTCCTGGGGGCAGGGTCATTTTCTCTCTTTCACTTGCACATTTGTCCAAGTCCTCGCCTGTTCCTGGGTTTGGGGGGGGGGGGGGGGATTTACATTGACTGGTGCATTAGCTACTACAGCATGCATGCATATATACAGGTATGTCATCATACACCTAATACTCAAGGGAAAACAAGATCTCCATAATGTACCTAAGGCTAAATATATTTTTCGCAACTTCTGCACACTTTTTTTCCTTGATCTTCAGTCCCTTCTTTATCTGTCATAGTATACGTTATACACCTTTTATAATGCCTTGTACTGGTATATACTTTTATAGGTATGGTCTAGAAACTTTATCTCAATTGATTGAATATGGAGCTCTGGTGAACAGAAATATTAGCATTAAAGATGAGCCCTCATTCATCCACAGAGGACTAATGCTGGATACTGGGTAATGGAAATATAAAATATACAATACTCCCTTCCTCTGTGAACAGTCAGGTTTGTCTGCTTAAACAGTAATAATTAGTAGGAGGAGAAAAAGTACTATTTGAGAGCTCAGAAAAACATTTTATACTACACCTATTTCAATTAAATGTTGATAGGATATCTGGAATGGTCGATCTGAGACATATGGGAATTGGTGCTTTTTGTGAAGTAATATGATAATTGACAAAATTAGCAATTCAATAGGATTCAAGTGTGATTGCAACTATGTATTTGCAATATTTATGAGATGAGCATTCAGCTTTCCTCAATTCCTATAGGTCTCAGATTGACCATTTCAGATCTCCTGTTATCAACGTTAATTGAAATAGGTGTTATACAGTCGCGTAGGTTCCATAGCAATTAACAACAGACAATGTTAACAAGGGATTTAATTATAAGCTGGCAACTGATGAACTCCCGCATCTATTTTCCATATCTGAGCTGCCGAGTGCCACCTGCATTTGACATTCCACGGGCTAGCCTAGGTCTGCATAGTGATGCTTCCCCTCCCCTTCCCCCCTCCCCCTCCCCTAATGCACCACTTCGCAGGATATCCATGACCCGATTGTATGGCCCCTTATCCATTGGCCTACTTGAAATTTTAATGAAATCCCTCATAATACAACTTGAGTGAGAGAACTTGGACACTTTTCCTGCTTTACATGATTGTATATGGTATCCCCCACTTGGTTATATATATATATTATCAATAATTATTATTGTTATCATTACTTAAGGCGCCGATTCTTTCCACTTGAACTTCTCTACAACATCCTTGATGCCATGAGCTTTGTCAAGCTGAACGTCCTCCATTTTCATCTGTCAGACCTTTGTAGATTCAGTGTTGAAAGTAAAATGTGAGTAAAATAATTAATTAATAACACATATCAATGAAAAGACTCATTAAGGGAGTCAGGACAGTGTGGTGACTTCAAGAGTTTTTGGGCTTTTTGATTTTTTCTTCCTCCTCCCCTCAAGCCAACCCTAACTAATCCAAGATACTTTAGTTAGAAATGTGAGCACTCCATGATCATGCATAGACTGACAGTATACAGTATTGGCTAGCTACAAATGTATAGCTGCCTTCATTATTGCTTTTTTTTTCACTCCCATTGAACTGCAATACATGCACAGCTGTTATTGCAGTGGTGACCAGCGATCAATAAACTCCAGGTTTTTTTCAGTTAACCGAGATGGTAGTTCTTGTTATATATTTATGATGTTCAATACATAATGGACCATCATTTTTGTCGTAGGTACCCAGACCTGCGTAATAATGAACAAGAGATCTACACTCAAGATGATGTAACAAACCTTATTGCCTATGCAAGAGACCGGGGAATAAGAGTTGTACCTGAAGTGGAATCTGCGTAAGTTTGGTCAAAAAAATGGTAAATTACTGGTACAGTATGTCTTTTAAAAAACCTGGACAGCATTTGATGGAAGCTTCAGCTTCTGAAACAAATACATGTACTCTGAAATCAAAAAACCGTTGCCATTAACATATCCACCAACCCATCCGTTCACTCTTCCAGCCAGCAAACCATTCACCAAGTCACCTGCCCACCCATCAAGCCATTTCCCTTTCTGTCCACCCACCCATCCAGTTAGCCATTCACCCATCCATCCCTCCAGCCAGCCAGCCCATCAGCCATCCAGCCAGCAGGTCATCCATCTATTCATCCACCCATCCATCTATACCCTTCAATTGACTGACTGATTATTTCTCACTAGTGGTCATGCTAATGGTCTGATGGGATTGTACAACAAAACAAAGGGTGTCCAGTTCTGCAACACTTCTGGCTACTTAGAACTTTACAATGATCCTAAGGTATGTTGGAAAAGGATCCATTTCAGTAACATAAGAACTAGTAAGAATAGTTGTCTAATTTTTCAGTCTTTTGTGATTGACTTTAGCTTTAGAAAACAAGGCTAAAAACAATGGCTGGTCATCAGATTGACTACCGTCAATTTTTATCCTGGAAAATATCCTATCCTTATTCATGAAACTTCAAAAAATTATAGTTATTAGTTTTTCTTCAGGGTATTAGTTTTTGTACATTGTTTTCTAGGGTGTTACCATGACAACCATGAAGGGGATTCTCAGCGAAATGATATCACTTTTTCCTGATGAACTCTTTCATCTCGGCCTTGATGAGACTTTCAATGACAAAAGCTGCACCAGTGACAGTAAGATCTAGATACTGTAGATGAATACCTCATCATACCTGTATTATTATTAGCTAGGGGCATTTCCATTAAATCATAGGGGGATCGAGGGGCCTTGAAAAAAATAATATACCAATAGAAGCTAGTAGCATCAGTCACAACAACTTAGGCTGAAGTAAAGGCAACATTCTTTAGAAAAGACCCTCACAAAGTTTTTAAAAGCACTGGAGTGGGGGAATTTTGACTGGCATTGTCTAATTAGATCTCAATTTATTTTTTCAGATTTGAAGAGTTTAGAAACAGCTCTGTTGAAATTTGTGGCATTGAATAAGACCACAGTTGCTTGGGAAGAAGCCTTTTCCATAACAGGCTCTGTAAGTATTGTGCTATTAGGATATAGGACTTTCTTAATATATCTATGCATGAACATTTAATTTATTTGTAGGTGATCTGGAATCAAGGTGCACAATGCATTGTTTGTCACAGCGAGAATTTCCAAGTGTTTTCTATTATCTCTTGTCAAAAAGAATCATTTTCCTCCAACAACGTCAAAATATGCTTATTATAATAATTATTCTTATTGATATTAGACACTGAATAATACTATAGTTCAAGCATGGAAAAGTGAATCAATCAAGACAATAATAGATAAAAAACATAGGGCGTAAGTATGCCAAACTTGTGATATTTGATTATGTTGTTCTACATACATTCCCCTTGAAGGGCAAGATTTAATTACTGGAAATTCCAGTACCCTTCCTTACTTGTTAACAACTGCCAGTGTCATTCACTAAGGGATGCTGATCTTTGTAGTTGAAAGTAGCAAATCTAGAATTGTGGGCATTTTAATTTGCAATTTTGATCCGAAACCCTGTGCTTTAAGCTCTCCCTGTTTTTCTTCCAGGGCTTTAACAACTCTAAATCCCTCTCTACTCAATATCCTTCCATCCTTCTATTCCCCATCCTTCCTATCCATTCATTCACCCACCCACCATTTGTTTAGACAAAGTACACATTTAGTTTTTTATGCAGTAATTGTATTTTGCTTTCCATTTTATATTTTAGAATAAATGCCATGTCTAGTCATTTTTATCTCAATTCACCATCAGTTACACCTGAAACACTGTGGACAGATATTTCATCAGGAGTAAGTATTCAAATTACTTGTGATTATAATCATTTGATATTAGATTTACTCAACAATTTGGATAGACCTCTTTAGCTTCATTGTCTGTTTTGCCCATTTCAGACCATGTGATGCCACTCTTGGGAGAAGGAACATTTCTCAAGGGAATGTCATGTGGTCTGAAATGGGCAATTTGCACATGAGGCTAAAGAGGTCTGTTGGTGTGCAAACGCTTAATGGTACACTGCATTGCAGCTAGTTGACAAGTGGCATGCATGGAAAGTACACAGTCAAATAGAGCAGTTTTTTTATGAGAAGGAAATGGTGCAGCAGATTCGTAGCCGTACTGTAGCCATACTGTATCTTTCCACAGCTGTAACCATGTTGTGATTGGATGAATTACTAGGAAACAGTGGGAAGCCATTTCAGTATTAGGGCATGTCATACCACTCATTCCAAAACAGCTCTATCAAATTCAAAACCGCAGTAAGCTTACTGAGTTTTATTGAGCTCAGACACTTCATATATGCAAGGAGACAATAGCCTACATATGGTAACACTCCCATAAATAATAACTTGATAATATTTTTAAGTTAAGTCCACAGGAAGTTGAGCTTCTACTTGGTGGTGAGATGGCAATGTGGACCGATAACTATTGCTACATATCTGAATGTTGCTACTCACAAAAAGCCAAACCAGAAGCATGGTGGATGTATGATCCTACTCATGATGCTCAGTTTACACAGTCTGTCAGTAGCTTGGTGAGTTAAATTGATTAATTATTATTAATAGTGGTATGTACCTTGATCATACAAACAGGGAAAGTGGAGACTTAGGGTAGGTAGAGGGGGGGGGGGGGCTTTTAGGCTTATACATGTACATAATTTTGTAGTCAAGTCTTTTTATTTATATTTACCTAAGATTCTGATATTTCATTTTCATAGATCTGGCCAAGAGCAGTTGTTGGTGCTGGTTCATTTTGGAATTACAATCCAGACTTAAACACAGGAACAGCTGAATTTGAGTTAAAATATGTTGCAATGAATAGGGTAAGTATTGCATACATACAAGCAAATAAGCCCAGGTCATATGACAAATACCCAGGGGGAAATGACCACTTGACTGGAAAAGGATTCCCATTCTCTGGACATTTCACCAGCTACACTTAGGTTTTGACAGCTGAAATATTCCTCTGGTCTGACAAATGAACTGCCTATCAAAAAAGTTATTTGCAGTCTTGTATATTCAGACGTTTATTTCCACAAACTAAAGCAGACAATTTGTACATTAAATTGGCCAGCTAGATCCCAATTTACCGCAGCATTATAATTATTAGTCTTTAGACAATATGTACACCCATGAAAAATGTATGCATCCCAGGTGGTAACAAGGACAAAGGAATTGGGGGGGGGGGGGCACCCAGAATAAACAAACAATTAATTACCAAAAAATTGAGGGGGGCACATTCTTTTCACGTGGCATCCTTAGGAATCGAACCTGTATCTCACAATGGTGCAAGGCGAATGTTTTTACTGCTACGCCACCCTTGCTACCAAAAGCAATTGTAATTATTGAATATCTTTTTAGAATATTAATTGCTTTTGATTCTGAATTTACATAATCAATATACTTTTTTCCTTATGTGATTACAGAGATTACATGAGCGTGGTATCCTTGCCTGTCCTTTGGGATGTAAATGTGACTACTTAACAAGGTGTGGCAAACCTTATCCTCAGTAACCAATGTTTCTCATTGCCTTTTATCTAATCTCTCTGATTTCTAGCTGCAAATACTACAATTTTAAGTAAAAATTTAGTTTAAAACTGATTTGTACTAATTAACAATTATTCACCAAAGTCGAGGTGATTATCAGTGAATATTTACTGAGCAAATCCTCAAGCTACACCACCTATATTCAAGTACCAAGTCGCGATTCCTTTAGCAGTGCGGGAAATATTCACTGATGATCACCTAGGCTGAGGCGAATAATTATTGTTTTAGGGGCCTTCCATTAGTCGGAACTGGCCGGCCAAACCAGTCATTTCATAAAGAGAATTATCTTTCATGTTATTAATCAGAATTGTTCAGCCAGATCAAGCAATTCCTAAATTGTATCCACTATTCTGGGCGAATTTATAAGAAGAAAGGAAAAATCTAGAGAAAATTTACTATTAAATTGACAGAAGTTCCCTTATTATCATTACACAGGTGATTATTTAAAAAACATGGATATATTTCTAAAAATAATGTAGATATTTTTTGTAATTTGAAAGAGACATATATCAACAAATGAAGCACACGCATTCCACCTGTAGGTGAACATAGAGAAATATTCCAAAGTTCTCGACCATTCAATTGCAATTTTCTATAATCACCTAGGTAATGATACTAAAATGTTAAAAAGATAAAATACTACAAATTATGATTGAATTCCCTAATGCTTAGAGTTTATGATATTATTGGGTAGCTTTCATTATTTTGTACCTCTTTCTTGTTTGTTCGACATTTGCAGCTGACGTAAATCATAATTCCTTTGTTAAAGGTCACAAATTCTTGAATTAATTACTAATGATGATGATACAAATAAATGCAAATTGATTTGATATCTGATTCAGTTAATACTTCACTTCAATCAATACATTTATTTCAATCTCTGAATTTCTTAGAATTTACATCGGGTCCATTCTTACTATAAATATTTTATAGTAATTTTAAGAAAAGATGACACATTTTAGTTTAAATTTTGCAGACAAACCATCTTGTGCTTTCATCAGTTCAAGACAGTAATTACATAATGCTTCTACTTTTTTAAATACCATTTTGAAATATTTACTTATCTTTTTACTTAATATGCAAAAGTTTTTACATATCATTATTTTATTAAAAAATAACAGTATAAAAATGTTGTTTTTGTTTTTGAATTACACCTGATTGCAAAAATGTTGTCATAGGAAAATAAACTTTAAAAAAAAACAAAAAAAACAAATAGGAATTAATTAAAGATGGCGACTTAATTTAACCTGTTAACGTTTTTGATAAAGTCCATGAGACGGAGTTTCACGTAGAGGAGCTTTCTAGTCAAGAACAAGAAACTCCCTGTTTCCTAAACGTAGTTTAGAAGACAGTCTAGTATTAACGCGTAACACCTCTTTTGAAACGTTTGCCTCACAACAGGAATCGACACCAGTTCCAGAAATAAGTTTCAGTATGTAACATTGCCTTTGTAATGGAAGAATATATCATTAATGGCTATGAGTAAATCAAATAAATAAAATGAAAACAACTACTTTTGTGTTGGTTTTGAATCTTAAGAAAAAAATCTATTAAATTTGCCATTTTTAATTAATTCCTATTTGTTATTTGTTATTTTTTATTTTTATAAAGTTTATTTTTCTATGACAACATTTTTGCAATCAGGTGTAAGTAAACATTAATAATATTCTAAAAATATTTAATATTGATCTCAAACTAAAATCACACATTAAGACCCTTATTTGAATTTGTCTCATTCTATACTTTAACATTGACCTCAAATTAATGTGATGACTGGTAGATTATAATACTGTGGTGCAGTCAGTTTGTACTGTTTTGCCCCTTTAGCCTCACTTGTGTGTGGGTAATGGGTCAATATATACAGGCAGAACTGTAATACCAGTAACTATTTTGTTTACTGGTAACCTTTTAAAATTATAAAATATGTTAAACAAAATTATTAAATAAAATTATTAAATAAAATTATTAAATGAAATATTTACTGGTATGTGTTCTTGCAAATGAGCTTTTTAATACCCCAATTTATATCTTTGCACTAAATGACTTAATACAAAGCCATTGCAAACTGTTTACTAAAATAATGCTTATTCAAATTGCAAGTAACTTGTGATAACCATTATAAATATATGTTATGCCTTCATTTTGAAGTCTAAGACATACAGTACTAGTCTTAATGTATAATAATATAAATACTGTTCCTGGTTTAAAATTAAATTACTGAATGTGAGAGTTAAATAAATTTGAACTGAGTATTGTCAACTGGTCATTTAAAACAAAATGTGCTATGTAAATTTAAAAATTGGAATAACCATGTATCCCTAAATTAAGGCCAATTTATTACAAGGTACAACTTTTGCTTACAACTGTTGCATGCAATCTGCTTTAATGCCTAATGCTTACAACACAAATTGCTTCATGTGAATCAACCCTACAATTTGCTACAACAGTTGTGACTAAGCTGTAGGGACTTGATTTACATGAAGCAATTCATGTAGTAAGCATGGCGTAGGTACGCAGATTGCATGCAACAGTTTTAAGCAAAAGTTGTACTTAGTGAATCGGCTTTAAGGTCCAGTTAAAATGTCGATCTTCTCATGAGCCAAATGTATTGAAAACAATGGATAATAAGGTGGTCTTCTTTGTAGTTATGAGGTTTGGCTAATGAGAAGATCGACGGGCCTAAAGTAAAATTGATAAGCTTTGCTTGCAAACCACTAATAGACCAACACCATACAGCATGGTTTCCGATGGGCTAGATTTCTTTATAATGTTTTCCTCCAGGCAGCCTTTCCTTTAACCACTCAATAATATCACTCTTCACGACTTCAGAATACTCGCGTGGTTCATTCAGTAATTCATGGTAGTAGCCCTCATAAATCTGATAAATCAATTATAAAAACAAAGAAAGTATTTATATTATTTATTAAATATATCTGTATAACCAGATACTCCAACTGGGAGAACTAACTTTTTATTTCTACTATTCAAGGATATTTTGTTCTATTACCTTGATTGTTTTGTCACTACTTTTGGCCACTCTTTCCAACTGAACTGATCCATCCACCATCGTAAGTTTATCAGCACTACCATGTAAGACAATGAAGGGCCAATTTATGTTTGCTATGTTCGCTTGAATTTTGTCCAGTGCATCCGTTAATGCTAATCCCCACCCGACCTTCACTCCCTCATGCCATACAAGTGGGTCAGTTCGATATGCTTCCACCTATGAGATTACAACAGCTATTTTATATGCATTAAATGATGTTGGCTGGGAGGGGGGGCAGATTAATCCTGGGGCTGCCGGAGCTCCAGTGGTTACTTTGATGTTAACCCCTGTCAATATTTTCTTTTTCTATAAAAAATTATCAGATAGCCAGCTACTTCAGACTTACGTTTACAGCCTCCTATTCCAAAACATTTAGAAAGCCCCTGGGGGGGCGGGGGGATATTAATGCTGTGTTCATTCCATTACCTTAATCAATTTCATGAATTTCATATGGCCAATGTCAAATGAGAAGAAATCATTTCCCATCTCATCTTCTTTCACATGTGCAGGGACTGTGTAGCACTGACATCCTCCCACCTCTGCTTAAAATAATCCCCTTCCTCACAAATAACCTAGTTCTCCCAACTCAAACTCAATTAATTAAAGAAACTTTACCTTATCACTGTTGCGGCAGGTTGCAGCAGGATCAATCGCTGCAACAACTTGAGTTGATGGTGCAATATGTACCAAAAGCCTTCCTAAGCAGCGCTGTTTTGGGGGGAAACAATTTGTTAAACTGGCTAAATATAATGAACATGTATAAGAAAAAATATTCAAATACTTACTAGGCATTTGGTATCTGTCTTTGGATCTAACTCAATTGCTGGAGCACTAAGTACAACTCCAGCAAAGAACTTTGGTCTTTCCATTGCTGTCAAAATCGCAATAGCACCTCCCTATATGTGATAAAGGTTTTAAAATGAAATTGAGCACATGAAGTCCTGCGAGTAAGGATTCAGGTTTGAATATTACCTTTAAATAGTTATTATAAATTAATAGTTACTCTAATTGTAATTAGGCACAATCCAGAATAGCTTAGATCATAGAGGATGCACGAATCAGTTCTCATATGGCACTTGCACATGAAGCGTGTGGTTGTGTCAAGCTATTTGGTTCAATAACCAAATGACAGGAATATGCACAAGATTTTCAGGTTTTTCACTAAAATCAATATCATCAACCTTCCTTCACAGCTACTGTAATAATGGCCAGCCATATCCTAACAGTTGTTAATAATGGGTAGTAAAGGGAGGAGGGTGGGATAATCATGACAGGCCAACTCTCAATGGTACCAGTGGCATAGCAAGGGGGGTGGCTGCCCCCTTAAAATTTTGGGTCAGGCCTTTTTTCTTTGAAGTATGATGTCAATGCCAATGGCATAGGGAGGGGGTTACCATGTGCCACCCAGTATTAACAATATATTTATTCTATTAATTGGGCACACACATACCATAGAATGGCCAAACAGAAACACTGGTAGTGATGGATATCTTGCTACCACTTCATCAACGTGCTGGTAAACATCCCTAACATATGTATCAAAGTTGTCTATCTGGGCTCGCTCCCCATCGCTCTTACCATGACCAACTGTATAGTGAATCATACAATCAAAATGTTAAGAAATATGGATTGAATAATATGTGCTATGGCAATTTGTTTTGGGGGGAGGGGGGGTAGGTGGGTGTGGTCCCAATTAAAGTCAGATCTATCTGCTAGGATGGCATGGATGTTTTAAATAATCTCTTTTTGATTTCATTGATAGATAAAGGGTCAATCCAACTTGTCTGGATACTATCAGCATTATTTGGGCAACACACATTTACACTCACCGTGATCATGAGAAAACACCAGAAATCCTTCAGCAACCAAAGCAGGTGCAAGAAAGTCGCTATAGCGTCCAGAATGCTCGCCAAAACCATGGCTAATAAATATCAAAGCTCTGCAAAAAGAAGTAAAGTAAGTAACCCTTATAAAGAATTCTTATAAAGTATGCTTGCATGGCCTTAAGTGATTTTTGTTAGACATCAAGTATTTTAATAGAGATCAAAGGTCGATATTCTCTTTTTAATTTGAATTTCAAATCGTCTTAAAATATCGCCCGTAAAACTATACGTCTTATATTGGCCCGTACCTAGTTTGTTTGGACTAGAAATTTAAGTTAATAAGTCTTTAACATAGCTGAAAAACCGAACTCTTTAGTAAGTCAATTGACTTTAATTTTATTATAAAAGTAGACGAAAAAATTTTAGTCAGTCAACCCATGACGTCGAGATCCTTCATCGTTGTTTTGATCATAGTATTGTTCAAATGATAACTGGATTTGCATAAGTTTTCATCAAGCGAAATTATTCGAAAGTGAGTGCTAAATGTTTTCTCACAAACACTGGTTTTATGGAGAGAGATAGTTTCTTTATTTTTCTCGTGTTTGGTGGAAATAATCCTTGAATTTCACTTCGATGTGGATTACTTTCATTCGTGACTGCTAATGAATACATTGCAGAGATAATTGCTAATGAAACTTGATCTTGCAATGCGCTAACATTTACACAAACTCCATGTAATTTCCTTCATTTTGCAAAATTTGCCTACAGTATATTATCATAAATAACCAGTTAAAAACATCCTAGAAACAAGTTTTCATATCTTTTTGTATTGTCGTGTTTATTTGGTTATTCGTTGTTGACTGATGTTCTGCATCGGGTATGCATTAATCTAAGATCGTAATAAGCTTATACATTTCCTTACTTTGGCTCCTTGTTGTCTGTTTTCCACTGCCTCGTAAACAATACCAGTCCATCTTTATTTTTAAAAGAGCCTTCAATAGAATTGTCAGATAAAACAGGTGTCATATCTTGTGGATCCACCATGTTCTCACCTAACGCTTGTCCTTCCTTGCCGTGAATATTTAAATTAAGGACGTGTTACGTCATACGCCGGCGTTACGTCATATTCAATCACGGTGTATTTTCTTTCTTCTTACCCAAAAACCGATCTTATGTTTTGATATTTCCCCAATCGTTTGTGTGGTACTAATAACCATCATTTTGTGAATGTTCGCTATTTTCTGTTCTATCTTTGTTTGCAAATTACTCATTGTACTCATGCAGTTTAGAGCAAGGAGGACCATGCGAGGAATTTATAATATCAGTTTTTCCACGCAGTTCAGTTCATGGGCTGCGGAGACGGGGGAGCTCTTTTATTTCCCCTTTTTCCATCTTTCGATACTAGTCTCTTATATTTTCCAATCTTAGCCCCCTCCCCCCCCCCCCCCCCCAACCTTTTCCCCATACTAGTCTCATACACCCCCCCCCCCCTCCAAACACACGCAGTTTTAGGGTGCTCCGCGGTTCCTGCAGTTTTATTGAAATAAGCATCTATTTATGAAACTGTTTTTAAAACGTTCAGTCTTTACCAATGGAAGGATATGTGGATGTCCACGGTCTCTTAATCTTCTGGTTTTTTCTGGTGGAAGTAGATCATCATTTAATGGATGGCAATACTAGTAATATTTTTAAACAGGTTATATGGCTTACATACTCAGGGACCGAGGAGCGTAATTTTGATTTGGGGGCTAACGACCACCAAATATTGGAAGACCTAGGGGGCTTGGGGGCATGCTCCCATTATTGGGGAGGCTATAGTCCCCCCCCCCCCCCCCCCCCACCCACCTGCTCCGCGGTCCCTGATACTCGTAAAATATATAGACGACCACTAGCTTTAGATAGTAAACTGTCAAACAGAATGTCCCAACAACAAGGATGGCAAGTAGCTTGAGATGACTTTTGTTTTGTTGTCCTGCCATGTATCAACTTTTCCCATGTTTTAGATAGATTTAGTAGCATTCTGTTTGACCTTGCCCAGTTTTCGATGCTTTCAACTTCTAGGTGCGCCAAGTCCTTTTCATCATTTACTTTACCAGAGGAAGAAAAAGCATGAATATACAATAAGAAGACTGGATTTTTTTTTTTTTTTTTTTTTTTTTTTTTGCCATAACTATGGTGAACAGTCTGCAGCCCGCAGCCCTCATTAGTTACGGACAGTCTTTTTTCCCTTTCGGTTTTCCTTTCTTAATTATTTTTTTTCGCCATAAATTAAGTGGTATACCAACTTGACAGCCATGTTATCTTTTCTGATAACGTTTGATGCCTGCCATGTGTTCATTTCCAACCGACATATATATCTTTTGTTATTCAAGGTTTTTACTTTGGTTTCTGATTGGATAGATTTCTTAAGGGATATCTTTCAATGTTCACATTGGGCGACGTTGATTGGATGTGAACAGCTTGATTGATTGGTGTTTATCAAATCTGATTGGTTGATGTTTCCTGGCTACCTTTGTAGGGAGTTATAACTTGTATTGCAAGCCCCGCATTGACCCATTGGGCGAAGGTGTGTTACCATGACAAGGTTGGAAGGGAAAGTTGCACTAAACATGGCTGCTCTTGGAGCTTCACAAGAAAGGTAAGCCGAACTATCTTACTTATTTCATTCTCATAAATCTCGTGTATGCCGAGTAATATGCCTGAATTTTTTTCGCCCATGCACTTTGAGAAGGAATTCATGACTTAGTTCGGCATATTTTGTGGGCGCTAACTAGTGCTTCAGTCGATTCATAAGCTTATATTTTCGAATACTTGAACAAAAACAACTATGTCTTGAATAATGTTTACGTCGATCATACTGGAAGTGATGGCTTCACTCTCTCGAGCCAGAGGCTCATGCCGAAGGTCCTTGCATGACGCCAGATCGAATTGAAATTTAGAAGTTAATCAGTTTTTGTCGGAGGGAAGAAAACTGGACAAAAACCCTCGAAGCCCAACAGCAACCCAGCCTACTCACATACACGGACAACAGTTAAAATTAAAGGAATATAGTCAAGTACAGTTTGCAGTTCAGAAATACTTTTTTATTTTCGGTATCAGTTGGAAAAATAGTAGATGATTAACGCAAGCCATGGCAAGATATTGAAAAGGTTAAGAAAAAGGCGAACAAAAGGAGAGTTACAAATGGGGAAAACAGTGGTGATTAAACATCCGATTTTAAAGTTAACTGAAAGCTTCTGATTTCTTTGCTTATTTCACAACAACGAGGAGAATATTCTTTTCTTTTTAAATATTATTGGGGGGGGGGGGGGGGGGGGGAGTTCGGGTTTTTCACCGACAAGAAGACGCCTACTGTTTTGATAATTTCAGCGGAACAAAGGAATAAATATTAAGCTGAATGAAACCAACAGATAATCCTGCTCTTCTCTCTTTTTACTAGCTAGTGGTTTTCCCCCTACACAACTTGAAAAAAATAACATTTTTATTCATTGATATTATTATTTTTATTTAAATACCCTTTACTGAAGACGCACTTTTCTTTGTCATTTCTTTCTGGAACGATTTCTGGTCAGCTTGAAGCTGAGTTTGGCGACAGATTTGCATAAAGCGGTATAGGTTTTTGCTTTTAGTCAAACTTATATTTACTCAGGTGTCATCTTGACAACTTCTTAGAAATTTGGTCTCCATTTACTTAGCGTGGTGTTTCTTGTCTTCTTCTTTGTTTTAAATGTTGAAAAATTGTAAAACCAAAAATTAAAATTGGGAAGTCTCTGCGATATTTTTCGACTTCATTTTTTAAATTTGTCACTATAATTTTTTCCAGGCATAAGAGCAAGCCTTAGAAGACTACAACTTATGAGGTGAATCCATTTTGATTATTTTAATTTATTATCCACGCAAATATATACTCGATAGAGTACAAATATCGCTGGAGAAGGTACAAATATCCTGATCACAAGCCAAAAAATGGTTGGATAATAAATAACTTATTAAGCATTTTAGGGTGCAGTACAGGTGGATATTTTTCTGGTCTTTTGTATTTTGTCTTGGCCTGACAGGCTCGATAAAATACCAATGCAGACTTGAAAAAAATATCCAACCATACTGACAACAGGGTTAGCGCCAGGCCGTGCCATTTCGCCATTCCGCACACAAACAGGACAGGAGAATCCTTACATAACTCACTCGCCATCTGGCATGATACAAGACATTGTCAGAAAATCTACTTGGAACCTTTGTGTTACTAAGTGGTTTTTTATTTTATTAAAGAACCTTCGCTTGTTGCATTTACATATTTTTTTGTATACTTTTTATGACCCTCTGATTTGAAAATAGTCCCTTGAAGTGTTTGTTTGGGGGACGAATTGACCCTTTCAACTGAAATCCTGGCTCAATCCCTGCTGACACCCTAAAATGTCTAATAAGATATATTTTATGTTACAATGGTATCCATGAAGTAATGAAAAATGTTTTAATGATGTTCATGTAATTGATGAAAAATTGAAAAAATATCTATGTTGACATTGAATGAATGCAATTATGAAAACAAAATTATTATTATTATTATTATTATTATTATATTATCAAAATAAATGAATAATGAAATGATATATATTTAATTTAAAAAATAAGTCTTTTCAAAAAAAAAACTTTATTCTTGCAACATTTCAAGTATATAATACAGAAAGTCACTGAGGCTTTGATCATCAGTTGTCGATCGAGTCGATGTTCAAATTGTCACGAAGGTTTTCTCTGGTGGGACTAGCTCGTCTTTCAGTGACACAGAATATGGATGCTTTCTGGTGTTTTATTGATCTTTATTCTGCAGTACTCGAAACATGACTGTGTTCTCTTCACTCTTACTACTATTCTTCACTTACTGACTCAGTAGTAGCAACTAGCAAACTCGTATATATGCCAACCGCTAGGGGCTACGTCACATAACCGGTTTGTACCAAGTCAAACTGGGCACAACTAGTCATGTAGCATATGACGTAAGGCTTACTTAGTGCAAAAATAAGAGCACTTGCCCGCAAGACTCGCCCTAACCAAACCGGCGATAGAATTCGCTAGCTGAACTAGTAAAAGAATATTTTACAATAACAATACTTTGTAGTTCTAAACAATATAACCTTAAACGAAGGCTCAGAAAACGCCTAGCAAACAATCTGTTTTACCGAACAAACAGTGTTACTTTTCCCAGTACGCATGTTCAAACCTGTACAAAACTAAAACTGGTTTTTACTGGAAAAGTACTGTGGTTTGCAGCTGTTATCTACAAAAGCCTTCCTTCAATTAAATGAAGACCAGAAAGTAGTAATTGTTATGAAGCAAACATTGACTAGGTGAAACGACCAACCAATAAACAAGTCACTATGATCGAGTTGCTATTGGCTGGGTACGTGTCAGAATAGATTGTCTGTTCACAAATCATTACTAAACAACAGGAGTCTCAATTACTCGGATAATGTGAGGTGAACCGCGATCAAAATGTGATTTTTCCCTTATTTCAAAGTAGCTCTAAAACTTTCCCCATTGTCGTGAAGCTAGGGGAGACTCTGGATAGAGCTGATACTGGATCGTTTATTGACGCTTCAAATCCTAGTTACAAGACTGTTCTACGTCTAACTCACGACTGTATAACTGTATATCTCTGACTGTCTAACTAAACTATAAGAACTAACCTATATTTATATGAATTCTTAGTATAAATTATGGAAACTGGTTTATGACAAGTTTCCAGTAAAAGTTCTGTGATGTAAGAATATGAGCAATATTTACTCAAAGACTAAAAACTTAATAAACTCTTTGGAGAGGTAATTTCTGTACATAGCGTCGATGACTGTCGCTTGTACTTTTAAGTTAAAACAAACTGTGTTGTAGAAAACGATAACTTCTCTAAAAGTAAAGGATGGATACTTGACTGGAAAATCTAGAGTAAACAACTTATAACAAAGGATGCTAAAACCTAAGTGTATGTTGAATAAGTTCTTCTGCGCAAGTCCAACTAAACTGGTTTGTTTGAAGCAGCTGTACTTCAAGGTTGTTCTAAAGCAGCTGAAATCATAAAGTATGTATTTCGGAACTGTTCATAATTAGAGAAGACCTTTCTTGTTTACAGGAAATGAGAAATCCAATTAAAATCTATTGACAGAAGAGTGTTTTAAAAGGTCAACATAAATGTTCTTTTGTTCTGCTAAATGTTCTTTTGTTCTAGTATTAAGTAGTTGTCATGGAAATCTAAACTAAGTCAGATTTCCAACAAGATGGAAAATGGACGATTTTTGTCCTTCTCACACCATTACATACTATTCCCCTCCGTGAGAACATTCGACCTCGAATGTCAAAGAGAAAAATAGTTGTTACAACGTTAGATATACATTGGGCAGTATACGCCTAGCCTGACCAAGCTATATAACTGGACCCATATGGACTTATCCCATATGCCAGGGGTCTTAAGATATAATTAGGTAATCCGAATAATGTTTAAAATATTTACTTAAAAAAAAAAAAAAAGATAAAAAATTAGATGACATTAAAAGACTGGAAAATCCAGCATTCCCTTACAAAGAATAAAAATAAATATACGTGAATACTTGCTTACAAGGTGGCTACATCTATCTTACATGGCCCAAAGTGCTTACGGATTCCTATTTTACCGAAATTATGCGCGACTCGCGGCTTTGCCCATCTTCTTTTAACTAAAAACTTCTATTTCTTTCCAAATGCATGACGACTGGTTGTTCCAATCAAGTCAGTGCCCTTCTCAAGGCAATCTCGCTTAAAAGTGTACCAAACAGAAAGGGAACATTTTAAATTACTACAATTTCTATGCGAACAAAAATCAAATCGAAAATCTCTCTCCCAAGTATTGACTTTTTAAATTTTTTTTTTAATAAAATATTACTTATGATCAACTATATACAATGAGGAAGAACCATACCGCTACTGTTCGTAGTTCAATACATAATTCCGTGCTTCGTTCCAGTTGGTACGTGAGTGTGAGTTCCGAGACTGGGAGGACGAGCGTCGAAAAACAAGTTCTCTGTCTGTTTCATTAGGATCCCACTCGTCACCCCACTCATCGATCCAGACGACGTAGTACTCAGTCTCTGGTCTCTGACATCGGAAGGTAATCTTCGTAAATCGAAAGACAAAAGACTGAGAATCTAACTCCTTCGGCGCAGGTTCTCCCTCGTTTAGGGCCGGCACGAGAGTCCTGCGACAACATGACAACGATATGGATTAGACCCCGTGGTTTACCAGGGTTGCATCAAACCAGCTTACTCTACAACTTTATAACATTAAAATGGGGCATGTCCACATGGACTACGAGTCTATCCATGCTCTGTTGAAGCTATTAAAAAAAAAAAAAAATAAATAGATAAATAAATAAAAATAAAAAATCACGTAATGGCTTACCAAGGTTGTATCAAACCAACTTACTCTACATCTTTCTGAGAGAAAAAAAGATGTTAAAATAGTGAAAACATTTCGCCAAACATGTTTCGTGTAAATTCTTGTGGCAACAAGGCAGAGAAGTGGATTCTTCCTTTGTCGTCGTCACACACAGGGGATATCGTGTCTTAAGGAATGCCGCAAAACGCTCGGCGTCCCTCTTCTTATTCCTCCTTTTGGACATTTTACGATATGGTATATTCTAGGTTATTATCATTATTATTATTACCACTGACGGGAACAGCACGACGACTGGTTGTTCCAAGCAAGCTGGCAGCCCCAATCGGTGTCCTCTCTCTCTGGCTTAACGTAAATTGTTTTCTTTTTTTGTGTTTTTTTTTTTTTGTGTGTTTTCTTCTTGCTTGGTTTGTTTCTTATGGTCCCCGTTTTCGTTCTGGATGTTGTTTCTTTCCGAATCCCCATTCAGAGGCTTTAGACTGCAGTTGCCTGTGTTTTCTTTACCTTGTGGCAATGTTCGCAACTTGTGCGGGATCCTGGTGGAGTCAAGGGTTCATCATGCTTAGTATTTGATGTCGAGATAGACTGCGGTGGTGGTTGTGGTGGTGGTCGTGGTGGTGCTGATATTTGTAGCTGACGTAGACGGACGGGTTTACAGTAGCAATGATAGACTGAAAGGCAGATCACTATGATCACGAAATCTAAGATTGAGAATGTCAAGGCGATGTACAAGAGGACTGGGTTGTCCTCTACCACCTGGAGATTCCTGTTATCTTTCTTTATCTGCCTCATTTGGTCTGTAAATCTACCGTCCAACATGTTGTAGGTCTTGTCCAGGTTCTCTATATAGTACTGTTTTGTTCCATGGTATTGGCTTTAAGTCATGGATTTTGTCCAGATCAGTTAAATTAAAGTCTTTGGTAATATTTGTGAGGTTCCGAAGACTGGCATCTAGCTCGTCTTCTAAGAATATTGTCAGGTTATATGCTAGTCTTTCCCAGGAAACATATTGAAAATATGTGTCTGCAAAGTCTGGGACTTGAACCGTAAAACGTTTAGGACAAGTGCCTAGACCAGTTGTGTCTGTATCAAATGTAACTTCGCATGGAAAATGATAGATGGATAGTGGATATAACCGCATAATCCCTTGACTTGTCGACAAGTTACTATAGAGACCGTGGATAGGAAGTAGCGGCCACCCAAATGGAATAGTGGATGCAAATCGTGGCAGTCTGTACCTTGAATGTGATAACAGGGAAACGATATGTTCTTCTGAGGGTTCCATTGGGGTCCCAGCCATTCCATTTGCACCGATTTAAGTAAATTAGTTGGGCAGATAACATACATGTCGTCCTGCCAACACTTAGCTAAAGCATTGTTTGTAATAATATGTTTCACGTTGTCGCAGTTAATAAGTATTAGATTTTGATCCCGAGTCCTGAACGTTAAGGGGAGTTAGGGTTTCAATGGTGCAGAGAGCGTCACGTCCCGAAAGAATTGGTAAGGTAAATAAAATAGATATTTGAGTATCATTGTTAGGTTTCTGCTCAAAATCTACTAGTGGTCTGACCAACAATGGTATTCCCTGTGTCAGAGCAGCTTCCGTCCATTGCAAACCATGTTGTTTGCGAAGGCTATCCGAGATCGTATGCGCTATATAAGGAGGTAGCGCTGAAAATCCCACTAGTGATTTGCCGGACATTTCAGAAAATTGGGAAATTGAATCTCCCATCTCGACGAGACGGAGAACAACCAAAAACATTCGATTGATTTCTTCAGCAAGTTCTGTGGTAAAAACACGCATTTTCTCGTTGGAAACAATTTGCCCTTGATAAGTATCTTGGTGACCCTCTCGTCCACCATTGAATCCGTTGATATGCTTTTGTTACTTTTTCCGCTAGCACATTAACCTTTTTGACTGTTTGATCCATCGTTTTAGTTAGAATAACTACTTTTCCGTTGACTGTGCGGGATATAGCTCTTACCGTGGACATGCCGGATGCCATATGGTTTAGGGTTTTCTTTAAACCTTCGACGTGAGACTTTTCACACTTGCCGCCGAAGGCAGTGTGTATGGCTTTGAAAATGCCAAAAACTCCGGCGTGGCAAGTCCACGCTTCTCTTCTCGATCTTCTCCGTTTTTGAAGTCTGAGAAAGTCTAATTCGGCCATACCGATGTTCGTACAATGATCCCGTGCCCACACTTTGCATTCTCGTAAGCTAGGCAGATATTTTCTGGGACAGATCATATCGCTATCATACCGTCTTTCATAGCGGAAATATCTATGTAAATAAGTGTCGCACTCGATTAGTTTTGAACGGCCGGGAAAGACTGCAAGTTGTCTTGCGGCCTTTTCTACTTCGGCCAAGGTATTAAGAAATCCATTGAATGCTTTCCGGTTAGCCTCATTACATTTGAAATTCCTAAACGGTCTATGTGGTGGCAGTCCGAAACTTAATTTATGTGTGACATGGAACCATTGAGTGTCGGAATAAAATACTAGTGCTTTCGCATGGTGTCCCACCATCAACGAAGATGGATAAAACTTAACATCCCTTCCTGTATTATCTATACTTCGAAAAGTGGAATCCACTAGTCCTATCACAAGTAAAGGCGATATGAGGAGGAATAACATGTTTGGCAAAACTCCTGAACCACTGCGTACCCTTCGTTTTACCTCTTGTTGCCCAAACGTTAATTACCTGTGGGATGGAGCATTCCGCTGCTTAAAACTATCAAGCAATTTCTTAGATAATATGTTTTCTGCGGGCTCCCATGTGGCTTGACTTATTGGATACCCAACCCATTTGACCGTATATTCTACTTTTCCCTTTCTTTCTCGTTTACTAAGGATTTGTTCAGCGTTAAAGATTTCCTCGTTATCTATCTCTATTGATTCTTCCTTAGCCTGCATTGCAGGCTAATTCTTCATGTGCTTCTTCCTCTCCGGGAGATTCGCTGAGCCCTTCTGGCTCTATCTCCCGACTTTGTTCCTGGCTTTTGTAAAGGTACCAGGGGACAACAGGAACTTCCTTCAGCAAGAGGTTTATTGTTCTTCTTTACTTCTACTTCTTGTACAACTTCTATAGCTTAGGCTGTCCTACCTTTATACAATTCAACGTCGTCCCACTCAGCATCCGTGAGGGGCGCCGGTTGAGGGCGTATTCCCGAGGGTACGTTAAATGTAAAACTCTCTAGGTAGAAGTACAGGTGCCCTGCGTGAGGTCGATGCGGCCAAGGAGCTCCATCGTTTAAGGGATAGAGGTGCTGAGGGCAGTTAGGACACCTCAAACTTCTCCTGAAGTACATGACGTGACATAAACACTCCTCATGCACCACTACCCAGCAACAGGGTAACGTGGTTAAATCGAAGTCATAGTCCTCTCTCCCACAAATAAAGCACTGTTTTTCCAGTTTGGACATCTTGAATGATAGATCAAAACAAAACTTAAAATTGGAATAGACGATCAAGAATTCTTTCTTGAAAGTCTGGATAATCACATGATAAACTAACGTCTTGAAAATGGATAAATCCATAACACAGTTGTCTAGCTGATGATACATATTGGGACTTAAAAAGTTCATAAATCGTTTCAGCAGCTTCCGTCCATTGCAAAACCATGTTGTTTGCGAAGGCTATCCGAGATCGTATGCGCTATATAAGGAGGTAGCGCTGAAAATCCCACTAGTGATTTGCCGGACATTTCAGAAAATTGGGAAATTGAATATCCCATCTCTACGAGACGGAGAACAACCAAAAACATTCGATTGATTTCTTCGGCAAGTTCTGTGATAAAAAACGCATTTTCTCGTTGGAAACAATTTGCCCTTGATAAGTATCTTAGTGACCTTCTCGTCCACCATTGAATCCGTTGGTATGCTTTTGTTACTTTTTCCGCTAGCACATTAACCTTTCTGACTGTTTGATCCATCGTTTTAGTTAGAATAACTACTTTTCCGTTGACTGTGCGGGATATAGCTCTTACCGTGGACATGCCGGATGCCATATGGTTTAGGGTTTTCTTTAAACCTTCGACGTGAGACTTTTCACACGTGCCGCCGAAGGCAGTGTGTATGGCTTTGAAAATGCCAAAAACTCCGGCGTGGCAAGTCCACGCTTCTCTTCTCGATCTTCTCCGTTTTTGAAGTCTGAGAAAGTCTAATTCGGCCATACCGATGTTCGTACAATGATCGCGTGCCCACATTTTGCATTCTCGTAAACTAGGCAGATATTTTCTGGGACAGATCATATCGCTATCATACCGTCTTTCATAGCGGAAATATTTATGTAAATAAGTGTCGCACTCGATTAGTTTTGAACGGCCGGGAAAGACTGTAAGTCGTCTTGCGGCCTTTTCTACTTCGGCCAAGGTATTAAGAAATCCTTTGAATGCTTTCCAGGTAGCCTCGTTACATTTGAAATTCCTAAACGGTCTATGTGGTGGCAGTCCGAAACTTAATTTATGTGTGACATGGAACCATTGAGTGTCGGAATAAAATACTAGTGCTTTCGCATGGTGTCCCACCATCAACGAAGATGGATAAAACTTAACATCCCTTCCTGTATTATCTATACTTCGAAATAACTTTATAAAATTAAAATGGGGCATGTCCACATGGACTACGAGTCTATCCATGCTCTGTTGAAGCTATTAAAAGAATAAATAAATAAAATAAATAAATAAAAATAAAAAATCACGTAATGGTTTACCAAGGTTGCATCAAACCAACTTACTCTACAACTTTATAAAATTAAAATGGGGCATGTCCACATGTTTAGCTACACATGGGTTTATACCAGCTCTTACCTCGATGTATTAGCTGCTATCCATCTTGTAGGATAAATAAAGTTATTATTATTATTATTATGGACTAAGAGTCTATCCATGCTCTGTTGAAGCTATTAAATAAATAAATAAATAAAATAAATAAATAAAAATAATAAATCACGTAATGGCTTACCAAGGTTGCATCAAACCAACTTACTCTACATCTTTCTGAGAGAGAAAAAGATGTTAAAATAGGTTAACAATAACATTGGTACATACAGTGAGAGACAAATCACAATAATCACAGTCTAAAATCGAGAATACCTGATGTCTAAACTCGTGCAGAGCTAAAACTGAGCTAAAGAGCTAAACTCCTGAGTACCCCGCATTTCATCGATTCTAATTAATAATTGTTCGATGGCATCGCAAAGCTGTTCTTGCGAAACAGGCGTACCCCCGCTTGCCATTCCTTCGGGTTGCTCGGGATGCGAGTGCTCACCAGAATATGGATCGTCACAATCACAAAACGGTACTTCAGGCTTCTCTGTTTTCTTTTTGGGTGGCATGAAAAAACTAAATAGCTCTACTCTTTGGAGGACCTTACTATAGCAGACCATGGTCTAAAACGATCACCGTCAAGGAGACAAAATTTTGAAATTTATCACAGCACATGTCACTCAAAATTAACTGTTTTAAGATACACTTATTGAACTAATTTAAAGATTTAAACTAAAATGCGGTGTAACACCCTATTGGCTTGGATTTCACCGCACCTTCGGTTCATCTAAGTGACTTCCAGTAAATGTTCCTCAATTCCAAAGATTCCTCATTTAGATGGACGAAAAACAAGGTACTTCCACTTACCGAGGTTCTCCGCCAAATATGTCACGAAGGTTTTTTCTAGAGGGACTGGCTCGTCCTCCGCGACACAGAAGATCAATGCTTTCTGTTCTTTTACTGATCTTTATTCTTGACGCTTTTACTCTCTAAGACTCTACTGTACTGTACTTCTAAGACTGCTTGACTGACTCTAGTAGCAACTAGCAAACTCGTATATATATGGGCTCAGCTAGGGGCTTACGTCTTATAACCGGTTTGTGCCAAGTCAAACTGGACACAACGTAAGACGTAAAACTCTTAAACCTCAAAAAAAAAAAAAAAAAAAAAAAAAAAAAATCGCGCACGCTCTTCTGTGCGAAAAAAAAAATATATCGGTTATTCCAATCAAGTTGGTGCCCTTCTCAAACAATGTAACAAAAATGATGTATATATACAAAACATACCAAGGTTGCATCAAACCAACCTTACTCTACAACTTTATAAAATAAAAATCATGTATATTGGAGTGACTAGTAAGAATAAAATTAAAGTAAAAAAAAAAACAACTAAAATTGAAGTAGACGATCAAGAATTTATTCTTGAAAGTCCGGATAATTACACGATAAACTAAGGTCTTGGAAATGGATAAATCCATAACAAAGTTGTCTGGCTGAAGATATGATTTAAAAAGCTCATCAATTGTTTCAGCATAATTATACCTAAACCGATTATTTGTCTAGGATAAAGTAGAAATAAGTTTAAAAGTGCTTGGAAAGCATAGGCTAAATCATACTCTACAAAAGGTTCATAGATCTTTAGAGCTGCACAAAGCTTAACCAATTCAAGGATTGGGTCTTTATGGAACACCAATGGTAGGTGTGTCACGAAGGTTTTCTCTGGTGGGACTAGCTCGTCCTTCAGTGACACAGAATATGGATGCTTTCTGGTGTTTTACTGATCTTTATTCTGCAGTGCTCGACACTTTTACTTCTAAGACTGCTTTCTATTTCTCTTCAGTGTAGCTCTGTGAAACACTTGTCACGAAGGTTTTTGCCTTTGCGGCGGGGAACTAGCTCGTCCCTTCGTGGCACAAAATATGGATACTTTCTTGGTTGTACTTGATGTCTTTATTGTAGACTCTGTATCTGTCTTTGACTCTGTGTCTGTGTCTAAACTACGTGCTACAATCCCTTAAATAATGGTTGCGTGGTTGACAAGATGACGTCAAGCCTAATATCAGCTGACGTCATTTACAAGCGTTGTGATTGGTTGCTAAGAACGATGGATAATAATCGACTAGTTCCCAATTCCCGAGGAGGAATTTGAACTATGTTAAAATTCTCTTATTCATCGTACTTGGGGTTAAACAAAAATTATACCGTCGCTAGACCATTAAGCGATCTAACAGGTGCTTAACTTAACGTCTTTAAACGAAATTTAACGAAATTGGCTAGCTTCAAAGTTGGGATATCAGGCATTAGCTGACAGCGCCCAGCTATGAATATTTCAGCAGCATTCGAGCAGCAAAACCCTAAATTGTCATTTATGATTACAAGATAATATTATCTACAAAATGTCATCTCAGCAACATTTCTAATTAAGACTTGTTGTTTTGCATCTGCCGATCTGTCAATTATTCCTTTGCCGCAATTTCCTTAGCACTGACATTTCGATTCGGCAAACATGAGCAGTTTCTGAACAGCCTTTTTATCTGTCATGTTTTCTTCTGCTCTCTATCTTGGAATTGAAATATCAGTGTCTCTTTTCAGACCTCATGGCACTGCGGCGAACAACAACATCTGTTTCCCCTAATTAAATATAACTATTTTTCTGTTTCTTATTTTCCCATTCACGTCACGTCCCTTAGGAAAAATGTCTCCTTACAATTCACAGGTTAGGGCCTGTTTACAAGGAAGGAGGGTAACCATAGAACGTGGTCAAAAGATAGCTCGGTTTTACAAGGAAAAAATATATGTAGGATAACCCTAGTGCCAGGGAAACTTTACGGTAGGAATGCCAACAAACAAAACGGTAAATCACAAGATATCGGCGGTAATTTTGACTTTGGAGCAGACATTTACTGGGTTATGATAATTAAAAAGTTATTCGTGAAACAAGACATTTAACAACAAAAATTGTTCCGGGAAGGCGGGTTATCCCTAGCTAACGACTTAACAAGGAAAACTTAGCCCAGGCAGAAGGGGTACCCTATCAAACAGACATACAGGGTTACCCGAAACCAGTAGGGTAACTAATATTTAATACTCATTTCCTCAGGATAACAAGAGAAATTTGATAGAATAGAAAACAATCTCTTTTCACTTCCTCGTGAAGAGCTGCATTTGCTTTCAGTTTGTGCGCGCGGTCAAGACTGAACACGAAGGAAAGCAAATGCACCTGATATGAGATTGCGCATCTCCGTTTTACGTGATTGGCATGTCAATCAAAAAGTGTTTAGGTTGTGTTTCTTCCAGCGTCGCAGATAGTGTACAATCATCATGAAAAAAATGATATGAGCTGAAGGATCTTTCTGTTCTTGTAATCTCCAAGGAAGCAAAACTTTAATAAAAGGATAAGATATGCCATAATGTTTTCTAGTGTTTTTTTGGGGGGGGGGGGGGGGGTGGAGCACATTAGTCATAACAGTCTTGCATCCAAGTAGTTCTTTCGCATACCAACACCCCCTCCTACTGCGTCCTACGCTACGCCTCAACTTCCCCGACCCGGGCCCCGACCCACCAAGACAAAAGAGGAAGAATTTATTATGTATGAAAATTGGAAGAGACTTCATCAGGTTTGTATACACTCTTTATTTTAAAGGCTATAAGGTATTTCTCAACTAGATCAAAAGAACAATAAATAAAAACCAATGTGCATGTTGGCATGTACGTCATGGAGAAAACAAACCATCAAACAGAAGGCTTACGTACCTTCTTGTTATTGAAGTCCATTTGCGCATAACTCGCAACTATTTTTGGTCTCGAGGGAAGCGCGTTGTATACGAACCAACGCGTCATTTGTGTAAAATGCATTGAAGATTTGAGTCTAAACAGCTTCAACGCGCAGAGAAAACTCAACGACTAACTGTTTTCTAGTTTGTACAAGACAAGCAAAAAAGGTAATGTGGATTCTAAACCTTATTTGTATAGATGAATAACGTAGTCTTGTAGTTTTATTGACAGAAAATACTTTAATTGTATTTCAGTACTTGTCAGTTCTAAGGGACCGATTCGTTATATCTAATATTGTGGATTTATGGAAGTGTTAATTTTCCAAACGTCCCCGGGGGAGAGGGGAGGTGGTTTTAGTGGGGGAGGGGTGACTGAGATACACGCTTTTTTTTGCGGGGGGAGGGGGACATTTTTATATTCTTCTTTTGAAATTGAGGGGGGGGGGGGGTGGGGAATTTTTACATGCATTCAATGCATTGCGGTTTTATAGCTTTACAAAAGTTACCCTTCTTATAAATTGCTGAAATTTATTTTTGGTGATGGTCTTACGGCTATGACAGTGGTGGGTTTCCTGTGTTATTTAGTCGTCCGGGCCGCAAGCTAGCCACAGGAATTCCCCAAAAAGCTACATATTCTCCACTTTCCATAAATCGGTTCAGTGGTCAAACACAAAGCATTCCAGCAAGGCTTCAAGGCAGTTTCAAAGGGTTATGGCATATTTGAACCTTGCACGTTTCTTTCTTTCCAAACGCTTTAGATATTTTGCATTCATGCTTTCTCTGTATTTCTATTATGCGTTTTTTGAAGGTGGAAGCGTTTGGGTTACCTGTGGTGAAGTTTACAAGTCTTTTCAAATACCGTAACTCTTTTGTTAAGCCCCCCTTTTCAAAGAAAGAAATTTATTAAGCCCCCCTCCCTCCTCCCCCTCCCATTCACAACACAATAATGGTAAGTCACTATGAGAGACTAACTATGACACAAGTAAATCAAATGTTGAAAATACCGTGTAATTTGAACAATGCATATACCATGTCATTGACATCCCTATAGATTATGCAAGACAGTCCATAGTAATACTTCAGTTTACATCTGAGTTTACCGTGTTGTGTTGTGCGTTTAGCAGTAAAAATCAATTAGCCCCCTCTCTCTATTAAGCCCTCCTTTCCAATAAGCCCCCCTCAAACGTGCCTGAAATAAATAAGCCTCCCGGGGGGCTTAATAAAGGATTCACGGTAGTCATAGAAAACAACAAAAATCCCTCCTAAAATTTTTTTTTTTTTTTTCGTTGAGAAAGAGGCCGCCACAGGGATCCCAAGGGTACGTCTTGACTGAAAGCTTTTGCAAAATTGTGAATTCCAGTAGTTATTTTTTTGGTATTCTAAAAGCATTAAACGCGGGGAACCACATAAAATACTTCCACCCCTCCCCTCTAATGACTTGTTCCTTATTAAAAAAAAAAGTTTTTTAAATGAATTGGTTTTTATGTTTTCTCGATCTATATTGAAAAATTGTGGTAACAAGATGTTTGCAAATTAGTAGTTCGTACCATCTCTTTTAATTCCCAGTACTGACTACTTTTAAGGTAAGATATTGGTTAAAAATTTGATCATCATTTATTCGAATATTCACGCATGGGTTCCTTTAGTGCGCACATAAAGCAGTACGCTCTCAGTTGAAAAATATAACTGCTTTTCATAAATCACCTTAAAAATGTGAGCGTCTCGAGAAAAATGCAAAATATCCACAGTGTTGTGTTTGTGTTCATTTTTTTTATAAATAAACAAGGTCGCTATAATGATCTATAATAGTGAAACCTTGGGATACCTGTGGTAAGAGTTAAAAATTCGGTTAAATCAAAACTTGATTTTTCTTTTTAAAAATAGATGTAACAGATAGATTATTGCTTATTAAACGAAAATACGTCGTTTTAGTTAAGATTTTTGTATGATTTTACTCCTAAAATCATCATATACTGCTACCCTGCTAAAAATGTTACCACAGGAAGCCCAAGCGATTCCACCCGTCAAAAAACGTTTAATATAAAATGAAGGAAAGCTTTGGCAAAAAATGTTTTCGCTTGAAGAGAAAGTACAAAATGAGTTTTAAATCTATGCGTCAAAATGTTTTGACATTTTTCTTTATTTCATAGAAAACAAGCCGCTTGAAGTTGGAACCCCAAAATAAGCCTTTTTTCAGTTGGTCCAAATTTTCGTAAATCGAAATATTAAGTTTCTCCAAACAAAACATACCTCTCTGGAAAGCTAAAGACCGCAGCAACTTGGTTCTGAAACTAATTTCTTGATTAGAGTTATATTAAAGATTTTATAGGGGTGGTAATTTTTGATGAAAATAGGGATTGGTCAGCGGTATAGTGTTTCCAGCATTTTCCTCATTTCGAGCACTTTTTTAATTTTTTTCCAAACGAAACTAAAGCAGGTAATAGACCTTAAGAAGCATTATATCATAGCGCCAAGAAAGTATCTAAACTCTCATAGAAACGAGAAGAAAAAGAGTTTAAAGTAAACGCAATTTGGGTTTCCACAGGAAGCCCACCACGCCGCGTTTCAATACAATAATATTTCAATTACAAATCCCAATTGAGAATTGCCCTTTGTTTTGTTCTCACGATTTTATGTTCTCTAGGGACTCTGCCTGTTCGAACTGGTTGAGTCCGCCATGTTGAAGACTTGGTGAATCAAGAAACGAGAAAGAACGCTGAATAAGTCAAGAAACAAGCTTTATGAAGCCCCGTGAATGTCTGGAACAAAGGTAAATTAGATCATAGACTTTATTGAATACTTGCGAGGACGATGAAACTAAGAAAATCGCATGAAATGCTATCGTTTTCAGTTAATATCGTCAGTGTCTGTATATTTAACTACTCAATAGTCTATTTTCTATCCATCCGTCCCTGAAGTTCTTTGCTGCTTAACAAATGCGCAAATTTGTTTATTTCATTCTTGCTATTTTTGTCTGTCTAGTTTGTTTGTTAATGTACATGAAATGCTGATTTTCAATTTAACGATATGCGCATAATTAACAAGAGGTAAAACTCAGTCTCCTTTAGTCTTCTACGTCATCTCTCTGCTAGCCGCAATATCCATCTTTCATTTTTTTAAATAAGCATTTTGTATTGAAAATAAGGAAATTTAACTATTTATAAAGGCGCATCATGTGCGCACATTCTCATTTGTCATGCGCGATTGTAAAAACGTTGATTAGTTAGAAATATATTTTACTTTTATGATACTTGCGCTGTTTCCTATTTAATTAATCCTATTTGTCGAAGCTAAATCAACCTTCTGATATATTTTATTTACAGAAGCAAGATAACAAAGGTAACCCAGAGAACAAGAATATTTAGAACTGTTCTGTGCCATATTAGTGAAGAACAGACTAAGCAAGGTTAACAATTTTCTATATTCTTTGTTATTTATTTTTTGTTTCCTAAATGCTGTGTATTTTGAAATAAATGATTCTGACTTTAATTCTTTTGTCTGGTTTATTTCGTGTTACAACTCTTTTCAAAATCGCACTTTTTTCCCGCCAAAAAACTTTAAAAATTTACGAGCTCTTCCCTTTTTGATTTTCATTGGCCTCTTCCCAAATTCGCACTCTTTTCGCGCCAAAAACTTAGAAATTATTTGTACTCTTTCCTTCTTGGTTGTCACTGGCTTCTTTTCAATCTCGCATGTTTTCCAGTCAAAAAACTTAGATAATTTTCTGATTACTTGGAACCCTTAGCCACGCCTAGGGCTCTTACACCTCATGATCACTTTATCACTTATTCAATATTCTTTTTGCCACCTTTACACACCCATCTGATCCCCTTCTTTTGTTCTGCTCATTATCCCATTGTTTTGTTCAGACAATAAACAAGACATTACATATTCATAAGAATTTTTATTAGGTCATTAGTATGCCAACCATTACAAGCATTATGTTTTAAGGTATTTCAAAACCTTTACCCTCAACAAACACATCTACAGTCTACAGCACAGATCACCGGACTACAGAGCAAATGGTAAGTTGAGGGTTCAGGTTCAAATCCAGGTAAGTTCTAGGTTTTCTGATGAAAAATTGGACAAGCAAGAAGACAGCCACCCACAAGCCAGGATCAAGGTAAGTAAGGTAACCATAGAAAAGGTAAGGAGGATTGGCTCACAGATTGGCAAAGAAACTCAGAAATTGGCTTTAAAAAAAAAATTCAAATTGGCTTTAAAAAAATAAAAAAAATTCAAATTAACAAGAAAAAAAATAAAAAATTGTGAACAAAAAGCAAAAAAGCCCTAAAATTTTGAAAAAATGTATATTAAGTCTTTTTGCACATTTTTTTGCCCCTAGGGTAATTAGACGAGGGTCCCAGAGATCAAAAGTTCCAACCTACCTTCCCCTTAAGAAAAAGTGCCCCCCAACAAAGTGTTGAGGGGTACCCTTAAGGGTGATTCAGTAGGATGAACTAAAGACCTCCAGGACAGTCCATTTGATTGAGATTCTAAAGACATAGGTTTTCTTGAGTAAAAGGCTAGTACAAAATACTGAAAACAAGGCATGAAACTAGAGTTGTCCTTCAAAACATGGATTGAAAAAGTTGCTAAAACTAGTATGCCAAAGTTATATTGCCATTTTCTTCATTGGTAAATATCTTCAACATTATCTGTGTTAGAAATTTATTTCAGATTGTGTAGGAATTTAATTCTGGACAGCTTTCATAATGGACAACACCAGTTGTATATGCCTCATTTAACAGCATCAGATACAGTAGGACTGGTTAATACATTGAACTTTGCATGTGTTGCATCCAATTTGGTTGGAAATAAATCAGCCTCAATAAATAAACTTTGGATTCTAAAGAATTAATTTGGAACATGAAAAGTTCAATGTCTTAACTGCATGACCCTTACTGGTACTAGAAGAGGTAGAGCAATTTATGGAGTATGATAAACCATGACATGTCAAGTGCTGATATAGTCCCGGTGAGAGTAATGAAAGCCAATAAATAATTTGTTCCAGCACTGCATGTATGTACCATGCTTATCACAAACCCACATAAACTATTCTACATTACAGCAAGAATGACAAATGGTATTATCGAATCCAATAACTTTTCTTGAATGATATAGGAATTTAGAGAACATGTTGAATTTCATTGATATCATATTGATCATGCACAGAGTGATTGCTTGGTCTCTCAAACCAGAGCCTCATAATTATGCGTTAAAGATACCAGACTGAATTGGAATTAAGACCAGAGAGCACAATGAATGTTTTAAGTAAACTCAAAACCAATCACATGTTGATGTATCCATTGGATTCAAATTTTTTGTTACATTTTGAAATACCATTTCTCACACTTGTGTACTTTTACTCAACCAAGACCTATGTCAGACTATGATATGAACACACCAAGCCCTGTGAAGTATCCTCACCAAAATAGTGTGAATTAACTTGGAAAAATTTGTAAATTTTTTCAGTTATTGAATGAAATCACAACTGCATTACGAATGCATTTTTGACAGGTATGTCAGATAAAGAAGCTGTGCAGTAAGACACCACATCAATCCTGCTTAAATGAAATGTGTAACTAGCCAATCAAATAGCCAGATGTCACTAGCTGTTTAGTTGATTTAGACTAATTTAGGAGTTGAACAAGACAAATTTAGATAACCAAGGTTGGCATAAATAGGGCTGATAAAAGAGAATAGGCATTGCCCATTACAGGATTGATGTGGTAGAGCCAAAATATGCATCCAAAGAGATGTAAACAGTCTAATTATGTGCACAGACCCTCTACCTGACCATTGGTGTGTTCAATCACAGTCACTAATGTTAAAAGTTCACCACTTTAAGAACATGAAATAGCTTCTAGACAAATATTTCATGTTGAATAATTTGCAAACATGGAAAGCAGATAGGTCTGTTTTGATATCAGGAATTCAAAAATATCTGTTCCATTGCTTTTTATGCTTGCACACAAATGTTACCATATTTGAAAACAGTTTGCAAATTCTTAATTATATGTATCACTTTTTCCATTTCATAAATGTGCCAAAAAGTATTAACAATCAATCATGACATGTGGCAATGCATCATAACTATTGTCAAATATGGTAATTCATTAGCTTAGAGATAATACCTTCCAAATTCTTGGGGTGCAATCATTTCAAAAGTTTTGAGAAATATGATAAAATTATCTGTTATACTCTATTAATTTCTTTAAAAAATCCTTTATTTTAAGTGCAACCAACCCTTTTTGGGATTATGCACTATGCATTGTCTAATGCACCCCAAGAATTGAAAGCTTGTACTGTTACTTCCAATACAAAAATTTAGAACTGGCATCTTCCATCTAACATCCTCAGACTTTGAACATGTAATTTTTAATTGAAGCTTTCAAACCAAATTCAATACTAAAGAATTGTGTTCCAAATTTATAGAAATATGAGAACGAAATGGAAGAGGATGATAAGTGGAAAAATAACCAGTGAACTGAATGTTGATAAACCATGCACTTTGACTTACTGTGAAGTTGGATGGAAACCAGGAAGGAGCCAGAAGATCATCACAGCAATATCATGGTAACAACAAATAGTAATCAAATCATTCATACAGTAGAATCCTAATAACTTATGTTATCAAGAATTTAAAAAACAATTTAAGTATGGAGATAAAATGCAAGTCAAATGTAACTTTCAGTTAAATTTCGTATACAATCTTAATTGTCCAAGTTATCAAGATTCCTCTGTATTATCCAATGCATCAATGAATATAATCATCATTGTGTACAGTAGACTCTCACTAAATATGATTAGGAATCATGCCAAAATATCAAATAGAATTGGGAATGAAATCAATGCCAAATCTTACACCTATATGGTATCTTTTGATGCTGCAAATCATAGCAAGTGAAAGTGTACTGTAAAATCAGTGAAAAAGCTTATTTCTCGACTCTGTACATTACTTAAGTTGGTTTTTAATTTCTAGCTGAACTTTGAATTTATGATTCTAAAGACATTTGCAAGATGAATTGAAATAAAAAGTTGAAAAAAAAATTACTTAAAAAAATTATCAAATTCAAGAAATTCAAATCATGCCAGACTTTGGAAACTGGGTGAAATTTAGGGAAAACATTAATGCACAAAATTTAGAAAAAAACTTTTTCATATGCATAAATAATATCAGTCAAAACAATGGCAATCAATAAATATCAAGTTAGTACAATAAATCATTGGGAAGCAATCAATCAATGTCAATTATCAGTCAATAATAGGAAAAAAAACAGCAATTCAATGTCAATCAAATGCATAAATTGAATAATGTTGCCACAAAGCCACGTAGAGCCAAGCCAGCCGGATCTTCGTCCAATGGATATGTGCATAATTTATCAACATAGAGTAAATATATATGCCAAATAAGTCAAGTCAGTTAAGGTCTTGGTCACTTTTCATTTGTAACAAAAAGATTCCAAAACCTTTGAAATTTACTTCTTAAAGTGGTGAAAAAGATCTACATACAATGAGTCATTCTATGTAGATAATATTGTATAACTAACAATAATTCTCCACAACAGACAAAGTGAATATCAGTAAATATTTACCCAAGGAACAAGTCAGAGCAAGCATTAACTAATATTCACTTCACCCATGAAGTAGAATTATTGCTTTAGTAGAATTACACAGGTGAAAAGCAAAGAAACTAAAATCACAGTAACTTTGTATTCACCCGGGTAGTTTTACTAACAATTAACTCTACCACATAAACATTATATCTAGGAGGTTCTTCTTCTGGTCTTCTCAGGAGTCTTGGTGGTCTTGATGCTGATCTGAATAAGAAATAATACCACCAATGTCAGTATAATGGTTTTTAAGATACAAAAGCAGACAAAGACCTTGGGGAACCTCACCTAGGTGTATCACCCCCTATGATAACCAATCCCTGATATTACCATGGAATATGTGGTTCTAAAGGGAGTATTCCCTACTAGCAGAGTCTGCCATAGGTAATCTCTGACAATACATTAAGAGAATGTTCTTTTCGGAATAAACATTTTTAAACCACAGGAATCCCACCCAAATAATTCCATTACTTCGTCAGACAGAGAGCAACACAGAACCAAAAAAACTCAAAATTGCAAATAAACGACAAACCAAAACATAACTGATAATAATATGTTTGTTTATGTGAACTTTTTAAACTTTTATAACAATTTAAACAGCGTTTCAAAAAATGTAAAATTGTTGAATGGCTCTGCGACTACACCAATAGCCCGAACAGGAGTATAGGTAAAAATCACTGAAGCGGTTGAATTCCTCACTGATTAAATATGCATGGGTTTACAGTAAGAAAATTCGACACCATGGAAATATGTTGTCGGTCACTCTATTGTACTGGTCAGCAGAGTCATATCGTAAACTACACTTCAGGCGGCATTTTTATTCATTTCACATCTCGAAAAAAGTAATTTCAAACAATGAATATATGATAATGGGTTAATAAAAATTTCACAAATCTTCGTAGAGTCTTTGATGTATATAGCCTTTTATAGTTTGTGGTCTACAAGAATGAAAATGAATTATTTTGATCAAAAAATAGCGATTTAACTCGCTTGCTTATCAATAGTAAATGATGCTCAAGTGACTATTTCTTCAACTATAATGTTGATAAAATCTCAAAACTTAGCTGTAATACCCAATACTTAAGCCTAATACTTATGTAACAGTGAGTTATATAAATTTGAAATGATATATGTCTTGCACAAGATAAATTATACTTGCACACGGTAAAAACAATAGCAGATAAAAGACAGTAGTTATGAAGCTAGCTATAAAAGAAGGGAAATCAGTTTTGAAGAGAGGCCCAAAAATGCCCTTAAAACTACTCAGGAAGCTTCATTAGTAATAGAGCTTTTATTTTTGAGCCTTAGAGTTTTTAGGTTTATGAAAAGCATTTCTCTCCTCAGAAGAGATTTTCTAGCTCTCCTGTGATTCCCCTTGAAATGACTTCCTTATTGCACAGGAACCCTCGTACCAAGAAAACAAATACAGAGAATGGAAAACCTGTGCTCAACTCTGTCAACTGAAATGGCCGACCACTGATCAAAAGGAAAGACATCATAAAATGTATTTCTGCGGTGTCCAAAAATTCTCTGGCAAAATAGTATTTTAATGACTTAATAGTTTCAAAATTGGGAACATCTTTGACTGTATATTAGTCATATAGACTTTTGTCTTCCTTTCGCAAAACCCGAAGACAAACATTAAAAGGGTTGCTGCTTGTGTTATCTCATGAGTAAGCAAAAACAACTATATGTACTTCAGAGCAAATAATTAAGTGCTTCAACGTTTTCTACCCATACTCCATGTCAGTTCTGTCGTATAGTCACGGAGCCAGTCAGTGACGTTTTTTTCAAATGACAGTATATGTTGGTGGATGGTGGTATATCAAAGAAAATAGCCTGCGCCTTCGGTCTCCTATTTTTTTCTTACAGGATTCATCTACATCAGACTCTGCTAGCAGGGAAAACGGGCTATAAACCCCAAAACAGACTCTTTGGCGTGCAAATATAAGGAAATTATAATAAAGTGTCCCCAATTAGTAGGCTACTTATGGTCAGCTAGTAGTTTGACACTCAAGTGTGTCTTTTGGGTCGAAGGGGAGGGGAGGGAAAAAAGTCAAAATTTTGAATGTCGACAAATTTAATTTAAAAAAGAGTTTTCGACAACTTGGACTTTAAAATTATTAAAGAAGAGTAGTTATATTCTTTCTACACTTTTAGTTGTATACAATAAAGAGTACGAAGGCTTTTTTCACGTTGAAAAGCCAGCCACGTGCAGCAACCAACGAGTTTAGAATAAATGGCTGTTACTCAACGAAAAACTCTATTGAAAAATAAAATTTCTACCCAAAGAGAAAGAACTAATGCTTATCTTTATATTTCGATAGAAAAGTGTAGTTATGAAGCATTTCTTACCGTGTAAATGGCGATTTTTTGACCATAGCTTAGACCTTTTTCAAAATGTCTTCTTCGTCTTGACAGTGATGACCGTGAAGCATGATGGGAGCACGTGGACTGGTACACAGGGAACCCAGCTCTTAGAGTGTGAACTGGGTTGCCTGTCATGTACACAAGCTCTGAGTGAGCAACTAACTATGCAATTGCTTACAAAAAAAGATTAATATTTTGGAAAATAGATTAGTAATAGAATAAAGGCGCAACTATTCCATTACGCGTGTATGTTACTCCTCATCTTGACCTTTAGGGCACGGCGCGACTGCTGCCTTAATATCAAAGACTTCTTTAGAGACTGGTCATAAAGTAAGAGGGGGGAGGGGTGGGCCGGCAAAACTAGAATTGAATTAGCATTTTTTTATGTTGGCCCACTATTAAATGCGGTCGAAAAAGTGATGGCCCACCCCCAGTTTTGAAACAAAGTTGCATAAATGTTAGATGTTAGATGGTCCATTTTATACCGAGACAGCCCACCCCTTTCAAGGAGTTCAAAATTATGTGGCCTGTAACGTCTTGGGGACCCGGGGAATATATTTCTTAGGATAACTACTCTAGTTTGATTCCTGCTCCGTGCCTTTATTAGCGGACTCTCGAGCACATGTATTTATTGACATATTATTGGTCCGTGAGATCACGTGACACCTTTCCTTTTGTAACAACAAAAATATAAAAATAAAATAAAGAATGGAAATCAAAAATAAATGACGTTATGAAACTCAATAAATGCTGGGTCAAATAATTTGACTCAAGTTCAATTAACAACAACAATGTTCAATGTTCAAATGTTCGACGTTCAATGTTCAATGTTCACTTCTTCACATAATCCTTCAAGTAGGATGGTGGCTTCACTTCACGTCCGCTTCGGGTTGTCCTCACTGGGTTCTCTTGAATCTTTGGTGGTACAGTCTTGCTTGATGTTGGCGAGGGCGGTGGTTTTACTGGTGCCTTCGTTTCTGGTGGTACAGTTTTACCTCGTTGACTGGGTGGAGCTTGGTACGGTTGGACTGGGGTTTGGTACTCTGTAGGTACTTCTGTCGTGGTTTGTGGAGGAGGTACATCTGGTTGGCTCTTTCTCAGATGTCTTCGATTCCTGCGGTATACTCGTCCATCTTCTGTCCGCACGTTATATGATCTGATGTCCACTTGTTCTTGTACTTCCGCTTTGGTCCACTTGCCTGTTCTATCGTTAGGTTTTGGGGAGATCCTCACCTGATCACCTTGCTTTAGGGGTGGCAGTTCTTTCGCATTCCTGTCGTAATATTTGGTCTGTACTGCCTTCCTGTAGAGAAGTTTGGTTCTTATATCTTGTGGGACCTTGGGTGTCAATAGCGCTGACGCAGTAGGTATTAATGTCCTTGTCCTTCTTCCAAAGAGTCTCTGTACCGGTGAAGAGTCAACACCTTCGGTGGGTGTATTTCTCCAATCCAAGAGTGCAAGATAGAAATCAGTTCCTGCTTCCTTTGCTTTCTTCATTAGTCGCTTGGCGGTCTTCACAGCGTTTTCTACCCGTCCGTTGCTTTGAGGGTAGTTGGGTGAGCTTGTGATGATAGTGAATTCGTATTCCCTTGAGAACTCTCTGAACTCTTGCGAGTCGAATGGTGGACCATTGTCACTGTAGAATTCACTAGGGATTCCGTGTGTAGAGAAGTGGCGCTTGAGTCTTGTGATGATTGGCTTGGCTGTCTTCCTGTCGAGCTTGTCTACTTCAAAGTATCCTGAGTAATAGTCGACAGTGCATAGATAGTCCTTCTGATTGACAGTAAAAATATCACAGCCAATCTTCTGCCAGGGGCGCTGAGGAACATCGTGTACTATGAGTGGTTCTTTCTGCTGTTGTGCGGCAAATGTGTTGCATACTTCGCACTGTTCAATGTAGTCGGTGATTTCTTGGTTCATTGACGGCCAATACACTACTTCTCTCGCTCGTCTTAAACAGCCTTGCACTCCGATGTGGGAGCGGTGAAGTCTTTCTTTGATCTTTGGTCGGAGAGCTGTTGGAACGATACATCTCGTCCCCTTGAAGATGATTCCATCCTGGACGGCTAATTCGTCTCTGAAGTTAAAGTAGGGCTGAACGTTGGCAGGAACAGCATTTCTGGCATCTGGCCATCCTCTTAAGATAACATCCTTGAGTGACCTGAGCGTGCTGTCTTTCTCTGTTTCGGTCTTGATTTCTTGCAGTTGCGGCTCTGATATCGCCAGATAGTCGACCGCGTGAATGCTTTCGACCTCTTTCTCGACTTCTGATCTAGATGATTCGTCTCCAGTGGTATCTAAGTATGCTCTTGATAAAGTGTCTGCCAGGTACATTTGGCGTCCTGGAGTGTATTTGATCTCGACATCGTAATGTTGTAGGCGTAGCAGCAGTCTCTGTAGTCTCTTGGGTGCTGTTGCTAGGGGTTTCTTTGTTATGGACACGAGAGGTTTGTGGTCGGTGTACAGTATGACCTTACGACCATACATGTATTGGTGGTTGTGTTCAAGTCCGAATACCTGTGCTAAAAGTTCTTTCTCAATTTGAGAATAGTTCTGCTCTGCTGGAGTGAGAGCACGACTTGCATACGTGATCGGATGATCTTTTTGGGTTAGCACAAATCCTAGTCCCTTTGATGAAGCATCTCCGCTTCCTTCTGTTAGCTTTGACGAGTCAAAGTATTTGAGAACTGGTGCTGATGATACAGCTTCCTTGATTTTGCTGAACGCTCGTTCTTGTTCGTCTTTCCATTCCCATGGCACATCCTTGTGGGTTAGACGTCTGAGTGGTTCGCTCATCTGTGAGAGATCGCTGAGGAACTTTGATAGGTACTTGACCATTCCGAGTAGACGCTGTAGGGCAGGTACGTCATCTGGCTTCTTCATGTTGAGTATGGCAGTGACCTTGTTCGGGTCTGGCTTGAGCCCTTCTTTGGTGAGGCGGTGACCGATAAAGCTTACTTCGTCTTTCTTGAAGTCAAATTTATCTCTGTTGAGCTTAATGTTCTTCTTGCGGCATCTGCGTAGAAGATTCTCTAGGTTACGGTCGTGATCCTGGTCGGCCAGTTGGTCGTTGTCTCCTTGTCCCGTTATCAAGATGTCGTCTGCGATCTTGAAGACTCCGCTGAGACCCTCGAGGTTCTGATCTAATTTCATCTGGAAGATCTCTGGAGCTGGGGCGATGCCGAAAGGCATTCGGCGCCATCTGTAGCGGCCCCATGGTGTTTGGAATGTTGTGAGGATGCTTGATTCCTCGTCTAACTCGACCTGTAGAAATCCTTCTTTGAGATCAGCTTTACTGAAGACTTTAGCTTTACTTAGTTCCGGCAGCAACTCTTCGATAGTCGGCAGAGGATAATGGCTTCTCTTGAGTGCGCAGTTCAAATTTTTAGGATCAATACATAAACGCATAGTTCCGTTAGGTTTCAACACAGATATCATGCTCGATACCCAATCTGTCGGTTCTTCTACTGGGCTTATCACTTCTCTTTTGGTCAGACGGTCTATTTCAGTTTTCAGCTTGTCCTTAATGGCGAGAGGCACACGTCGTGGGGGGTTGACTGTTGGAACGACGCTCGGGTCCGTTTCCAGGTGGACTTTTCCCTCCATTCGGCCTAGATCATCTCCAAAGACATCAGCATATTCCTCTAGTACGCTCTCCTTCGTGAGGGGTGTAGTTTCCACTGGTACTTGGTCTGCTACTTGGAGGATATTCTCGGTGCGTACTTTCAGTAGCTTCATTGTTATTGCTGTTTGGAGTCCTAGCAGCGGCGTGTACTCTCCTTGTACTACGATGAAGTCGACATTATAGCTTTCGGCGTTCTTTGGGTTCGTTATCTTTATGGTTGTCTTGCCAACTGCGTTCATGGTGGACTTGGAATACATGCTGAGTGTTTTATCTGTCCTCTTGATCAGTGTTCCTTTGGGTAGAACTTTCATGGGAATGACATTGCACGAGGCGCCTGAATCTACTAACATCTTGATTCTCTGTCCTCCTTGAAGCATCATGGTTGCGAAGATTTTCTTGCCTTTTCTTTTGTCGCCCAGGACATTTACTTCTTCTAGAGAGACTGTTAACACGCTGGCGTCGCTTTCCTCGTCACTAGAGTACTCATCGGTTACAGTGTTTACCGGGCGCTTCTTGAATTTCTGTTTTGGCGGCTTTCTTTGCTCTTTCGGATATTTTGCTTGGCACTTGATTGCGAAGTGGTTTTCCTTTTTGCATTTCTTGCAAATCTTTCCTTGAGCTGGGCATTTTTCCCTCTTTTTCTCGTGTGTTTGTCCACAAAAACGACAATCATTTATCAGATCTTGAGCTGCATGTCGCGCTGTTGTTGTTTGTCTGGCTGTTGTAGATTTCACGTAGTTGACTTCTTGAGGTGAGTGTGCGTTGTTATTTGACATCGCTTTCAATTGTGATGTTGTGGTTTCAGCTGAACGGCAAATGTTCATACACTTATCTAGCGTAAGCTCTGGAATTTGCAAGAGTTTCTTTCGTATTTCATTATCACTAAGACCACACACTATTCGATCTCTGATTAACTCTTCTTTTAGCGGGCCGAAGTTGCACGTGTTTGCTAGCGATCGCAGCGCTGAGGCATATGCTTCGATGGATTCATTTTCCTTTTGATCTCGGGCATTAAACATGTAACGTTCATAAGTAATATTGGTCCTACCTAGACAGTAGCTGTCCCATAGTTCGATGATCTTGTCCATGTTCTTTTTCTCGTCTTCACTGGTGAATGGCAGTCCGTTGTGTATTGCTAAGGCGTCTTGTCCGATGCATGTAATGAATGTAGCGACTCGATATTCATCGCTTTGATCCTTGAGCTTCGTAACGAGCTCGTAGGCGTTCCATATCTGTTTCCATTGCTTCCAATTCGAAGCTAAATTGCCTTTGAGTTGAATTTTCGGCGGTATTGGTACGTTACTCGTGAAGAGAGGCGGTGAAGCAGCAGCTTGAACGGGTGCGTCGTCGGGCATTTCGACTGAATGTTGTATGAATCTGAGCTTTTCTTGTCCTTCCAAGGCTTGAAAATTTATACATCAATGTCCTTAGATAGATTCTGACACCATGTAACGTCTTGGGGACCCGGGGAATATATTTCTTAGGATAACTACTCTAGTTTGATTCCTGCTCCGTGCCTTTATTAGCGGACTCTCGAGCACATGTATTTATTGACATATTATTGGTCCGTGAGATCACGTGACATGGCCCACTCCCTGTTTTTGTACGGAAGAGTGCTATTTTATCAAATATAGATCAAATATTCCATCGTTGCCAGATATTTATTCTCCTTACCTTTTGCAGCATCAGTGTTTCAGGAAATCTTATGAACGAAGGAGGGATGGGTGCGTGCGTGCGAGGGACTAACGCTACTGAATACTTGAAAACGCAATATGAAAATTATCTTGATATTTGTGTTAAGATACATGTACCAGGCCTGAATATTCTTGTGCAAAATTACGTTACTTTTATTTTTGAAAATTTGGCAAATAGAAAATAAAAAGAAAATTTTGAAACCCTTTTTGGTAAAATTTAAAAAATAGACCCCTTTCAAAGTTGTCTTGCATGATGCGAAGCTACCTGACATGAAAATACAAAAGAATAACACTTTTTCTCGAAAGAATTTGTGCCATTTCTTTTGCATATTCCTGTCCTCAATCCAAGAGACTTTTGTAATGGAGCCTTTGGTTTGGAATCATGATTATCAATAAAAAAATTTTATCCTAAAATTCCAAGCTTTTGGGATATCTTCATATTACAGAGGTTTGGTTTCTCTTCGGGATGATATGATAATGTATTAGATATATATAAATGCTTATCTATGTTCAGTTAAATTAATTAAGAACAAACTAGTGGACTATTGTGCATTATGCATTATGCATTCTGATTGGCTACGCTACTATGTGATTGGTCTATTTCCCGCCAAAGTCCATGGCCGAGTAAAATTTAAAAAACCAACAAAAAACAACAAGGTCATTTTCTAACTGTCCAGCTATTTTGTTAATACTAAAACTACTAGACCCCTCGCCCTCATGAGGTACGGGCTACTCCGATGCGTCTCGTAATTATCGGGCGACGTGTCTAATAATTGTTAAATTATATCAAATAATTATGCACAAGTGTCAAATTTGTCAATCAAAGTTTGGGCTTCATCTTCACAAAGTCGAAGTTGAATAAATCGGACTGAAAAACAAATAACGATATCTGTTAGATACCTGCTGCTATACCTACAAAATAGGGGGAAATAGACAATGCTTGAATGCAGGAGGCAAAGTTGCGCAGCATAGAAGTTATTCGAGAATGAAGCCCGAGTATAGATGCATTATAATGCATGCGCCGTGTACCGTGTATTATTTATCAGTCATATACCAAATCGGTGGTTACTCACCATGCCATTGTGTGTGTCTGGAAACGGATACTGGCTCCAGTGGAATGGTGGTTGATCCTGTTAAAACAAACCAGTTAAACTTTAATAAGTCGTACACCTTGCTAGGACACTTGGGGGCTATGGCTTTGCTTAGATATGATCACTCAATTGAAACTTGATTGCTTCGTGCGCACATTCCCTCGCAGGTTAAACGTACATCCAAATGAAAGAATATAAGGTCCATAGGCCAGCAGAACTTACTTCAGCTCTCAAGCTACCCAGCTATCCCACGTGCTAACGAAATTGAGAGCACAAGGGTAACAATGCAAGAGATTGAGATAAAAGTTTCTGCTTGGAAAAGCTCTGATACAAAAATGTATGTGAACATAACCGTAATCTTATGAAGTTGCTCTCCATGCCCTTCAGGCGCCTGCTTTGGGTGGTGGCATTGTTGACCTCGACTTGAATTAAGCAGTTGTTTGAGGCGGTGTACGGAGTGCGGCTCTGATATCTGCTATTATACACACATTACGTTGTAGAACATATACGCCCTTACATATCAAATATATAGAAGATATTGTACTAGATATATCGTACTAGAGTAAATTTAGAATTCTAGTAATTCTTTTTCCATGTTGATAATTTCTTAAACAATCTAATTAATTTTCTTTTTCTTTTTAGTTTCTAGTTTTTCAATAGTTTTTTAAAGCTGTATACGATTTATTACATTGTATGTTTATAATTATTGTAATGCGCATTTGAAAACAATGAGTTAATTGGTATTTGCGCACTATAAATGAATAAATTATTACATGCAATTATTAATTATTGATCAAAAAGTAACGTACCTGAGCTGTTGGTCCACTAATGGCAGAAGAAACCAATGAATTAGCCATAAAGAAATCTGTCACCTAGAAATAAAAGTAGAAAGCGTGGATTTATATCAAGCCAGATCTGATATGAAGTGCACCGCAGTGCCACAATGAATTTTTTATGGCATAATTTTTACACATGCAAATTAACCAATCAAAATGCGCGTAAATGTTTTTATACACGGCACGGCACTGACACGGTCACGACAAGGCGCAGTCCGTGCCTTAAATGTTTCATAGTCATACGAAAACTGCTCTATAATCTGATACGTAAACGCGCGGTGAGCAATATACACGACGTCAAGTTTTTGCCCATCAGAGTATGCGCAGTTTATAATAAGAATATATAACCATTGCACGTGTCTATATAATACACGCATTAAGAGTTGCGTGCTACTGCTCTAAGCGCATTCTCAGGGGATTAAAAAGTGAGATAATATTTCATAAAATATGCAATTTTTCAGTATATTTGATTCAGAATTCGCTTAACGGTAAGTGATCTTGAATATTTAATGAAAATTGTGCTTGACAACTGAAGAAAAATACAACAAAATATAAAATATTATCCGACTTTTTAATCCCCTGAACATGCGTTTAGAGGAGTAGCGCGGAGCTCTTGATGCGTGCATATGATATAAAAGCGCTGGAACGACATGGAAAACATCCTAAAGGCCCGTTTACACTAGCAAATTTATCGCGCAACTTGAGCGGCGATTTCAATGGCGATTTTATCGCGACCCAAATCGCAGCGAGTTGCACTAAATTTCGATCATGTTTGAATTGGCGGCGACATAGCTGCGATCATCGCCGTGAAATCGCCATAAAATCGCCGCTCAAGTCGCACGACAAAGTTGCTAGTGTAAACGGGCCTTAACCAACTAGAATGCGCGCAGTATGTCTCGATATTATAAATAGAAAATATATATTATATATATTCTTACCTTTGCATCGTAGCATCCATCAGCGATTGGATTCGTATTAAGATCACCACGTGAACAAATGGCATTCATTGGGTTGTTGAACGCGTAGGGATCGTGCTTATAATCTATTCATAATATAAATGAAACTGATATCATATAGATGATCTTGTTTTCTACTAGATTTCTACCTACACCTCCCCCAACCTCTGCTCGTCTTAAATCTAATTTATTTACATGTTTTAATGCCATGTATGGAGGATTTTCGTATGTGTGGGAAACGATCAGTGGGTATTCGATCATAACGCGTAGATGTTGCGACATGCTGTGGCGTATACGTATCAACATTCAAATGAATTGTTTATATGATTCATCCAATCATGTTTTGTGTAGTTAGGATACTGCTAGAAACGCACGCCTACGGTACGCCCTATACGAGCGCAAGTCGTTTCCCACTCATACCCGCTCCAAAATCAGGTGATCGTACCGTTATAACGCATAATATGTTTCATGGATTCCATATCATTCACCTGGAAAACATTTCAAAACATTAGATCGCAATCAATGATATTAGTAATGAGCATGAAACCTTACAGCAACAAATTTTCCAGTATGCACTTGGTACTCTTCAGGAACATCCCAGGCATTATCAATTACACACACAATCACACAATGCCAATGACTAATATATGTCTGCATGTATAAAAAGAAGGAGGAAAGATGCTGCCTTTGATAAGGTAGCTAGCTTACCGTTGTTTGGTCTCGGCGGAATATCTTCGCGCGAGGTGCCAATTCGTATGAATACGAAGTGCCATGTTTTTTCACAAAGTCAGGATAACCACTTAGATTATAGATCTATAAGGGGAAAAGAGTTAGATATGTAAAGACAATTTCAGTTATGATAACGCTGCAATATTGCGCGAAGTTGCAAACTATATTGAAGCCTCGAAATCTGGATGGCACATCTTGGTAAAATAGCATTATGATTTATAGCGACGCCGCATCTATAGCAACTGAATTTAAATTGGGTGAGAAGGGTAGGGCCACCATTATAGATGTCTATGGAGCAACAGCGTGTCAAAATAATTATGAAGCGCGTTACATTTTCTATGCATGGCTGTAACACCCTAAATCTGCAAACTCGCTTGCGCATACAGGACTGCGTCAGGCGTACAGTATCGTGCAAAATTAATATTACGCACTCAGGGCTAAATCTTGGACTTCGGCAAGGGAGACGGGGGAGGGGCTCGCGAAATGAAAGGTGTGCATGGTCTGAATTTAAATTTGTACTGGGTGTTCTCTAAATCGCCACTGCGCAACAAATCATGAGGTAATGCAATATCTTGAGACTTTAAGGTAGGTAGTTGTTTGTATATTTTCATTTTTAGTACTTTCAATTACCTTTTCATAAAATGGAACATTGTAGGATGGCCAGTATCCCAGCCTTAAGATAGCTGTCTGGTCACCACTGGCCACGTATCTACATATGAAAAAGATATTTTATCAAATAAGACAAATAAATAAATGACCAAGGTCCGCTTCCCCTTGGTTCCGTATGAGCGCACTCCGTTATACGGAGCCTATGGAACTTTTTTTGTTCCAGGATATTACAGTAAATATATGTGGTTGATAATAAACCACTTTTTTCGAAGATTTTTGGAAAACTAGATTGAGAATAATTTTTCATCTACCAAAAACAAACTTGTGCTCCCTATGGCTCGCTTTCACGTGGTTTAGCCTCTAGTATCCACGGTATAAAGCGCACTCTTTATCTATATACTTACGAAGGTATTTGTTCCACGACCCATAGCGCACCATCATGCAGACTTTTGTTCAATTCGACCAGCTTTAAATCCAATATCATGTACTGATTGTTATAAGTTCCTGTTGGAAAAAGTATCAAAAAATAATAAGAAATGCATAAGGAAAGGAGGAAGGGAGGGAGGGAGGGAGGGAGGGAGGGAGGGAGGGAGGGAGGGAGGGAGGAAGCTAGGAGGAATCGAGGAAGGAAACGATTGCGCATTATTTTTCAAGAGTTTAAGGGAAGAATATTAATGGTAACAAAACCCCAGGGATAGCAGTGGCGGGATAGGGTGCGGAAAATTTATAGCTTGTAGTGAGCCTCTTTCTACTAGTTTGTGGTTAGAAAATACCTGAGTTGTATAATTTAAATGTCTCAGCCCACTCCTTTCCACTTCTTGCCACCAGATTTGATAACCGCACTCTATGCCAGGCCAGTAAGGACTGAGGGTTTACGAATTCATACAGTGATTTGTTAAAAACGTTATTGGTCGTCTGAAGAAGTATCAAGCCGCTGCAAGAGAGTAATAAGAATAAATTTTTTGATCTTTTATCAGAACTTAATATTATTTTTTTTATATTGGGTTTCCTGTGTTGGACGATTTTTCCCGCCAAATTCGGATAGTCGGTCGCGCGCGCGCAAGCGCGCACACACATGGATTGAACCAAGATGGCGACCACCAGAGGACAAGATGGAGGATATTTTGTGTGTTTTTTACGTGATTTTTTGAAACAAAACGAACAAAAAACCCGAGAAGACGGCAACATAAATCCAGAACAATCACAGCACATTACAATGCAAGGTAAATTCGAATAGATGGGCTTAAATTCGGAAAGAAATCTGATAAAAACCTGAGCTTTTAAAAACTTTCGAACATGTCTCGAGCGAAGAAACTAAACTTAAATATTTAAGAAAAAAAGAAGCGAAGAAACTAAACTCAAATATTTAAGAAAAAAGAATACATTATCTTCACTGTTAATTTTTTAAATAGAATTAATTAGCAAGCATGTATTTTCATTTTGTTGTGTTTTCCATAATATTGTGCTAGAAGCTCTAAGACAATGTAATAGGGATAAACCGAGTATCAATGGGGAGGGGTAAGGGGATGGCATATGACTTCCAACAAACTTTTTACTGGGTTGCTATGGTAGCAAACCAGTCTTAAAATGAGATCCGTTTTTCCGTGGTCAGGTAGACCATAATTTCACACGTCATGATTGGTCGAGAACTTGTAAACAATGTCCAATGTCCAATGAAGTTGCCACAAGACATCGAGGACGATGTATTTATAGCTTTTAGTGTTGTGTCACTATAAATTTATTCGTTCAGGGTTCGTGAAGTACTATTTTGTCTGTAGGCACGTTGCGTACTTTTGTCTTTAGGTTTTTTAACGCTCCGCTTAAACTACTTACAAACACACACGCCGTACGTGGTAGACACAAACTAAAAGATGTTATTGAGCGATTTTGGAACGGGTTGGTCCACATACTCAAAGAGAGAAGTCTGAGAATCTATGAGCTATCTTTGAGAATCTATGAGCAAACTACGGTATGAGAATCGTAGATCTAGACAAACTAGTCAAAATAGACTAAGATAATCTATAAACTACCTAGCTATGATCAAACTAGATCTTACCAGATCTCAGATACAAAAAAATATACTGAGACAAACTACAGAACGAGAGACAAACTACAAAACGAGTGACAAACAAAGCTTTGATGAAAGCTGACTCCAAGAACTTGTAGAAGTCAGACGAGCTGATAGTGATCTACAAGAAAGCGAACTGCCAAGACTTGTTGAATATTTCCATTTATGAAAATACAGAAAACAAAAACCGAGGGAAAAACAAATGACCAGTTAAACACATTTTGGCTAAGAGTATTTACATTGATAAAACGTTTGTTTTGCAGCGAACAGTTTCGATACTGAAATAGATATGTTTATTTCATCAGCTAGTCTTGAAAAGTACTCTAGTAGGTCAAGTAGAAATATAATATGCGTTGACAAGTCAGTAACGCAACACTAATGTCTTTTTTGAATTTAAGATGTTTTTAATAAAGGGAGACTTTGAACCCAAAAGGAACACTTTGTATAGGAAATTACACCGTTCGAGAAGAATTAATGAAAAATACCGCGCGTATTTGATGAAAGTGAATTAATACCACGAGTGCGTAAATACAAGCGGTATTTTTCATTAATTCTTCGAGAACATAGGTGTAATTTCCTGTTAATACCAAATCTATAAAAAAATACGAGTTTCTGAGAATAAAATACTGAAGTTTGTTTTTGTTCTTGAATGGATGTCAAGCATTCCGAAAGCAAAGTTCCCGGATGTGTGTAATTAATTACGCGCGAAGTTCCCGGATGTGTGCAATTAATTAATTGCACAGTATTAAGAAAAATTTCACAGTTCGTCAGCCAATCAGAATCGAGTATTTTTTATAGATGTGGTATTAGGTAAGAAATAATAGAGTATGAGGATTGGGGAGTGGGGGAGCTCTCGCACAGGCAACCCAGTGAACGCTCCAAGAGCGTCTAGTTTTTAATAGGTTAACCTATCCTCCTCCGCAGGCAACTCTAAACTACTCTCTAGCAAGTGTGGTTTAACTCTATAGCGCGCAGGCTTCCTGTGCCAACGGAATGCGAGGGTACTTCGTTTTTTCTCTCCCTTCCACAGGAAGCCCGAGGATCCCAAAGGAAATGCCTGCAGAGGAGGCTATGGTTAACCATAACTTTATGATATTTTTACTAGTTAACCTTGAGAAGAAGAAAAAAGAATAATTAAACATAATACAGGGTTGAGTCCCTTAAACAGAAAATCTTATTCCTGAGCTTCGGATTGATGGTTTGCAATCATTCCCTTAGGGAAAAAATAACAAAAGACATGGTGGCAATGTTGGATGATATAACCAAAATAATTCATTGAAAAATCTTTTGTTAAATTCACATAACATGGTGGTAATGATGTCACATGCAAACGAAGAATACCATCAATGGTTAAAACAGGCAAACATTATGCCACCACCCCCCCCCCCCCCCCAAACCCCACACACACCCAAAGAATGTTCACATGTAGCAGGAATTAGACTTTTACCTGTCCATTATATAAAAGTCATCCAGAGATTCCAAGAATCCAGGATAGCTAGAGAATGACATCCTCTGAGCCCCTAATAAATTACAGTATATTACACAAAGTAAAAAAAAAATATATTATATATAATATGACAAAATAGAAGCTTGTTTGTATGTACAGGTACGTTAATCATATCTACAGAAATGAAAGAGTATTCACTACATTCTAAAAATCAATGCTGTTATGACCCCCATCACCACATCAGTCATTACCAATGCTACCATCATTATAACCACCACCATCATTACTCATCATCATCATCATTAACACCACCACAATCCAATTATCAACACCATCACCATCCTCATTATCTCCACCACCACCATCATCATCACCACCAACATCATCACCACCAACATCATCAGTCATCATTATCACTAACACCACCCGCATCCTCATCAGCACTACCACCTTCATCACCATTATCATCATCAGTCATTGAACAACTGATCGTCATAATCATCATCATCAGGAGCATCAGACAATCACCCAGAACTAGATCATAAGGAAGTATACCCAAGCAGAGCAAAAAGTAACGGTTGCTCAACAGCCTGACATCATGACCAGCCACATCATACTGATCAACACAACCAGTGTAGACGACCAGCCTTAAAAAATGTTTGGCTCGACATTGTTCATTGACTGGCAGTTAGTTTTAGCCCTGCCAGGAATATCATCACATCATTAACAGCCATGTTTAGAAGGGAAATGAATTAAGCAATACACTGATGAATTTAAATATGAAAATACATACCTGTACTGGTGTCTTTGATGTTGAAGTTGTAATGCTTGTATATCCTAAGCATAGCACTATAGCTGAACCAACTAAACAAAGAAACAAAAGTATTGATAGATTAACAATCAAGTTGATAATATATAGCTCGACTGTAGCCAGTTTCACAGTTTGTTACTATGTATGTTATATGGCCAACAATTTAAAATAACAGCTGGTCATTGGACAACGTTCACCCAGAATTGGAACTTGTCGTGTTAAATCTTTACCTTACTGGTTATTTTGACCAGTAATGTTGAGCCAGAAATGAGGTACTGTATGACCAAGCTAAAACTTATTTGGCCAGTCATCATGATGGTCGACTGACAGGCTATTATTTTAAGCCCTGATATAGGTTTGGCTGGAATTACTGTACCTTGCATGAGATGCAAATATGTTCTCATAGGCCGGCAGCACTTTGATTAATGCTGAGCAATGACCCCTTGTAAAAATCTGCAATGTGAAATGTAATTGGTACAATAAGTCATTAAAAAACTAGTGGGTAATAATTATTAACAATTATTGTTATGAGAAAGTAGCCAAAAGGGTATTTTAGTCCTAAGTTATTCAGTTATGTTCAATTACATAAAAATTATGAAATCAGAGACAAATATTTTATGTAATAAATAAGGCACCAACACCTAAGTTATTTATAAAAATGATAACACCCAATAGACTACCTATTAATGGGAATTA